>OX377201.1:6438521-6899406 GCA_947396885.1 Heligmosomoides polygyrus polygyrus | reverse complement strand
AAGGCGATCTCAATGTGAATAGAAAGCTTCCTGTATAGGATATGCCACGCCATTCACATACTTCTACGGGATGTCGTAGAGGCAGCGTTAGCCTATACATTGACTTTAGGTCGTCAAGGATTACAGCACTACGATTGTTGCATGTCGCGAACATGGGCATCATTGGGAGGTGGAAGCGCGCCAGCCAATCATAACCAAGCAGAGTACCGAGCGACCACATCTTAGACAATCACTGGTCGTCTGCAATTCTTGTGGGAATGACATGCCAATATGATGCGATTTGATTGGTTGGCACGTTCCCAACACCCAATGCTGCCCATCTTCGCGACATTCTTATTCTTCAGCGTTTGTCCCGCTTAGCAGCGGGGTCCGCTCTTCTGGTATGATGACGCCACTTCGCACGATCAAACGCTTGATCGGGGTGGATACCAGCTTCCTTTAAGTCCACGTGCAACGTATCAAGCCAGCGTTGCCTAGGTCGTCCTTTAGGCCGTTTTCCGGGCACATCTATGTTGAGGCCAATCTTCCGAACGGTGTCGCCGTCCGCACGAAGAACATGGCCATACCACCGTAGGCGAGCTTCACGTAGCTTGTCAGCAATTGGAGCGACGCCAAACCTTTGACGTACGGAGACATTGCGAACATGATCCAAACGCGTGACACCAGCCGTCCAGCGCAGCATTTTCGTCTCCATCACGCTGAGGCGGCTCTCAACTTCCTTCGTTGCAGGCCAGCACTCAGCACCGTACATCGCTACTGGTCGGACGACGGTTCTGTAGATCTTTGATTTTAAGCGCTCCGGTATCTTTCTGTCGCACAGAACGCCTGTCATTGAGCGCCATTTGGACCACGCTGCGCTCACGCGTGAGTTCACCTCGCACGTCAGACTACCATCAGACGCAATTGCAGATCCAAGGTACTTGAAATGTGTCGCTCGTACGAGCGCAGTGCCATTGATCTCAATGGACCCAGTCTCGTTTACGTCTGTCGTCAAGTACTCAGATCTTTGGACGTTTAACTTGAGCCCGAACGCCGCCAAGCTGTCACACCAAGCTTGCACTTGTCGCTCAAGTTCGGCCTTGTCTTCACTCGCAAGCATTACGTCATCTGCATAGAGCAGCGTCCAAGGAGCAGGCTTCTGAAGGTCTCGCGAAATGGCATCCATTACGACAATGAAAAGAAGTGGGGAAAGCGCGGAACCTTGGTGAACACCGACGGAGATTGGAAACTCCGTGGATGTGCCGGCCGGCGCTCGCACTTGACTCTTAGGACAAGAGTAAAGAATGCGCACCCACTCGATCAGTTCTTCAGGGACACCGTGCTGTCGTAAGGCATACCATATGACCTCACGCAGTACACGATCAAATGCTTTCTCCAGGTCGAGGAAAGCAAGATGCAGCGGTTTTTGTTTCTCGCGATGTCTTTCCACAAGAAGACGAACAGCATGAATGGCGTCGATGGTGCCACAGCCGGCTACGAAGCCACACTGGTTGGTGGAAAGTCGGACGATCTCGCGAATACGTCCATCCACAATTCGCTCATCCCGTAGAAGTACAATGCGTGGTGCATCCTAAGTGAAGTTTGACCAACACTGTCCTGTCTTTTATCCTTTAGCTTTACCCTTGTCTCATTATCCTTGTCTTATCTTTATGTCCATTTTTCCAATTGTTTCGTCGTTTTTGCGTGGCTCATTACAGTGGTGCCTCGGTGTAGTCAGACGTAGATGAACGGCGAATCCTAAGCGGGAAGAAGAATCTGTTAGCACTACATCACCTAGAATAAAGGCAAAACGTATGCGCCGCGTATCCCAATAGGATTATATGAGTAACGTGTTTTACCCACTCTTCGTTTATATCACTTCTGTGTTGATTAGAGTTGAGTGGGCATCAGGAAAACGGTCATTATTTGCGCTCGGAATGACTTTTTGCTTGGTTTTGCTGAAGTGGCTGTGGTGTCTCTCAATGTTCTCGCCCTCAAAATCCTATTCGGGTCTGTCCTCGTTGCAGTGGCAACGCTAGGAAGGATGAAGGGATAAAGGACGGCGTTACTTAACCCCTTTTCGGATGCGCCACGCATTCGACTTCTACAGGATCTCGTGATACGTATTTGGCCAATTAATGACTTGCTGTGGCCAGCCGATAAGCAAGTCAACGCATTATCCTTGCCAGGCAAGTCTGGTACCAATCCGCGCATCCAGAATGGTAATGAAGGCATGTTTGGCCTGGCGACCTGAACCAGGAACTTGGTATCGGATGGACACGACAGCCGACACCTCCTCCGACTGCGCTACACACGCCCAACGCTGAAAAAGTTGAACAAATGTAGACAGTGTGTCTTCTCACAGCTAGAAAATCGAAAAAGAAAGTTGCACTCTTAGGCAGTTCACGCAACTCTTCTTGGAATCTAGTTTACTTTCAGTTTTTCCGCCGTTGTAAGAGAGTTGGAGTGAAGTGCACCCCTCCCATCTAGGATAAATCAGATTCGGGAAGCTTCCACAATTAGTTCAGTTTTTAGAAGTCCATGTTCCACTCTAAGCTGTCAACCTTTTTACCATGCCTTTGCATTCACAGCCTCTCCTGAATACCTCTATCGAAGGCTTTTACCACTAGTCAAGTCAGTCAGCCTAACGACAAGTTCCATCAAGCGCCGATTCTTTCGCAATCAAAGCGGCTGAAGCCCGCGTTACCTAACGAAATTGCTGGCGGCTCAGAGCGGCATTGTCTTACTGGGAAAGTGGGCTGCACTTTGCATCAACGCGCGCTCGGCGCTCGCATCTCACTCACCCATCAGCCACGTCTTCTTCTGTCTCGATGTCCTTCATAGGGAACGCCGCCAAGCCGTGGTCGTTCAGAAAGTGAGTGACTGCGAGTCTAATTCCCGTCGAAAAGTGTCCTGAGAGGGCGATTTGAAGTCCTCCTCCTCGTCGCCGTTGTCGTCGTCGTCGTCGGCGTCGAGAAAAACCAGAGGGAGGCCAAGGCCGTCGCTAGCACCCACGGCTTCTTCAGACGCGGCCGGCCGGCGCACAGACACAGGCGGCATGGCAATTAATCAGCGCGATTTTTGCAGCGATAAGATCACCTCGTCACGGGTCGCTTACGACGAGTTCGCGGTGCTTCGAAAGTCCTCCGCTGCTCCACATGACAGGCGTGGCGCAGTTTTTGGCTTTCTGAGTTTCCGACGACAACGACGGCGACGACATCGGCGGGTTGTCCTCTGCCATCGCTTCTCGTCGACGTCTTCTCGACGAAATGACTACCTAAAGTGCTTCAAGTGCTCACAAGCGTTGCGGAGGGGGGGGGGGGGCTGCTCAGTGCACTTTTTTGTCTCTCGAGGTTCCATTCCGGAAACTGTTGTCGATGAGGCTGGCGGTAATCGTCTTGCACTGGCGACTGCAAGCGGACCAGTGCTTTTTCTTCGAACCTCATTTGTTCCGACCGCCTAGCCTTCACACGACGGCTTAAAAGAGGCTTGGTAGTATGTAGTCGCGAAGGTCTTCGCCAGGGCAGTAAAGTCTGAACTCACTGACCTATCTGCGCTTCTGATCTCTTAACACCACACAGCAACCGAGCTGCATGTTCCTAATGGCTTTCACGGGCGCGTGTAGCGCAGTCGGGGGAGGCGCCGGCTGTCTCGTGCACCCGATACCCGGTTCCTGGTTCAGGCCAACCAAGCCTTCCATCCCTCCGGGGTCGGTGAATTGGTACCAGACTTGTCTGGGAAGGATAACGCGCTGACTTGTTCATCGGCTGGCCACCGCAGGTCATTGTATGGCCTAATACGCATTCAAATCGCCTCCACGACATCCCGTAGAAGTAGAATGCGTGGCGCATCCCAAAAGGGATTGAGTAACGCCGTTCTTTATCCTTTATCCTTCAATGGCCGTTCTGTC
Source organism: Heligmosomoides polygyrus polygyrus (assembly GCA_947396885.1). Lineage (NCBI taxonomy): Eukaryota > Metazoa > Nematoda > Chromadorea > Rhabditida > Heligmosomidae > Heligmosomoides > Heligmosomoides polygyrus. The sequence goes on along the minus strand of OX377201.1, from coordinate 6,895,517 downwards.
TTATCGTATGCTGTTGGTCTGGCCTACCGAAATTCCTCTCCATAATGTGCTCTCGGCGCATAATAGAGCAGTAGGAGGTAACTCAGCCCGCCCACGAAGGACTTTTGGATTTTCTGGGCGCGTATAGCGCAGTCTGAGGACGTGCCGGCTGTTGCGTGCATCTGATTCCAGGTTTTTGGTTCGGATTTCTGCCTAGGCCAACCACACCTTCAATCCCTCCGGGGTCATTGAATCAGTAGCGGACTCGTCGGGGGAGGACAAAGCGCTGACTTGCTCGTCGGTTGGCCATCGCAAGTCATTGTATGGTCCAATAGCCGGAAAAAAACCGTCTGGGTTGTCCACCGTAGTTTCGGAGTGAAATTCAGGGAAATCGTTACGGGACCACGCAGTTCCCTATCCCCCTGCTAACCAGTCGCTGCAGCTAGTGATATTTGCGTGCTGGTACGGCGCAAATACGGTCGGAATAGGGGATTCTGATGGGCAGGAGTCCCATAGAGCGTCGTTAATATCTCTCATCCCTGGCTCCAACCTATACAGCCTGCAGTAAGGGCGCTCCATGACCAATAAAAAACCAGATTTGAATCGCCCGGCAGTGGGCGTTGCGGGCGGAGTGGCGTTCTACCCCCCCGCCCTTTAAACAGAGGCGTGGCAAATGTCTGCGTCTCCACTATCTCGTAAGGCAGCCACTGGACTCTCGATCAAGCCCAGGGGGTTGGGAGTGGGCGGGCCAGGGGGACGAGGGGATAGAACGCTCGACCCCCGGTGTTGCGCATTGGACAACTCGGACGGGTTTTTTTCGGTTGTAAGTGTATCGGCGAGTCCGTAGAAGTATAATGCATGGCACAAGCGATTGACTAACGCCGTCCTTTGTTCTGTATCCTTCATCTTTCTTACCATTAAAGGCAAGGATGGCCATTTAATTTCGTTCTAATTTGGTTACGCATAGTTCGCTGGGGCGCGTGAAGCGCAGTCGGAGAAGGCGCCGGCTGTCGCGTGCATCCGATACCAGGTTCCTGGTTCGGATTTCCCGCCCAGGCCAACCAAGTCTTCCATCCCTCCGGGGTCGGTGAATTGGTACCAGACTTGTCTGGGAAGGATAGAGCGCTGACTTATTCATCGGCTGGCCACCGCAAGTCATTGTATGGCCAAATACGCATTCAACTCGCCTCCACGACATCCCGTAGAAGTAGAATGCGTGGCGCATCCCAAAAAGGATTGAGTAACGCCGTCCTTTATCCTTATTGTCCTTATACTTCACCGACCGGTACTGCACGTCTAATCATAGGTTGACCTAACCAGAAATGACCCTCCTTCAAGTCGTGTCCAGCAGTTCGTCCACTTCTACGGCGACGTCTAGCTTAGCAGGCGTCGTAAAGACTTCTGTTTATCGAACCTCTGGCTGGTGAGCCTCGCTGCTTCCAGTGTCTCTTCCAATCGTAGGCCAGTGCTTGGACTGAAATGCTGTGGCGGTTCATAGCTCTTCGACCTTGAGCTGACCTACTTCAGGTCCAGTTAGGCTATTTTTCTGGTTCCGTTCAAGTTGTTTAGCATAAACCAGGGGCCGGATTCATCAACGATTTACTGAGATTTAACGGAGAAATTACAGCCGAAACTCCTGAAAAAACGCGAGTTAACGGGGCTTATGAACAGGCGATATGGTGAAATGTTGGTGTTCTCAGGAATTTCGGCTGTAATTTCTCCGTTAAATCTCTGTAAGTCGTTGATGAATCTGGCCCCAGGTTAGCATGATGTGATATCAGATGAAAGTGTAGGGGCAAGAGCTGTAGTAGCACGTTTGACCATGCGTCTAAATCGTTTACTACAACAGAGCAGCCTCATACTCGCTTGTCCCTTGTTATAACAATGTTTTTTTTGCGATCAAAACTCTAGCGCCAGGCGGGACTCGAACCCGCATCTCTTGCTGCGCGGGCGGGAATGCTCTACGCCATCACACCACCGGCGCCATTTTATCGAACGCAACATCATATTCAAGAATAGCGCGAGCATTTTTCAATCAGTAGCCATCTCCCCTGGACGTGAGGTAGCGCAGTCGGAGGCGGCGGCTCTCCTGTGCGATCCGATTCAAGCCTTCTGGTTTCTATCTTGCCCAGGCCAACCGGGCCTCTATTCCAAAAGTCGCCGAATCGGTGACAGTCTTGACAGATTACAGACAGATAGGTACCGACAGATTTTAAAGAAATCTTCTTCACTGAAGAGCCATGAGAGGAGCATAGCACAAAGGTTCGTCTGAAGGCAGTGGCGAGGCGAACCTTTTCATATGTTTTGTATTATGCTACATTATTTTAATTATTTATAATTTAAAATAAATAAAAACCTACCATTTTAACCTTCTTTGCTTCTTTGAATTTTTTCCTTTGCTTTTGCTTTATATTTTCCGTCTGGAAAGGACAAAGCGCTGACTTCTTCATTAGGTGGTCACCGCAAGTCATTGTATAGGCTAAAGTCGCATTCAAATCGCCTCAGCGACATCCCGTAGAAGCAGAACGCGTGGCGCATTCTGGCGAGAGATCGATTAGCGTCGTCTCTTTTCCTTTGTCCCATATTCTGGGGTGAAAAGCAATTCAGCTAACGCTATTCAGTGGTATAAAGGAAAAATCTGCATTTGCAAAAGTTTTCTTCGATATTTTCCACTTTTTTCATTTTTTTCAAATTTGAAGCAGCGATTAGGGATGTTTACTACGTCTGTTGCTCATAATTAATCATCCAGCACATAGTACTTGAAAATAATGAAGACAAATATGACATTATGACAAATATGACATTACGACAAATTATTAAACAAGCCGAAATCTCGAAATCAAACTCCAAAAAATACTAACAAAAAGAAGAAAACAATACAAAAAATAGCAAAAATTACGACCTTAATTTTTACTTTTAGCTACGAAGCTGCGGGGTCATGTCGTCGTGTCGGCCATCCGAGCCGTCGTCATTATTTCTCGTCCGAATCGGTTCGTTGCCAAACAAAAACCCAATTATCAGCATCGCCTGTGCAAGGCTAATTAGACGACGTGGATTTCTTCGATGTCCTCATAATAGGTGGAGCCTCCTAGCTGGCATCGTCATTTCGCCCTTTCTCGTCCTTTCTGAGACGGTGTCTTCATTTCCTCGCGAAGAACTCGCACTCGAGCTCCATATGAGGTGCTGGCCGAACATGGCCTGTGATGAGTGGTCTGCCTAAGGCCTCCTTGGGAGTAGAGTCGTACTTTGTGGGCAAGCTAGGGACTTGGGGGCTCTTGAAAATTGAATTCATAAGTGCTCGAAGAGCTTTTCTTTACGTTTTCGCATTGCGATACATATTCGCTTGACTTATTTTCTCGTTCATTTCATTCTGCTGCTGCAGCAGAAAATTTCTCGCACCTATCATAATCGGAGGGAGCGTGTAGCGCAGTCGGCGCAAACGATACCAGGTTCCTGGTTCGGATTTCCCGCCCAGGCCAGCCAAGCCTTCAATCCCTCCGGGGTCAGTGAATTGGTACCAGACTTGTTTGGGAAGGGTTAAGCGCTGACTTGTTCATTGGCTGGCTACCGCAAGTCATTGTAGGGCTAAATACGCATTCAAATCGCCTACACAATATCCCGTATAAATAGAATGCGTGGCGCATCCTAAAAGGGATTGAGTAGCGCTGTACTTTATCCTTTTTATCCTTCTATCTTAGTCGGAGGGGGGAATACGGTGTTTTTCCTCTCCAACCCCGCTCCTAAACTTGTCACAGAGCTTCAGCTACCACCAAGTGACACGATGGCACTCATGCAATTCAAAAATGTAGTGTCGTACTGTAGGACGCAACTGCCACCTTAGCGCTGCTGTCTTCCGATGATGATAGATCCGATTTATCTTCTAGAATAACAACGGTTTTCTTGCTATGTGTTTTTTCATTTAAAAATCTAATCTTCCAGTCTTCCTTGCATCAAATACTCTTGCTAGAGATAGTTTCCATCGCAATATTCGTCATTAGCTCATGCGATGTGTTGCTTTTTTAGCCGCTGCTTCTTTCACCATTTCAAGACAAATTCAAAATTTGAACAACTGTTTAGAGCACTCCGATCGGATGATGATTAGCAGGCAGGCATCCTTTTGCTCCATTGGGGTGTTTAGATTCTTCGTCAGTTTCTTACCTGCATTTTTACAAACGTGTATGGTAGTTTTCCCGGCAATTTAATCAGACACCTGTCATAATTCAGAATAAAGTGTCATTTCGAAGACAAATTATGAATTGCAAAAAAAAAACTGCCAGCAATAGGAAACGAACCAACGAGGTCGCACCTGACGACAAGGAGCACTACCCCTGCGCCACCGCCGCGGCTGCCGGGCGCTTTTTACGATCCGCTGATGACTCATCACTCTCGCGCCAGCCTGTGGTGAGGCCGCCCAATTTCGGCAGGGCATAACTCGCTCAGGTGTTTTATTTTGCAATTTGGACACCATTTTTGTAATCAGCATTCCGAGCTCTTTCAAATGATCCTGGTCTCAACTTGAAGTCCTATGGGAGGTCGAAACCCTTCCCTGGTAGGTGCTCAATGAGGCACCAGCGCCAATTGGTACAGGCATCCACTTGCAGCTCTCCACTTTAAACGGGTGCGGTAATAGCTTGACAAAAGTATGCGGATAAAGGACAATGGTGGACGCGATTCAATCCCTTTATAGGATGCGCCACGCTTTGTTCTTCTACTGCATATCAATCTCATAGTTTTGCTCCACAATTACTTACGGTGGCGAGCCGATGGACAAGTCAATGCTTTATTCCTCCCAGACAAGTCTGAGATACCATTCCACCGATCTCGCAGCTTTAGTCTCGTGGCCCCGGGGGAGAAACCCAAACTGATAACCTGGGATCGAGCGCGAGCGACAGCCAGCGTCTCCTCCGACTGCGCTGTCATGCTCCCATATTATGAATGAAAGATAAAAGACGGCGTTACTCAATTCCTTCAGGGATGCGCCACGCATTCTACTTCTACGGGATGTCGTGGAGGCGATTTGAATGCGAATCTGGACATACAATGACTTGCGGTGGCCAGCCGATGAACAAGTCAGCGCTCTATCCTTCCCAGGAAAGTCTGGTACCAGCCAGCGACCCCAGATGGATGGAAGCCTTGGTTGGCCTGGGCGGGAAATCCGAACCGGGAACCTGGCATCGGATGCACGCGACAGCCGGCGCCTCCCCCGACTGCGCTACACGCGCCCTCAGATACATATATACATACATTAATTACTCTCTTCGAAAAGCCTTTGTATAGGTTAACTATGGAATCAAACTTTTTAACGTGAAAATAGAATATCTCTCGCATACGTGCTGATTCATCGATACTATCAATTCTGTTGTCTTTCATATTCTTTTCTTATTCGATTCGTATTATATTTCTTATTTCATTCATCCTTACTTGATATTCCTTAACTATGAAAACAACTAACTAGATTTTATAGACTTTGCAGTGCAGATTAGTTCCCTAACAAACAAATTTGTTCCATACGGGATGCACATATTCACGTGTCATACTCCTCAGCCCTGAGTAGTCAGCCCATGTCGCGAATGTGAGCAGCATTGGAGAAGTGTTGCGTCAGTCAACCATGCCGCATCGAATGGGCATGAGATTTGTAGAGACATGTACAGCAGCTACCCTGATTGTGGGCGATGTGTGTTTGGTCGGTGCTCTAGCTGGTTATTAACTATGTATTAGCTGGCCCGCCCTTCTCCCAATGCTGTTCACATTCGCGACATGAGCTTTAGCATTTCTATAAAAACTCCAGATGCTGGGTATGCCGCTTATGTTCCACGAGTAAGGCTTCGTAGGTCTGACAGAAACCCGAATGTTGAGTGGATCAGGGGACAGGCGACAGCCTTCCCTCTCCAAACTTCGCCCAACCCTCTCAGCCGTAATTTTCACCTGATCAGAACTGATAGCCCTCTTCCATCCAAGGCTCCACCACGTCTTAGGGAGCCACTGAGCTGATTCGAAGTCCTAGTCTGGCCTTCTGAAGCAATAGCTGTATGTATTCTACCTCGAGCCAACACTACCAACAGCCATCGCTTCCGTTTCGGCGCCTACTAAGCTTTCAGATGGAATTCGGCACACTCACTACGAGGGCAACGTATTCTTCGGCGGCTTCCGGTGAACGTGTCCTGCACCGGATGCTCGCTGTCGGCGAGGAAAAAACGCGGAATTCCGTAGCTATTCCTGCGGAATGGAGCCCGATGCCGGCCGCCGTCGTCCGCTGGTGACGGGTGTCAGTCTCTTCTCGCGCACTGTGTCTGTGTTCGCACGTCATTCTAATCTCCGCTCATCTGAAGGCCATTACTTGACGCGTTGGATTTCTCATTTGATGCCCTGGGGATCGCGCGTATTTTGCTTCGAAGAACAACGGCCGATATTTTCGCAATAGGTGGCTGTTCCAAGAGGATCTCCAAATACGCTCGATAATATCTCCGCTCATCTGAAAGCGTTCGATTACTTATTTGATGCTCTGGGAATTGCGAGGATTCGGCTTTGAGGCAAAATGGCCAACATTTTTGCGACAAACGGCTGTTGCAACTCGTTAATATCTCGACTTTTTTAACTACTTCGAAGCAGAATGGCCAGTGTTTTTGCGACAGAGGATGGTTCTAAGAGGATCTCCAGATACCCTGGCTAATATCTCCGCTCATCTGAAGGACATTAGTTGACGCGTACGATTTCTCATTTGATGCTCTGGGGGATCGTGCGTATTCTGCTCTGAAGAATAACGGCCGATATTTTCGCAATAGGTGGCTGTTCCAAGAGGATCTCCAGATACGCTCGATAGTATCTCCGCTCATCTGAAGGCCATTACTTCACGCGTTGGATTTCTCATTTGATGCTCTGGGGGGATCGTGCGTATTCTGCTCTGAAGAATAACGGCCGATATTTTCGCAATAGGCGGCTGGTCCAAGAGGATCTCGAGATACGCTCGATAGTATCTCCGCTCATCTGAAGGCCATTACTTCACGCGTTGGATTTCTCATTTGATGCTCTGGGGGGATCGTGCGTATTCTGCTCTGAAGAATAACGGCCGATATTTTCGCAATAGGTGGCTGGTCCAAGAGGATCTCCAGATACGCTCGATAGTATCTCCGCTCATCTGAAGGCCATTACTTCACGCGTTGGACTTCTCATTTAATCTCTGTGGTCGCGCCTATTCTGCTTTAAAGAAGAACGGCCAATATTTTCGCGACAGACGGCCGTTCCTACTCGTTAATATCTCGATTCTTTCAACATCTTTGAAGCAGAATGGCCAATATTTTAGCGACAAACGGCTTCCAAGAGCCTTCTCCAGTTACCGTTGTTAATATCCCCACTCATCTTAAGGCTATTACTTCATGCATTGGGTTTTTCATTTAATGCTTTGGAGTCGCGCGTTTTCTTCTTTGAAGAAGGCGGCTAATATTTTCGCGACAAACGGCTGTTCCAGTTCGTTAATGTCTCGATTCTTGGAACTACTTTGAAGCAGAATGGCCAATATTTTTGCGACAGACGGTGGTTCCAAGAGGATCTCCGGATACCCTGGCTAATATCTCCGCTCATCTGAAGGACATTACTCGATGCGTTGGATTTTTCATTTAATGCTCTAGGGATCGCGCGTATTTTGCTTTGACGAAGAACGGCCAATATTTTCGCGACACACGGGTGTTCCAAGAGGCTTCTCAAGTTACCCTTGAATATCTCGATTTTTTAAATACTTTGAAGGAATGCGGGCAATATTTTCGCGATAGACGGCTGTTCAAACAGGTTTCTCCAGCTACCCTTGTTGATCTCCCCGCTCATCTGAAGATCATTACTCCATGCATTGGATTTTTCATTTAATGGTTTGGGGTCGCGCGTTTTCTTCTTTAAAAAAGCGGCCAATATTTTCGCGACAAACGGCTGTTCCAAGTCGTTAATATCTCGATTCTTTGAACCACTTTGAAACAGAATGGCCAATATTTTTGCGACAGAGGGTTCCAGAAGGCTCCTCCAGTTACCTTCGTTAATACAATATCCTCGCTCATCTAAAAAACATTACCGTTGGATTTGTCGTTTGATGCTTTTTAAACTACTTTGAAGTAAATCGCCAATATTTTCGCGACAGACGGAGGCTTCTCCATCTACCCTCCGTATTCCGTCCTTCCGACTAAAGTTATGTGTGTGAGTTCTGAAGTGTTTCTTCTCGACGCCTCGTTGTTGGGTATTTGTTCGGTCGTGATTTGACGTCAATCAAAAAATGGAGGCCGTCTCGGCACCCTTGGGAGCGCTCAATTCGACCGAATGGCCGTTCCGGGCGACATGCCCGCGCCAATTGTCGCCGACGCGTCCGGCGAGAAGACCACCGTCATGAGGGACACGGGGGCCGCCCAAAGAACGCCCGTTCTGGCTGGTCTTGGTTCCGTTCGGTGGCTTCGGAACGTCCCGCCGCTTCGGAATGCTGAACGGACTGTGAGTGGATTACGACGGACGAGCAGTTCCCTCTCTCCCTCTGCCTGTTGCATCGCGAATGCTCGGCGAACGTGCCCATTAGGGTGCAAACACCCTCATTACCGCCGTCCCGGCAGTTCGATCACCTTAGCGATATGCGCATATCCAACATGGCTCTTAGCGAACAGCCAGCCTACAGCTTGAAGCGCTTAGTCATTATTGCCACATTTCTATGGGAAATACTGTAGGCTTTCCCCTCCGGGAACTGAAGCATTATAGGGCTTAGGCAGGCTAGGACAGGGAACAATATGGGGAGGCTTGCAAAGCCATGTCCAGCTAATAAGAAAATCTGTCTAGTAGTCTAGTAGTTCCATGCATAAAAAGTTGGTTGCTAAAGGGTTAATCAGTCTCTCGGTGAAATGCGCCACGTATTCTTCTATCGATATCGGACGGCTGTATGAATGCGTATTTGGCCGACGCAATGATTTTATGGTGGCCGGCCCATAGACAAGTCACCGCCTTCCCCTCTCAGAAGTTCTGGGTTCGGATTCATCAACGATTTACCGGCCGGTAACGATGGAACTTAACCGCGAAACCGCCACGTACCGCAATTCTTCAACGCGCGACATGGTAGGTTTCCGGTGAAACCGTGGTAACAATTACCCGAGCGTCGGGTAAACGACGCGGTAAAGTACCGGTAACGCTCTACTGCTAATGTCTGACCCAGTTGCAACGAGTTGGGCGCGCTGCCAAGTGTAGTCGGACACATGCGCGACATCGCTCGTTGCGTCCTTCGTGAATAGCAAGGGCCGGTATGTTGTTCTTAGGACCGGTAAGAAATCGGTAAGGTAAATCTTTGGTAACGACTTACCGACTCTTTCGTTGATAGATCCGGGCCCTAGTATCTATTCCCCAATAGCATAGAAAGCTTGGTAAATCAGAGACAACGCCCTCCATTTCTTCTTTGACAAGGTTGACCGAGGATAGCGTCTGCTCTGTTCCTTACGCAGTGCCATAGTGAACCACCGGGTTTTATTCTTGAGCAAATGAGAGAAAGGAATCTTTCATAAAGGAGTATTATATGAAGGGCTGCACACGCTTCGTTATGATGAGTTTCTCGATGTTCTGGTTTATTTCACCGGATAGTCTTCAGTGAAGGCCTTCTTTGGCTTTGGACACCGCCCTTCCATAGCTCCTATTTCAGACCTTTGGCTAGGAATAGTGCCTCTTCTCGTGCCGATCGGAAAGAAATCTATTCTTTAAAGGAAGTAAAATTTTGGGCCACTTCTAAGGGAGTACTATGGGGGAGCACGTGCGTAGACAAGATGGCAGAACTCTTTTCGCTTGGATTAAAGAGCATTTACTAGGTCTTGGTGAGGTAAGATTATGGAAGATGAGGAAGGCGTAGAAGAGGAAGAAGCCGAAAAATAAAGAGAAGATGATGGAGACGGTGAAAAAGAAAACGATGAAGATGAAGAAGAGAAAAGAGAATAAGAAACGAGTTTGGCTGACCAATTCTGACGAAGAATGTGCTCTGAAGAGGTGGACTTTCCTTTTATACCATTTTCGCATCGAATTGGACACTTTTGAAATCAATTTGGGCACTCTTCTGAGTTATCCTAAGACTTCTGAAATCAAAGCGAACTCATCCAAATCAAAATGATCTTTAGTCAGGTTAAATACTCACTAAGATGGTTAGAATAATTTTTTCTTCAAGAAAAATTTGGCAGAACTTTCTTTGAAATTTTTCACTCACATGCCCCAATATGTGTGACAATTCTGTTTTTAAAAATTTGGAAAAAATAAATGGATAAAAAGGAGAAAGGACGGCATCACTCAATCACTTTTGGGATACGCCACGCATTCTACTTCTATGGTATGTCGTGGAGGCGATTTCAATGCGTATTTGGCCATCCAATGACTTGCGGTGGCCAGCCGATGAACAAGTCAGCGCTCTATTCTTCCCAGAAAACTCTGCTAACAATTCAACGACCCCGGAGGGATGGAAGGCTTGGTTGGCCTGGGCGGGAGATCCGAACCAGGAACCTGTGGTATCGAAAGCAGGCCCTCCGGCTGCGCTACACGCGCCCTATGGGAAAAATAATAAATTAAATTTTCTTTTGAAGCACAAGGCAGCAGCATGTAGTGCTTTAAAAACTTGGATCGCGCCATGCACCTGAAAAGCAAGTCGCAATGTTCATTTGATTGATAGTGTAAATTTTGCTTACATGCAGCATCAAAGTGAGAATATGTGTTTTTAAAGCATTGTTTATATTCCACCGTTTGTAGGTGTGAAGCTGCATGCAAACAGAAATTTTGTTATCAATCGAATAAAAATCGCGGCGTACTGGACGAAGGTAGGGAGTGATCTTTTTTATTATTATTTAAGAATGACCGCCCTTCTCTTCTTTAAAACAAGCTTTAACTCATTGTTTTTTTTTCGAAAATAAAATTCTTATAAGATTTCAAACTATGTGTTCTCTTATTGGGTAGGTGAATTAAAACTTCAAAGAAAGTTATTCTAAAAATTTTCTTGAACTAATAATAATTCTAACCTTTTCGGAATTCAAGAAAAGAAAAAGAAAAAGAAAAAGAAAAGAAATTCATTTAGATTTTTCGATTTGGAAGAGTTCGCTTTGATTTCAAAAGTCTTAGGTTAGCCTAGAAAGTGTCCAATTTGACGTGAAATATATCCAGTTTGATTTGAAGAGTGTCAAATTCAACGTCAAAATGGTATATACTGGGCATCAGGACCTGCCAGGACTTCAAAAACCGCCTCTACGAACTCCATCGGTTCAGGTCGTCGTTGCGACCTATATAAGTAGGTACACAGGCCAATCAGAGCACTGAAGGTGCACATCCGCTCTGTCACCCCAGTACGATGCTGCCGATAACGACTCTGATTGGCTGCCTTCCTGGGCAGGACACACTGCCGATTAGAATAGCTCCGTCCTTCAGAATCATGTTGTCCTTAAGCCTTCGAGTTCTAGAAAGTGATAGGAAATAGGTCGCAGGAGGTACACCGCTCCACTGCCTTCCTTTCTGCAGTAACCTAACACCACTACAGTATTCGCCTCTACTGCAATTGGAAGGAATGTCGAAGGCGGCCACGCACACTACTCCTATGGCATGTCGTGGAAGCAAGTTGAATGAATTCGTGTTCGGCTTCTAAATGACTTGCGGTGGCCATCCAATGAGCAAGTCAGTGTTTTGTCCCGCTTAGTAGAGTCTGGTACCAATTTACCGACCGTGGAGAATGGAAGGCTTGGTTGGCCGTGGTGAGAAATCTGAACCAGGAATTCGGAATCAGAATTGGTAATATAAGAATGACAAACGATGAAAATACATAGAGCCATTATTCGTTTTTTCGGCAGAAATCCGAGGTTAGGCGTCTTTTCGGGCGCATCATCTCCGCGACGGCACCGGGAAGCATATATTTTACGCCAGGGTTACTGTAGCCCTATGTTAAGTGGAGCGAAACCTGGCCTACCACCCCCCCCCCACCCGACTGCGCCACCGTGGGCCTTCACAGGGCTCCGAAATACGTCATGACTTTCGCTTAGTACCATCTCCACAGGCTCCATCAGTACAAGTCGTCAATATGGCCTACATGCGGAGGCGTCAGGGTACCAGCCAATCAGAGCACCGAACGAGCACATCACTTCCGTGTGTCACATCGTATGAAGCGGTCGGCAAGCACTCTGACCGGCTGACGCGTTCTCAACTTCCCAGGCCACATTGTCGACAAGTACCGCTCAGCGTTCAGAAGCTGATTCTCATCAGAACTTCAGCAGCATGAGATGGGAGAAAGACTGGAGGAAACACACTACCCACTGCCTTCCTTTCTACAGTAACCTAACTTCACTACAGTACTCATCTCTACTGCAATTAGGAGGAATGCCGAAGACGGTCACGCAGAGGAATCGTCGTCGTCGACCGCGCCGTGTCAGCGCATATTTCGTCAGGCGAGCAATCGCTCATCGCCGCTTGACAGGCGGGCGCCGCTTTCTGGCGCCAAGGTGCGAAGTGTGGTGGCGGCCGGCGAGAAGAATTCGTGGGCCCATTCACCATTGTCCAGAGCGGACGACGCTGCCGCGTCCGTCGTTCGTCGTTCACGTCGTCGCCGGTCGTCCAAGTGCATGCACACCACCTCGTCCTTCCACAGCCTGTCGCACAGTTCTCGCCGGCCCTCGATTCTGGCGCACTCGCATCAGAATCGGCGACGATGCAAATGCGGCGTGACAGCGGCGAACTGGTAAATGCGCTCCGGCGCTCCGGCTGAGAGTTCGCCTCAATTACAGCCGCAGGTGATCGTGTCCACTTCGCCGACACCGCACCTCTCTCTTTCAACCTATAATTTGGCGCTCAACTTGATACCTGCTGATACCTGGAACTCACCACTTTCTCTCTCCGTTCCGCCTTCTGGCTATAGCTGGTAGCTTACTCGACTAACTAGCGAGCGCCAGGCAAACAACGGTAAACAACAAGCAAACACCCCTTTCCTCATGTCTTTCTAAAGCCCTTTTAGCTATTCTCATCCGTCACATCTTCAGTTTTTCTCTCAGCTTGCAAACGATTCAAAAGATACACTCCACAAGGAGACTCGAAGTTTTACCGAAATTTTTGCATCGTGCGGGACTCGAACAAACAGCCCACTTTTCCAAGCGTGATGTTGTTCTATTCTGTGGTACTGGGAAGGAAAAGGTAGTCTGTTAACGTCCACTTGTTTAAGTAGTAGACCACAATTGCCAGGTCTATCCTAGTCAGTGGGCAGCACTCTACTCCGACTCTTTGCAAAGGCGACAAAATTGAAAGCCAGCTAGTTCACGAAGAGAACGCGCCATGAACTACCTTTCTTTGCAATTTGCTGCTTAAGAGATGCCAGGCGAGAGCATACATTTGTTTCGTCTTTCTAGATGCCACCTCCGACTGAGGTAGATCCAAATTAACCCCTTTTTGTTCGACCTAATTTCCTGCGAATTGCCTTCTTCAGAGTCTGCAAAAGTCACGTTGTTACCGGCCTTGGGCGCGTATAGCACAGTCGGAGAGGTGCCGACTGTCGCTTGCACCCGATACCAGGTTCCTGGTTCGGATTTCCCGCCAGGCCAATCAAGCCTTCCATCCCTCCGCGATCGGTGAATTGGTTCCGGACTTGCCTGGGAAGTATAAGGCGCTGACGTGCTCATCGTCTGACCACCGCCGGTCATTGAATGGCCGAATACGCATTCAGATCACCACGATGACACCCCTTGAAGTAAACACCCTAATGCGTGGCGCATCCCAAAAGGGATTGAGTAACCCCGTCCTTTATCAACTATCCTCTGCTACTGGCCCTGACGCCATTTGACATAGCATAATTGTATTAGTCTTAAGGAAATTAGAGACAGAAGAAATAATAGTAAATGATTGAAATAAAATAAAGTACAGAAAAAAGTGATAAAATAAAGAAGTATAAAATATGAATACAAAATGAAAGATATAAATACAATCTTTTTACTAATTCGATGAATGACGCGTGGAGCGCAGTCAGAGGAGGCGCCGGCTGCCGCCTGCACCATAGCACCCGATACCAGGTGCCTGGTTCGGATTTCCCGCCCAGGCCAACCAAGCCTTCGATTTCCCGCCCAGGCCAACCAAGCCTTCCATCCCTTCGGGGTCGCTGAATTGGTACCGGACTTGTCTGGGAAGATAAACCGCTGACTTGTTCACCGACTGGCCACCGCAAGTCATTGTATGGCCAAATACGCATTTAACTCCCTCCACGACATCCCGTAGAAGTAGAATGCGTGACGCATCCTAAAAGGGATTGAATAACGCCGTCCTTTATCCTTTATCCTTTTATCCTAATTCGATGAATAAGATCAAGAAGCATTATACTGTATTTCTGTTACAAATATAGGTTCTTGTTTCGTTCGATTAGAGCGCGACTGTGAGTGTAGTAAATAAATAGTAAACTGGTAGTAAATAAATTATTAAATAAATAACTACGATAGAAATACAGGCTCCATCCTAGTCGAAGGATAGAGCCTGTATTTCTACAGTAGTTGGGGTAACTACTAGGAAAGCACTACAAACAGATTCAGTGTGACCTCTCGCGGCTTAAAAATTAAATACAAAGGAAGATCCACCGGTGGCCCAGTTCAGGCTGCGCTTCTATGTGTACATACTGTGCGTTTCAGAAGTATGTATCCACTCCAAAACTTGCCCATATCTCGTTTCGCGTTTATTTCTGCAGGCAGGCGCTAGTTTCACTAGATTCCTCGCAGTCGAAAATAGGTAACAACTCGCTTTCAGAAATGATTTTCGTCACACAGGAGAACCAGATTTTTTTTTTGAAGAAGAGTGGTTGAAAATTGGCGTTTCAAAAGTATGTATCCACTTGTGAAAAGCAATGTTCTTATTGAGTTCAATAGTCGATCGGACCACCATTGTTTATTATAACATTATGCGTCGTATTATTCATACTATTGACAAGGTTGGGCGCTTGTAGCGCAGAGGAGGCGCCGACTATCGCGTGCACCCGATACCAGATTCCTGCTTCGGATTTCCCGCCCAGGCTAACCAGCCTTCCATCCCTCCGGGTCGGTGAATTGGTACCAGACTTGTCTGGGAAGGATAGAGCGCTAACGTGTTCATCGGCTGGCCCCCGCAAGTCATTGTATGGCCAAAAAAGCATTCAAATCGCCTCCACGATGGAAGTAGAATGCGTGGGGCATCCCAAAAGGGTTTGAATAACGTCGTCCTTTATTCTATATCCTTTATTGAGAAGGTTCTCGATGATTTTGTCTTTGCTGGGTCCCGTGTTATCAAAATCACCACCACGACATTGAATTGCCGGTTATTCGCGTCGACTCCTACAACCACGATCCCCTACATGTTCTCCATCGGGTTGCTGTCAGGAGAACAGGCCGGCCAGTCCGTTACTTGAATGTTGTGACGGTGGAGCCTATCTTTGGTCAAGACAGACATATGGACTGCAGCGCTGCCCTGCTGCAGAACATGTGTCTGACGTCTTCTGCCTCTCAGGAGAGGCAGAAGTAAGACTCCACTACACTTTGACACTTCAGACTGACCGTGCAACACAACGGAAGACTAAGCATCAGCATTCCGGTGCTGCAGAAGCCAGCAACTGTCAGTAATGAACCGCCTCCAAAGTTGCGATGACGGGGACTTCTCGCGGGTCTCTCCAATAATGTCGGTATCCATCAGGAACACCGAGATTAAATTTCTTTCATTTTTGGCAACGGGAAATTTTCAACCACTTTTCTTCAAAAAAATCTGGTTCTCGTGTGTGACGAAAAAATTCTGAAGGGGAGTGGTTACCCATTTTCGACTAGTGGACTGGAGCGGAGTGGAGGAATCTAGTGGAGCTAATACGGGCCTGCAAAAATGACACGAAACGAGACGTGGGCAAGGTTTGGAGTGGATACATACTTTTGAAACGCACTGTATAGTAGACCATTTTTAATTTTGCCGCCGTTGTCAAAGTGACAGGGAGAACTGCTCCCTTCCCACTAGGACAAATCCGAAATGCAATAGAAATGGTACGTCTGATTATACGAATCTAGGATAAAAGGATAAATGACGGCGTTACTCAATCCCTTCTGGGATGCGCCACGCATTCTACTTCTACGGGATGTCGTGGAGTGGAGGCGATTTGAATGCGTATTTGGCCATACAATGACTTGCGGTAGCCAGCCGATGAACAAGTCAGAGCTTTATCCTTCCCAGACAAGTCCGGTTCCAATTCACCGACCCCGGAGGGAGGGAAGGCTTGGTTGACCTGGGCGGAAAATCTGAACCAGGAACCTGCTATCGGGTGCACGCGACAGTCGCGCCTCCTCCGACTTCGCTACACGCGCCCATTATATACATAATATTATACGAATCTCTCCTGTGAAATTTCCTCTTCCGTGTTCCTAATTCAGGTTTCCGTATGTTTGTGATTATTCCCACTCCTTTTTCTACAACATTGAAAGCGTTGCTTTCGTTTGTTCACCGACCTTCGCTACGTCGAGAGCCAAGCAATCATACTCTTTGCCTCTTTCTGTCGCATGCCAGAATAGCCCACTGGACCTGCTCCGGCGCTGGGGGACCAGCCATCCAACCCATTAATATGTCATTACTAGAATTATGTTTTTGAGAAATTTTTGTCGAGGGAATAAATAAATTTTACGTGGAAAATTTTTGTGTAAATCAATGTGCGATCTTTGTTTCACTCATTAATTTTTTCGAGTGATGGAATGCCGAATAAGCCCCATTTTTTGTTTATTCGAATAGTCAAACAGTTTGTTTGCATCAAGCTCTGGCTTAAAGAATTGAAGTTTATGTTATGTTCGAGCAATTTTGTTCGATTTTCGAATAATATTCTAATATGGCCCCAGTTTCGATGCTCGAATTCAAACGAATATTGGACTGTTCAAAACCATCGATGTTGGAATTCGAAAGAATATTCGAAAATCTAGAAATATCAAATGTTCGACTGCTTGACTAGTTAACAATAACGATAAAGGATAAAGGACTGCACTATTCAATTACTTTTGGGATGCGCCACGCATTCTACTTCTACGGGATGTCGTGGGGCGATTTGAATGCGTATTTGGCCAGACAATGACTTGCGGTGGCCAGCCGATGAACAAGTCAGCGCTCTATCCTTCCCAGACAAGTCTGGCACCAATTCACCGACCACGGAGGGATGGAAGGCTTGGTTGGCATGGGCGGGAAATCCGAACCAAGAACTTCGTATCGGGTGTACGCGACAGTCAGCACCTCCTCTCACTGTGCTACACGAGCCCTACTATAATCATTACCCTCACAAAAATCCAACCAAACAAAATCCATGAACTAACCTGTTCTTCACTTTTTGATACATATCGGGCGTTCGCCCCCCCCCCCCCCACACCGAACTGATCGTGAATAGCATCCCGCAGGCTGTCAGCGGTGCATAGAGTTGAGTGTTTTGACTGTCTTACCTTAGCTTGCGCTAACCCATGGAACACGTCCAATATGTACCGTCACAGACTACTGCGTCAGCGACCGTCGGCGGTTTTTAAGCTGCACTCTTTTTCTTCACAGAGATCCGAGGACGAAATCGGAGCCGAACTCGGTCGCTTTGTGAAAAACGCGCTCTGAGAAATGCTCCTTCGCCCCGGCTTCTTATGACTTTTTCCGATGTGTCATGGGGCGGCGGCGACAGAGAAGGGCGGAAGAAGACGGTCCCGACGACATGGCGCCTTCTTCTTCCGACTCTTCCGTATCTCGTCACCTTCTCACGACGAAAGCTCAACCGTCTCGTGCAATTAGCCGCTTGGTGAACGTATTGGAGCGGTTTTCCGACGTTCTCACGTTTTTCTCGTCATCAGCGACGACGACGACATGGCCATCCTCTGCGGCGATTTGCACTCACACATCCCTCCTCACTTTCGCCGGCGACCAGATTAAGGACACCCGCGCGATAGTTGCACCTCCATCCGATTATCCATTTCGTCCGCCACTCACCCTCGTTCACACCTCGCCACGCATCAATTATTCCAGTTAGCGAGAACGCCCGCGACCTCTTATTCGCGGGGCTCTAGAGCTCTGGATAGGGCAATGAACGCTGGAAAAATCATTTCAACCCGGCATAGCGATTCATTTCATTTTCTTTAAGCCTCAACTGGTTGGTAATTATAATTGAGTTGTAAGCTCCGATGAGGGCACGTGTAGCGCAGCCGGAGGAGGCGCCGGCTGTCGCGTGCACCCGATGCCAGGTTCCTGGTTCGGATCTCCCTCCCAGGCCAACCAAGCCTTCCATCCCTCCGTGGGGTCGGTGAATTGGTACCAGATAAGGATAAAGCTATGACTTGTTCATCGCCTGGCCACCGCAAGTCATTGTATGGCCAAATACGCATTCAAATCGCCTCCACGACATCCCGTAGAAGTAGAATGCGTGGCGCATCCCAAGAGGATTGAGTACCGCCGTCCTTTATCCTTATGCTTTATCCTAAATATATTTTTCAAGACCCTCAGCTGGTTGGTTCCATGCAGATATCAGCGGTCGGCTCATCCCGATGTACGGGTGAATGCTGATGGGTCCCAAAAGGTGTGGATGTTGCGTTCGATCAAACAGTGCCGGTAGTGTAATGGCGTAGAGCATTTCCGCCCATTTCCTTCAGCAGGAGGTGCGGGTTCGACTCCCGCCTGGCGCTAGAAGTTTTGATCGCAACAAAACATTGTTATGAGATCATAGACAGTCCTGATTTTCACGTTTTCCACGGGCGATCAGTCGCTCCTATCAGGAACCTCGAATAGCCCTTATAATAGCGCCTCAAATTCTCCAAATATACCATTTTCAATTCAAATTGGAAACTTTTTTAAGCTATCCTAAGACTTTTGAAATCAAAGCGTCTTTATCTAAGTCGAAGAGGGCTTCTCCTACATTAAACTAGAGATCCTCCAAAAAGTTTGGAACAATTTTTACCCAAAGAAAATTTTGCTATAACTTTCATTGATGTTTTAATTCATCTACCCAATAAGTGAACACATTTTTTGAAAATTTATTAAAAGATTATTTTTTGATGAGGAATAATGATTTAAAGCTTGTTTTAAAGAGCTGGAAGGCGTCTATTGTTAGTGCCAAAAAAAGAGAAAAGAGAAAAAGAAAAAAGACCTCCTCCAAGACGTCGCGATTTTTATTCGATTGATGGCAGAATTTCTGTTTGCATGGAATTTGACACCGGTTAACAATATGACAAAAGAAGCTGTAAAGAACACACATATCCTCACTTTGATGATTGATGTAAGTAATATTTACGCTACAATCAAATAATGGTTGCGGCGAACTTTTCGAGTGCATGGCGCGATATTTTAATGTGCTGTATGCTTGCTTCTTGGCTGTGCTTTAAGACAAAGTTTAATTGATTATTTTTTCTCAAAAAATAAATTTTTTATAGATTTCCTGGGGCAGGTAAACTAAGCAATTTCAAAGAAAGTTATATTTACGAAATTTTCCTTGAACAAAAAACAATTCTAACCATCTTGTTGATTCTATAATTTAACCTGCCTAAGGCCAGTGTTATACTACCACGGGAGCATCCGCGGAACGTCCGCGGACCAACTGTGCACCGCGGACGGCGGGTGTGACGGGACGCGGCGATTGGCCAGGTGAGGGATCTCGCCGCGATTCCCGCCCTTCCACGGACGCTCCCGCGGGAGTATAACTCAGGCCTAAAGGTCATCTTGCTATGGAAGTCTTCGCCTTGATCTCAAAAGTCTTAGGCTAGCTTAGAAAATGTCCAATTCGATTTTAAAAGTGTGCAATTCGGCATGTGTCGGAGAGTCTTCGTTGTGATGTGGAAGACGCTCGTTTTAATTTGGAAGATGTTCAGTTTGATTTCCAAAGCGTCAAACTTGCATAGAAGAGCGTCGAATTCAACCTGAAATCTGTTCAATTCGACGTAAAAGCGGTGTAAATACCTGAATCCCGAAATCTTTACAACCTCTGCTTGTCAGGATTACTTTTCTCTTTTCTCACTCTTTTTTCGTTTGTTTTTGACGTGCATTGTCGTCATGCTTCGCTCCAACGGAATAGTGCAATTTTTTCGTGTTTTTTCTCGATTTTCGCTTCCGCTACGTTTGTTCCAATCAGCGACCACTGTTCCATTTTTAGCAGAATCCCATCTTTATGAAGCTGCCATTCTCACCCATTCTAATGCTACACGACTCTTATAACCTCAAAGCTATTTAGCCACTGCAATAAACGCTTCGATCCGTTAGTCCAACTATAGTATGGCGCCTGGCAGGGCCTTTTCAAAGTCCGCGACTGTAGCGATGCCCGTCTCTCACAAGGCATGAGGATCGATCAATGTTGTGCGGTCGCCCGGCCGTGAACGGGTCCCAGCGCGATTGCCTGCGCAGTCAGTTTGGGCTTCTCCATACTTCAGGGGCCGTATGCTCGTGTTCCCCCGTTGGGGGAGAATCAATCAATATCAGTATGTTATACCACGCCCCAATCCCCCATTGGGGGAGACTCGGGGTAGACGAGCATACGGCCCCAGGAGCGACGAAGCAAAGCACACCTATCGATCTCCCCAGGCAACGGCTCAGTACTGATCGATGCGTATCCTTCTCCCTGTCGCTCCCGCCTCTGCCGTCACGAAGTATGAACGGTCGCTTTCACGCTCACTCTAGCGTTTATGCTCATCCTAAAACATTAGAGATGCTTGCTAGCGTCCTTAATCCAACCTATTCTCTCTGAATGAACGGCCGATTATTCGGACTCTTGGTTTTATTGCTTTAAAATTTGAGCAATTCGGCGAAATTTAGGCTTATAACTTTGGCACAACTGCGTGTTTACACTCGCGTCTAAGGCGGCACAAGTAGCGACGAGTTTCCGGAGGCGGGGTTGAACGAGCTTCCGCACGTATGCGGGCGGCCGTCGTGGGACCCAACAGGTACTCCAATTAATCACTGAAAATTGGATGAACGCCTACCAACCTTTATTTCGCCCCATTATCTTTACACTTTCATTGTTTACGTTGCGTGTCTTATCTCTGTCCCTTGTTTCTTTATCTCTCCACGTTCCTATACCTTTACCGCTTGTTTTTCACAACCCGTATCGATTTCCTTTCTTTTTGGGTAGTGAGGGTGGCAGAATTCACACGAAAGTTCCATCTGATTACAAAGTTTGGGATCTATCCTACTCCGGGGGGGGGGGCACATAAATAAAGTATTATATGTAACAAATTCACTTGAGACTTACCGAGCGGCTCCTACAAAACAACATAGGACCTTAAACAAGAAAAGTCACAAACAAAAAAAAAACAACGAAAAATTGCATTTGTTGCGGTTGTAAGCCGGCGAAGTTGTGTGCCCTCCTCACCATGTTGGGTCCTGGTTATAACATGTCAGGCGACGACCAGCACGCGGCATGCGGCTTCATGTGCCCTATTCACCATGTAAGATCCCGGTTATGACATGTCAACCGGCGGTGAGCACGCGCCATGCCTCCATTCCGTCGCGGCGATTCGAGTCCGTTTTCTTTGCCCGCGGAGAAGATTGAAAACCGCGGCGATTTTTTTGCTCGTTCGTTTTTGGTTTCTTTTAGGTTCCAACTCGTTCTCTAGGAGCCGCTCGGTGAGTCTCTATTCATTTTGTTACCTACCTTTTATTTATGTGCCCCCCCCCCCGGACTAGGATAGATCCAAAATTTGTTATTTCATGGGCCGTTTAACAGGAGGCACGGGTTCGAGACCTGCCTGGCGGTAGAGTTTAGATCGCAACAAGAATCGTTATAACAAACCGTGGCACTATTGTACTTTACGGACTCCAGAGGACGAGGAGAGGTCGAAAAAAAATTTTTCGCCCAAACCTCGTCCAGGAGGGTTATTTGGGGTGCTGATCACGAATCTGACATCCGTTTTTGAAATTTCGGCTGATTACGGTAGGTTACGGTAGGTACCGGTGACTAAGGCTGTCGAGGTCATAATCACCGATTTCGTCCAAACATTGCCTATGGGGGTTATTTGGGATGCTGATCACGAATCTGACATCAATTTTCCGTTTTACGGTGGAGTACGGTAGATTACTGTACATACCGGTGACTAAGGCTGTCGAGGTCATAATCAAAGATTTCGCCCAAACTTCGCCTATGGGGGTTATTCGGGGTGCTGATCACGAATCTGACATCCGTTATTCGTTTTACGCTGGAGTTTGGGCGCAATCGGTGACCATTACCTTACTCACCGGTACCCACCGTAACCTACCGTACTCCAGCGTAAAACGAAAAACGGATGTCAGATTCGTGATCAGCGTCCCAAATACCCCCTGGACGAGGTTTGGGGAAAAAAATTTTCGACCTCTCCTCGTCCTCTGGAGTCCCGAAAGCACAATAGTGCCCAAACCGTTACCCGTTTTGGAAATTTCGGTCCATAACGGTAGGTTAGCCCTAGTTTATACTTGTGCCGCCACGCGGAGCGGCATCACGATTGCCATAGATATCGATTTATCAGGCCGTGCGGTCGATATCTATCCGGATCATGATGCCGCGCAGCGACGCAAGTATAAACTAGGGCTTACGGTAGGTGTGAGTGAGAAAAATTGTTGGGCTCACAACCACCATTTCGCCATTGGTTCCCGATTCGCCTAATAAGGTTAGCCATGTCAGGTTTCTAGGTCCTTTCGTAGTGTTCGTAAGTCTTTTCACTACACATGAAGAACGCATGGCGCACTCCGAGCGGGCCGACCGCTCAGGAATTCATGACCCTTTGGCCGGCTGGCTGCTTGCTCGATCGTTTGCTCGTCGTCGTCGTCGTCGTCGTCGTCGTCGTGCTATGCATAGTATTCGTCGGCGTTATGTTCCTCACCTCATTGACTTCTCTTCAATGCATATCGCGCCATAGCTGAAATCGGCCATGAATACGCAAAGCACCCACCGATAGCCCCCTCCTGTCCCGAGGCCCTGACTTCTTCCAGATGATGGGTAATCTCCAGTCGTGGACTCGTCGATTGAAACAAAGCGCAGCGGCTCCTCGGCGCCGGCAGCCGAAGTGGCCGGCCACCGACGAATCCCTCCTGATGCCATTATAGATAATGAAGTTTTCACGCTCGTTTTTCACTCGCTGAATGTGGCGCGTCGAATCGCCTCGGAATTAGCCGAATCAAGTGTGTATGCCGTCCGCGCTGGCGACGGCGACGACGAACGACGACCAGCCAAGTGCACGTGGAGGCGTGAAGGTGAATTCACGACGGAGCTGCTTCGAAATTGGCCAAATGATCGCCAGAAAAACATCGCTGCATAGCTAAAAGCGTCCCTGGACAATCCCCTAGGGAGGCTGTGGCATCCCTTGCAGCTGATTCTCTTCTCTTTTCCCTAGTGAGCATCTTCCTTCGGAGATAGAGGGCTAGCTCCCACTGTAGCTCCCACTGGCTTAACACCTTCGCAGCTATAAATTGGTGTGTACAATTTCGGCTTTTCCGCTGTTGTTTAGCAGCTATTTCTTAAGGGCCCGTTTATACTTTGACGCCAAGCGACGTGACACCACTTATTGTGGCACATTAATTGAGTGACGCGATCGATCAATTTGGCCACTATACATGCCGTCGCGTCGCGTCGCCGGCGTCGGAAGTATAAACGGGGCCTAACCATAAGGCTTAGGCTTATGTTCTGCTCCAGTATCTGGCCTATCCGTGACAACTTCTTCACAACCATACAGTAAGGATAAAGATAAAGGACGGCGTTACTCAATCCCTTCTGCGATGCGCCAGCGCATTCTACTTCTACGGGATGTCGTGGAGGCGATATGAATGCGTATTTGGTCATACAATGACTTGCGGTGGCCAGCCGATGAACAAGTCAGCGCTCTATCCTTCCGAGACACGTCTGGTACCAATTCACCGACCCCGGAGGGATGGAAGGCTTGGTTGGCCTGAGCGGGAAATCCGAACCAGGAACCTGGTATCGGGTGCACGCGACAGTCGCGCCTCATCCGACTGCGCTACACGCGCCCCTGACCATACAGTACCGTCGGTGAGACTCTGCCAAAACGCGGCCGCGGCGGCTTAGTCCGCCGTTTCCGCCGCTTTGCCATAACTCACTTCAAATTCGATTATATCCAACAAAATCACCATTGTTGGAATCAGAACCACATGATCTACCCAGTGGCATAGGAATCTTAGCAGGATTTCAGAATTTTTGAGTCCGGGATGACCTAGATCAAGCGAGCCCGTTTATCCTGAGCTGACCCACATTCGCTTCTCAGTCTAACCTAATTTTACCCCTTGGAAGCAGGAATGGACCTGCCGAGTAGAATTTTCAAATTTTTAATCAGTGTCGCGCATGACGTTTTCGAGGGTGGCGCTGAAGAGCTTCGGGGATATGGTATCCCCCTGCCGAACCCCTCTCTTTACGTCGATGAGGACGTCGTTGTAGAATGGCGAGATCTTGGTCGTGAATCCACTGTACAGCTCTCGAAGGACTCTGATGTAGGAACGCCCTGAGTGAGCAGGGCTTCGATGACCGCTTCAGTTTCGACAGAGTCGAATGCCTTCTTCAGGTCGATGAACGTAAAGCACAGCGGCAGCTTGTACTCTCGCAACACTTCGATGAGCTTCGTAATGGTGTGTATGTGGTCGATCGTGCTGAATCCTCTACGAAATCCTGCTTGTTCGCATGGCTGTCCTTCGTCCAGCGTTCTATTAATCCTATTCAGGATGACTCGAGTGAACAGCTTGTAGATTACGGACAACAGGCAGATCGTGCGATAGTTGCCAATGTCGTGCACGTCTCCCTTCTTGTACAGCAAGACGGTCATGCTGGTCTTCCACTGAGATGGAACCTTGCACTCCGACAGGTAGTGTGTGAAGAGCCGCGCCAGGGTGTTGATGAGCGCTGGCGGGAGGTTCTTCAGGTGTTCGGGTCTGATCCTGTCAGGGCCGAGTGCTCTACGTTTCTTCACCGACGAGATGGCGTTTCGTATCTCGGAAGGGAGAACAGAGGGGACGACGTATCCATCCTGCGGAAGATGGCGTGGGGGCAGGTGGACGTGGTTATCGAAGAGATCGGAGTAGAAGTCGTGGATGACCTTCTCCATGGTCCCTCCATGGTCCTTCTGGAAGAGGTGACGGTTCCGTCAGGACGTCGGAGAGCGGTCATCTTGGTTTTGAAGTTGGCGAAGTTCCGGCGGGCATTGCGGATGCTCAACCCTGCCTCTGCTGCTTCAGCCAACACTTCCGCCCTTCTCTCCTTCAGATCTTCCTTTATCGCCGCTCTGCATAGCTTTGCAAGCTCGGACGTCAGTTGGTAGTTGCCTGACGCTCGTGCTGCTCCACGCTGGCGTATCAGCTCGAGAGTTTCCGGAGACAGACGTCTCTTGGTGGTCTTCAAGCTCTCGGCTCCCTTAGCACTATCGTGGAGATGGTGCACGAAGCGGTCGTATTCCTCGTCGACGTTGTCCATGACGGCATCTTCCCAAAGGCCGACAAGAGAGGTGTAGAGATCCCAGTTGATGGTCGTTCTGGGATTCCTCTTCTTGAACTTCGCGGCCTTCTCTCCTTGACGCGAAAAGCGGAACCTTGCGCGAAGGAGGCGCTGGTCCGATCCCGTGTAGAACTGGGGGACAACGGAAACGTCGGTCAGGCAATACTTGCGGTTGAAGATGATGTGGTCGATCTCATTGTGGAACTGGCCATCGGGAGATTCCCAGGTCCATCGTAGGTAGGGCGGGAGGCTTCTGGAACTGTGACTTTCCATGGATAATGTGTCGAAAATGTATTTTATGTCAATTTTAGGATTGCCTCATCATGGCGATCTATTTGATATAAAACGTGCCTAGTTTGGTTCCATGTTCATCATTCCTTGCATTGATATACACTAAAAAATCACAAATTTCTGAAGCGATCTTCAAGATGATCTGGGGCTTCGATTTTTTCCTATTTGTCAAAAAAGTGTCCCAAAAAACCAACCCCACTAACCGCATAGAAGATCACCGCAAAAAGACTTGAACTGCTATATTGCTCAAAGCTTTTAATTTTGTAAGCTACAATTTTGTTCTCTGAATTTTTTTCTTCGAATGGGAGAAATTTATTTCTGTATAAGCGTGACATCTACCATTTTCACGTCAAATCGGACACTCTTCTAAACAAGCCTAACGTTTGAAACCAAACCTAACATCTTCCAAATCAAAAAGACTTTTTTTCATTAAACTAGGAACTCCATAAACAGCTTAATTCCATAAACAGCTTAAAAATTAGAATAATTTTCTGCTCAAAAAAATCAGAATGACTTTCTTTGAAGTCTTAACTCAGTTACCCAATACATTGTTTGAAATTTTAGAAAATTCTTCTTTGTGGAGGAAAATAATTATTTAAGAATTGTTTTTTAAAGAGCAGGAAACCAGTCATGTTTTAGTGTCAAAAGAAGATGTTACGCCATTCCCTCTTCCAAGACGTCGCGATTTTTATTCGATTGATGAAAATTTCTGCTTTTCACAATTGTAAACGATACAACAGAAACAGTTGTTAAGAACACACATATCCTCACTTTGATGCTTCATGTCAGCAACTTTTGCACTATCAATCAGCTAAAAGTCGCAACGTGCTTTTCGACTGTATGGCGCGGCCTCATTTTTTAATGCACTGAATGATTCTTGTCTTGTTGCGCCTTAAAATAAAATTTAGCTAATTTTTCTTTAAATTTTTTAAAAAATTATTTCACTCATTCGGGCAGCTGAAACAAAAATACAAAGTTGTACAAAATTTTCTTTGAACACAAAATTATTCTAACCATATGTTGTTACAGGATGTTTTTGTTGCGATCAAAACTCTTGCGCCAGGCGGGACTCGAACCCGCATCTTCTGCTTTCCGGGCAGCGATGCGGGTTCGAGTCCCGCCTGGCGCAAGAGTTTTGATCGCAACAAAACATCCTGTAACAACATATAGCCTCTCTATCAGCCGCTCCAGGCTTAAGCAAATGTGTTCAAGTATTCTAACCATATTGTAGAGTGCATCTTTAACCGTAAGATGCTCATCCTGATTTGGAAGACGTTCACTGATTTCAGAAGCATTACGTTTGCTTTGCTATTTGACGTGAAAATTGTATACATATATCCTACCATATATTTCCTTATAATTGCAAAATTTTCACGTCACTTAAAACTTAATTTTTAAGTTGATCTCTCTTTTGGCAAGTCTGACGTTTCTGAAATCAAACTAAGCGTTTTCCAAATTAAAGCGAGCTTCTTCCACATTAAAATAGTGACCCTTCAAAAATGTTGGAATAATTTGTTGTTCAATAGAAATTGAGTCTGAAATTTTTTGAAAATTTTTATTTCATATGCCTAAATAAGTGAACGCGCTGTTTGAAATTTCAACAAAATTTTTGTTTCTCAAATTAAAATAACGGAAAAGTATTTGTTTTAGAGCGCATGCGGCAATTATCTAGTGTATTAAAAGAGCCTAAATAGTGAACCCACTGCGCCATACACTCGACTAGGTCGTAGCGATTTTTATATGATTGAACGCGCTTGTGCATGCTGGTACATCCGACATCTCGACGAATGCTTCTCGAACACATCGACCACCATCCAGTTGTTCGATCGAAAGGTTAAGATTCCAATCGGGAAAGGAGTACGGCAGGGAGACACGATTTCTCCCAAGCTATTCACAGCGGCACTCCAGGATGCCATGAAAGACTTGAACTGGGACGATAAAGGCTACCTTGTCGACGGTAAACGGATCGGCAACCTTCGCTTCGCCAACGATATTGTTCTCATCTCTACCAGCACGGCAGAAGTCGAGGAAATCCTGAACGAGCTCAATGTGGCAGGTATGAAGATTCGATTGGACATGAATCTGTCCAAAACACAATTTATGGTCAAACAGTGGTGTGACACGGGACGCGTAAGGTTAAATGGAGTCGCTCTACAACAGGTCGAGTCCTACATCTATCTGGGAAAAGAGCTGAACACGGATAACGACCTCGCTCCTGAAATCGCCCGCAGGAGACGCGCAGCATAGGCAGCCTTCAGTTCGATTCGCGAAGTCACCGATCAGGTCAAAGATCCCGGCCTCAGGGCCTCGATATTCAACGCCTCTGTACTGCCTGCGATGTGTTACGTGACGGAAACCTGGCCCGACAACAAGACAATCGCCAGAGCGATGCAAACTACGCATCGTGCACTGGAGAGATGTCTTCTGAGAACAAGCCTTCGTCAGCAATGGCAAGAAGGCCTACAAAGCTCAGAGCTACGGGAGAAGTCGCAATTAGCAGACCCGCTGCAGTACATGAAGAAGTCCAAATATCGCTGGGCCGGACACCTGCTTCGACGAAAGGGCGATAGATGGAGTCTTCGTGTCACAGATTGGCTCCCGAGAGACCATGAGAGACCACTGGGACGACCGCCAACGCGATGGGCAGACTCATTCTCAAGGTCCTTCAGAGAGCGGAGTCTGTCTCACTGGATGCAAGCTGCCAGAGATCGAGCGGCCTGGAAGAGTTGTGGTCCTCACTGAGAAGACCTCCAGCCAACAAAAGGACCATCAAAGTATCAAAGTAGTATTCTCTAACGTTATCCAGATTTTCTCATTTAGGCTGTATGGAAGGTTATCTTTACCATAGACATACCAAGCTTCATTTTTCACCTAGCACGCCAGGATATATTTCTTTGAAAGTCTAGGTGGTTCCTGCCGGTTTGATTTCTCTCAAAGTGAGTCATGTAGGAAGTGTCTTCATTTCTTGACTTCTCTTCCAATTGACACCCGTTTCTAAGGCTTACCGCTTTCTCGGGCAGGCATTGTCCCACGCACTTTTCTGTCCCGTCGTCAGATACCCCGTAGAGGAAGAAACGCAAGCTAATATCGCTGTCCATCCGCCCGGATATATCGAGCTCCAACGGCGCCGGCCGGGTGTCAACCGTGTGCTGACCATATTTCATCGTGGGAATACGACGAAAAATTCATGCTCTCAAGCCGAACAGCACAGCAAGCGCGGCTCGCCGAGAGGTAAACAATCATTTGTCGCCTGTCCATTACACGCCATTAGGTGCTGCAAAAATGACTACCACCATAATGGAGCCGTCGACCGTCAGCTGATTAACACCTGTTCATGTTGACTTGCTTTCGCTTCGTACAGTATGCGACGAAGAAATAAACGAAGGAAAGCCAACGCTGTAGAAGTTTTATGTTAGAGAATCTAGTGGTGAAGCGATGCAACTGGGAATCGTCGGAAATTACCCTTCAACTTCCTGAAGAGTCAGGAATTGTTTTTGTTTATTTATGTTATTTGTTTGTTGTTTATGTGTTTATATTGTTTTTTCATATAGTTAAGGTAGTTAAGCCCCCGAACTTCTTTGGTGGTTATGTCAAGACCTCATTACCTCATTATTTCTTAGGAAGGCGCGTGGTAGAGGTGCCGACTGTCGCATTTAAGGTGCCGCACTACTGTACTTTCACGACTCCCGAAGTTGAGAACAGATCGAAAAAGAATTTTTGGATCTATCCTGGTCCGGATGGGCGCGTGGAGCGCAGTCGGAGGAGGCGCCGACGGTCGCGTGCATCCGATGCCAGGTTCCTGGTTCGGATTTTTCGCCCAGGCCAACCAAGCCTTTCTTCTCTCCGGGGTCGGTGAATTAGTACCAGAGAAAGGACACAGCGCTGACTTGTTCATCGGCTGGCCACCGCAAGTGTATGGCTAAACACGCATTCAACTCGCCTCCACGACATCCCGTAGAAGTAGAATGCGTGGCGCATCCCAAATGGGATTGAATAACGCCGCCCTTAATCCTTTATCCTTTTATCCTGGTCTGGGGGGGGGGTACCACATAACTAAAAAGCATGCAATAAATTGACTGTAGACTTACCGAGTGGCCCCTGCAGAACAAAATAGGACCCAAACTAGAAAAATTCACGAAGAAAAAAACGAAAAAAATACATTTGCTTTCGCCGCGGTTGTAAGCAGGCAAAGTTGTGTGCCCTCCTCACCATGTTAGATTCTGGCTATAACATGTCAGACGGGGTAGCACACGGCAAGCCTCCATTGCGTTACTTTTTGCCCGCCGAGACGGTTGTAGAACCGCGGCGATTTTATTTTCTGTTTGTCTGTCCGTTTTTTTTTTGTTCCGTTTAGGGCGCATAACTTTGCCTGCTTACAATTGCGAAATGAAAAAATGAATGCAGTTTTTTCGTTTTTTTTTTCGTGAATTTTTCTAGTTTAAGTCCTATTTTCTTCTGCAGGAGCTGGACGGTAAGTCTCAAGTCGATTTATTACATGCTTTTTAGTTATGTGCCCCCGCGGACTAGGATAGATCCGAATTTTTGCCCAAGCATCGTTCAGGGAGTTATTAGGGGTAGTTATCAGGCATTTGTGCGCGCGTAGCGCAGTCGGAGAAGGCGCCGACTGTCGCCTGCACCTGATACCAGGTTCCTGGTTCGGATTTCCCGACTAGGCCAACCAAGCCTTCCATCCCTCCGGGGTCGGTGAATTGGTACCAGACTTGTCTGGGAAGGATAAAGCATTGAATTGTTCATCGGCTGGCCACCGCAAGTCATTGTATGGCCAAATACCCATTTGAATCGCCTCCGCGACATCTCGTAGAAGTAGATGCGTGGCGCATCCTAAAAGGGATTGAGTAACGCCATCGTTTTTCTTTTTTTGTCAGGCATTTGGTTCAGTAATACGGTGAAATACGGTAGGCTGTTATGGTAGTTATGGGTAAATAAGGCTGCCGATGGGGCGCGTATAGAACAGTCGGAGGAGGTGCCGCTGTCGTACCCGATATCAGGTTCTTGGTTCGGATTTCCCGCTTAGGTCAAAAGCCCTCCATTTCTCCGTGGTCGGTGAAGTGGTGCCGGACTTGTCTGGAAAGAATAAACTGCTGATGTGTTCATTGACTGGCCACCGCAAGTTATTGTATTGCCAAATACGCATTGAAATCGGCTCCACAACATCCCTTAGAAGTAGAATGGTGGCGCATCCCAAGAGGGATTAAGTAGCGCCGTCCTTCATTTTATCCTAAGTCTGCTGAGGCCATGATCACCGATTCCACCCATACTTTGCCTATGCGATTTATTTGTTGTACTGATTATGAAATATGATATCCATTCTCAAAATCTCGATCGATTACTGTAAGTTACGGTAAATATGGGTGAGTAAGGCCTTCTACATCAAAACATAAATTCGTTTTCTTCACCTCTATGATCGGTCTTATTTTTCAACCTATTACGTTGAGATGGAAAGTAGTGCACGAAAAATTGATCGTTTAGAAACGAAATGACAGCGGTCAGCAGCTTAAATAATTTCCAATGGCCAAATTATGGACGAAGTTGTTGATCTTGACTCGTCAGCTATGCAAGTATCCTATCGTACTCCACCGTAGTACGAAGAACATATCCCTGACCAGCGCTCTAGATATCCCCTAAGTGATGCTTGGGAGAAATCGGTGGTCATGACCGCGACAGAATTTCTAACCCGTACCTACCGTAACCTATCGTAGCCGACTGAACTTTTAAAAACGGTTACCTGTAAGTTTTGAAAACGGATAAACGTCGGCGTTAGTCGATTAAATTTCTGACTTGACCGTCGGCCGACCAGTGTATATCAATGTGTGGGCCAACTGATTCCAACGACTGGTATTTTTGTATTTTTTGTATTGTCACGATTTTGTATTGTCAAGCAGGTTTCCGGCTCTTTCAAACGTATGTGTGAAAGGATGTTGCTTCTCTTATAAAATTTTGATGATTATTTGTTTTTTAAACGTGTGTCTTATACCACGTAACTAATAATTATTATTGAGTTGAGAATCATCGTAATTTCCTCCTTCCTCCTTAAGAGTAAAGTTGTTTCATTTATTCATTTATAAGGTAGTGTAGCGCAGTTGGAGTAGGCGCATACTGTCGCATGCATCCGATACAGGTTCTTGGTTCGGGTTTCCCGACCAGGCTAATCTAGCCTTCCATCCCACGGGAGTCGGTGAATTGGTACCGGACTCGGAAGGACAAAACGCTGACTTGCCCACCGGCCAGCCAGCCACTGTTTGTCGCTGTGCCAAGTGCTTACTCAATGGCCACGACGGAATCCCGTAGAAGTAAAATGCGTGGCGTATCCCAAAAAAGAATCAATGCCCATTTTTGTCTCTTAAAAAATTGTTCTACATAAAACAGCTCAACAAACAACACAGTACAATCAGCCAAGCATACGAGACTGTGCTGAAGAGGAGCATCGGATCGGACGCGAGGTACATATTATAGTTGTGCTCTCTCAAAATTTTCGAATATTCGAGTGTTTTCGATTACCCGCAATTTTCGAGCATTCGAATTTCGAATATATTCGAAAAAAGAGATTTTTGATTACTTAAATTTGAATACATTCGAAAACGCGATTTTTTGAACACTCGAATTCGAATACATTCGAACAGCCGAATTTTGATTCCCTTCCAAGGTTAACCGACCGAGCTGCCCACGTTCGCGTTTTTCTTTGAAGTTTTCGCATATGTACTATAGTTGCGCTCGAATGACATATTCGAATAGGTACTCGAATGATTTTCAATCGAATTTGAGTATCGGATGTTCAAAAAGCCCTTTTTGACATGCTTCTGCTACTCAAACTTATTTGGAATCTTCCAGGCGCCGAAGAAGGCAGTACCGCCGTGACTAAGCCGAATAAAGTGCCGTAACAATCTTGGTTCAGTTCCGAGTTTCGTCGACGTTCGAAGATCAGAGACGCTGTCGTATGAGCCAGTTCGTCGAAAATTAGGTGGGCCGGCCACGTAATGCGCTTCGTAGACGCCCGCTGGACGAGAGCCGTCACCTACTGGATTCCGTGGGATGTCAAAAAAAAAACACCAGGACGCTCACCAACGCGTCGGTCGGACTTCTTCTTGGAAGCCCTGAACGACCGATATGACGCCCTTCGTGTCCCTCGAGCGAGGACGATCCATTGGAGCACTCTGGCACGCGACAGGGACGAATGGAGACGCTGCTGGCGCGCGCTCGAGCGCCCTGGGCGACGTTTCGGTCCTCGGCTTCTGGAGTCGTGAAAGTATAGTAGTGTTGAACCTTAAATTTGTATGTGCGCAACAGCCGACCCACCTCCGACTGCGCTACCACAGCTATCAAGTAAGCAGGTCGAAATGATTAGATGTACAACTAATAAACAACAAGAAGATCAATAAACAACTAAACAAAAACAACTTCTGTACTGTTCTAGTAAGGCAATTGGAATGCAGGATGGGCAAGTCGGTGTTTCATCCTTCCAGGAGAAGAGTGGTTTCCAATTCTCCGACCCCGAAGGCATGGAAGGCTTAGTGGGGCCGAATTCATCAAGCAGTGGGCCTTGCTAGAGATACCATAAGGATAGATATCGTAGGGAATCAAGGTTATTGTAGAACTAAGGGCCTGTTCATATTTCGCGACAACAGCGACTCGTCGTCCGTGCAAAACATGCATATCGATTAAAACCTAGCGCGCGCCGCCGAAAAGTGTTCATACTCGAGCGCCGGCGCTGTCGCTCCAGTCGCTGCCGTCGCCTGTTCATACTTCCGCGCGAAGCGCTCTCGTCGCTCTGGTCGCCCGTGCAAAACATGCAAATCGGTTAAAACCGAGCGCACGCCGCCGAAGTGTTCATACCTGAGCCCCGGCGCTGTCGCTCCAGTCGCTTTTGGCGCTCTAGTAGCTCCAGTAGCTGCTGTCGCCTGTTCATACTTCCGCGCGCTGGGCTCTTGTCGGTCTTCTCGCTGCTGTCGCGGAGTATGAACACGGCCTAAGCTTCTCGCGAGAACATCTGATCTCACTGTAGCGCCATTTTGTCAGTGCGGCGCAGAATCCTCCCGGGTAGCGGATATACCCGCGGCGATCGTCGAGTATTCTCTCTACCCACTGATATACCCACGATGTGGTGCGTAAGGTTTAACATAAATGTCTCATCGTGATATGCCCTATACTCCGCATACCCACGGGTATAAGTGCTGGTGAATCCGGCCCTGGTCGCCTAACGCTTGTTCGACACGTCGCTTTGCAAGTTTGATTGTTAGTTTAAATCCTGCTAACGTTTCTCCGGTGATTGGTGGCATAACTATGTATGTGAAAGGAGAGTTTTTGCTATCAATCAAATGAAAATCGCAGCGTGCTAGTCAAGTGCATGGCGCGATCTCATCGAGCTTGTATTGATTATCAACGAAAGTCACACTTAATTTTTTTTAATCAAAAAAGTGCTGTGTCTGGTTATTACTGTTTTTTCTTTTTTTTTCTCACCATTTTTATTTTATTTGCACTAGTATTCTGACGTATTTGATTGTTTTGAGGCGCACTCTTTGTAGTGTATGATTAAATAAATGAACAAATAATTAAATAATCCAATTGAGGTTTGAAATGCGTTCAGTATGATTTTAAAGATGTGCGGTTTCTTTTTTGAAAAACGGCCAGTTTAACGTAAAAATTATGCATAAAAGGTTTTCCTGATTTTTTCGTTTAAAACAGTGGATAGATTAGTTTTTATCAAAATTTGACGGGTTAACGAAAATTTAACAAAAAATTCGTTAAAAAATTTAGTGACCAGAATTTTGATGATGCCTTCATGAACGTGCTGTACGTGCATAGAGGCTTAATGAATATAGGTCGGCTTCAGTCCGTCCCTGTTCGGAATGTGTCGTGCATTCTACTCCTATGAGGCGTAATGGAGGCAGTTTGAAAGCGTATTTGGCCTATGCAATGACTGTCGATTAACAAGTCCGCGTTTTTCTCCAATAACAGAATTGATATCAATCCAGTGATCATTCATGGACAGTTTAACGACCTGTTTCTTGTGTGAACTAAATTTTGCCTAGATTACCCTTGCATCGAGAGGTGTGATCAATCAGTTCCTGGACCACTTTTTATTTCTGCTACATTTAATCGGCCTCTTTGACAGAATTACCTCTATCTTGCTCTTCGTCCAGTACTTATTGGTTTTAAGGCCTACGGTTGAAGAACGAGAAAAAGAACTGCTGGATCCATCCTAGTCCGGGGGGGGCACCACTAAATTTACAGCTCCGTTCAGCATCTAGCGAAAAGAAACCACACTCATTGAGCTCGCATGAGTGCTATCATGCAGTGCATTGGGCACTAGCTGAAGCTCTGGTACAGGTTGAAAGAAGGGAGTGAAGAGGCGAAAGACTGCACATACCCCCTCCCCTCCGACTAGGACAGATGTAAACAAACTACCTGCAAGGGACGTCTGTGAACTAACTCCAACGATTCTCAACAGGACCTATAAGTCTTGTAGGGCATCTAGCAATGAGCGCTGGGGTGGGGTTCGTTTTTCCTGCGGGCACTGGGTGGTTCAAAAATGACAGAAATTTGTCGCCTTGTGACTCCTGGACGCTCGGGGTACGCATGCTCCTTGATGCAGCTAGTCTAACGACTCGTGTAGGGTCTGGCGGAGAGCGAGGCAGGACAATGACGGCGAAAAATCCTGCAGAACGAGGTCCCTGAGTGGCTTCAGACGACGTTGCTTCGAAAGGAGGGCGATCTAGGCGACACCTGAATGAACTTCAAACCGTGACCCGAACCAAGAACCTGTAGTCGAGACGACGTGACAGCCGGCGCCTTAAGCGACTGCGCTGCCTCAAGCCCATTCATGGATATTAGTTAACATAGGTGAGTAGTAGCCCTATCGGAAGATGCGCTTGCTGTCGCATGTACCCGGATTCAAGGTTCTTCATTTGGGTTCCGCCCATGCACGATAGATCGGGTATATGTATCCAGTGTTGGTCCTTTTTCCGCTCTCACTTTAAATCGAGTTCGATACTAGTCACGAATATGGGCAGCATTGGAGGGTGACGACGCTCCAGCCAGTCAGGTTGCATAGAATGGGCGTGTCATTTAGAGAGGGCGTACAAGGTCGGTACCCTGATTCTCTTGCGTATTTACTGTCGATGCTTGGGTTGGTTAGTTATCATTGGCTGACTTGTTTTACTTCCCAATGCTGCCCACATTCGCGACATGTTCCACGAGTTCGTGTAAGCTTTTCAGCTTTAATCCAGATGTGCGCCAGAATCTCTTCAGCATGCGGGTTAACTCGGGGTCTACATTCTTTTCGAGCTCGCTGCAAGTCGAAGCGGATTCACCAGGCGACATTTTTTTTGCCATTTTCGGACCACGCAGTGGCCCGCACCAAAACCAAACCGCTACTCCTTGTACTCCTTCTTAGATGGTCTACAACACCGTATAGGTCTCGTTTAGAATCGCTTGGGCAAGTTCATGGACGTTCTTTGTTAGCTACTATCCTACTATATGTATATATAAGCGAGAACGGTCGTTTGTCTGTGGGTGAGTGCGTGTGTTTGTGGGTGTGTTTGTTTGCACAGAAGTGCTGAAGGAGTGTGTTGGGAGGAAGTATGGGGAAGGGGGGGGGGGGCGGGGGTTGTAGTTGTCACCAGTTGTCAACTGTTGTAGTTGTCGACAGGCGTCCATGTTCAGGCGACATGTCACCAATGTCGCGCAAAGGACGTTCAGGTTGAGAAGAGATATCACCGAT
Organism: Heligmosomoides polygyrus polygyrus; assembly: GCA_947396885.1. Lineage (NCBI taxonomy): Eukaryota > Metazoa > Nematoda > Chromadorea > Rhabditida > Heligmosomidae > Heligmosomoides > Heligmosomoides polygyrus. Next base: position 6,859,110 of record OX377201.1, on the reverse strand, counting down.
GTCGCGCAAGGGGTGTTCGGATTCAGACGACGTGTCACTGATGTCGCGCAAAGCAGGCCCGACTTGAGAAGACATGTCACCGACGTCGTTTATCAGGTGCCTGGATTTAGAAGAGGTGTCACTTCGCAAAAGGCCTTCCAGACTCAGACGACCTGTCACCGATGTCACGCAAAGCACGTTCAGGTTGAGAACACATGTCACCGACGTTATTCAACAGGCGTCCGGGTTCGGAAGAGGTGTTACCGATGTCGCACGACGGTTCCGGATTTAGACGACGTGTTACCAGTCGTCGCCAGTTCAACAGGCGTCCGATGAAGGGTTGACCAATAAAGGAGGGACCAGTGAAGGTGGGACCAGCAATGGGGACCGGTGAGGGAGATCCAGTGAAGGGGGGACCGGTGAAGGGGGGGGGGGGAGAGTGGTCCAGTGAAGGGTGGACCGGTGAAGGAGGGGGAGGGGTCCAGTGAAAGGGGACCGATAGAAAGTTAACCAGTGAAAGAGGGAACCAGGTGAAGAGGGATCGGTGAGGAAGGTACCAGTAATGGGGACCGGTGAATGGGGGGGGGGGGGGGAGGTGGGAAGGGGTCCAGTGAAGAGGGACCGAAAAGGGTTGATGAATAAAAGGGGGACCAGTGAGGATGGGACCAGTGATGGGGATCGGTTAAGGATAGGATGACCAACAAAGAGGGGACCTGTAAGGGGAGGTCCAGTGTAGGTGGGAGCAGTAGTAGGGACCGACGAAGGGGGAGGGGGACCAGTGAAGGGTGAACCGGAAAAGGGCTGACAATAAAGGGGAACCAGTGATAAGGGACCAGTTAAGGGTGGTCCAGTGAAGGTGATGGACCTGTTTTGCCCTATTCCGCTATACCATTCTATGTAGCCAAACCAGTTTTTTAATGAATGAGAGAAGCTAAAGAGGAGAAGAAGACGTTCGGGGTGTTCTATTCTCCGGGGTTGGGGCGAAGCCCCAACCAGACGTTTGGCGGCCGGCAGGCCGTGGAACGTCTGGTAGGAAATATCCGGCGACAGGCTTCATACCCTATAGTAATCCATTAGGATACACAAATTTCTTTGAAATTCTTGGTACTCACGATCAGAGCCCGGTCCTTGAGTGAGGAAGGAAGCACGAATAGAGCTTTTGCCTTTAGAGCAATGGATTTTCTGCAGAACACTTCTTACGTTTGAAACACTGTGTTTTTGATCAACTATCCCTTCAAAGGGCGCGTGTAGCGTCGGAGGAGCCGCCGACTGTCGCCTGCACTCGATACTAGGTTCCTGGTTCGGATTTCCCGCCCAGGCCAACCAAGCCTTCCATCCCTCCGGAGTCGGTGAATTGGTACCAGACTTGTCTGGGAAGGATAAAGCGCTGACTTGTTCATCGGCAGGCCACCGCAAGTCATTGTATGGCCAAATACGCATTCAAATTGCCTCCACATCCCGTAGAAGTAGAATGCGTGGCGCATCCCAAAAGGGATTGAGTAACGCCGTCTTTTATCCTTATCCTTATCCCTTTTAAATGCCTTCATTACAACACCACCTAGATGTGGAGTGCATGGCGCATGCTGGGTGACCCATCGACCTCGAGTCCTCACCATCACATAGGCTCATTTGCCATCGTCTTCAGGCGAATCGCTCGTACCGGCGGCCGTACTTGTCATTGTGGCCGATGATGAAGGGCGTGGTCGGAGGCGGTGTGAGGAGAGGTTAGGTGCTTCTGTGATTACGGGCACACATATGCGCCTCCTGCGGGGGTTGTTCCTCGGCGACGAACGGGGCAGCCGATTAGCCTTGATGGCGCTTGGGCTCCTTGTGCTCTTTTAGGAATCTGTGGTTGATGTTCCGGTCGACGTTACTCCGCAGGTCCTTCCGTTGTCTTCCTTACCTTTTTCTTTTCCTTTTTTGGCTTTTTCTATGGTTTTAAGGGTGTTTCTGGCTTCCAGCTTGAATACTTTGCCTTAGGAAGGCCTCTAAGGCTGCTGAATCCCTTCTGATTAGCTCTGTGTCACGCATCCTATGTTGAGATAGACGTGAGATTCCGAAGCTTTTACAGAGACTGCGCTCGCTTCGCCTCACAAAAACCGCGTTTCTTTCGTCGTCTATCTACTGCCGACGAGGTTGTATCGCATGCAATTACCTGACAAAAACGCCACGCTATCTCATCTGCAGACGTCGAGCTGCTGCTCGTGCTCCTTTCCACGCTGTCCTTCGCGCCGCGCTTACTCCTTATGGAAACGCCATCTGTTTCAGGACGCCTACTTTCGGGATTCAGATGTCTGCCGCGATTCATCGTCACCTGCCTACCTATTCCTAGTCGTCGCTGAGTAGTAGCCCCTGTTCTTCTGCCTACTGCATACGATGTGTCGAGGACTGATTCTCATAGCCGTATGGACCGCGTCGGTTGCAGCCGAAGGTGAGTGCACTTCTTGCTGTGTACATGCCCTTGTAAGCTTCTTCTGCTACAATCGAGCTCTTCGCGTACTAGAAGTGTAGTTTAGATGACCTCTTTTCTCTACAACAACTGATTTGCAACACAGATCCCTTCCTGAAGCATGTTACGCCGGAAGCAAACAGGCTGTAGGACTCAGGACGTACATACCTTCGCTATTCTTTTGTTTCTGTTTCTTTTAAGTCAAAAGTCTTCTGTCTATAAGTTTCATCTTTCAATAGCAGATCTAGAAACAAGAAGCACCTGAAAACTGACTGTCGATGAGTACTGGCATCTTTGACGTTGTATTTCGGAGGAGTTCTTTCAGCGTAGCCAAGGCCAGTACAAATCTTTGTTAAGGCTTAGATTTCGGCGTTGTCGCCTTCTTCAGAATCTTAGAAGTGGATAAAAGAGTCTATCGCCACCCACGCTGGACGAAACATGGGCGAAACCACTTTTCTTCAGGGGCTGGTAGCACACCAAGAGGAGATGGGGATGTCGTGTGAACCCGATTCCTGGTTCTTGGTTCGGGTCTCACGTGGAGAGAATTTTGACGCTCGCTTGTCCAACCTACTTCAGATGGTCCGGTTTGTCACTCTTCCACGTTGGTCAGCACCTTCACGGTCTTCAGTATACTTAACAATGAGCTTCACCTTCAGACTGCTTAGTAGTCCCTTCCCTCATAGCTCATTCCTTCGCTTCTATCACCTGTTGGGTGGTGAAAGTTCGTTCAAGACCGCTTTCGATCGTTCAGACATACGGGTCAAATACTTCTATTGTAAACATCCTATCGTATTTGCTGCTGTTACCCATTCTTTTCTCGAATATCTTAGCGATGCTGATATGGTGCAGCTGCACCTTAGCCTAGGTCCTGCGCTCTCTCCGTAGCTGTACCAAGCCTGGATACTGTACCATGGAACTTGCCTTTACTGAAGTGCTGAAGTGAACATATACAGCCGCAGAGGGCTTCCGTGGGCTCCCTGCACTTGATTCAGTCTGCGCTTTCCCGTTCCCCCTGGGCCAGATTCATTAACCGCTTACCGGCTGGTAACGATATATCGGTTGTCGTGTCTGTATCTCTGTATCACATACTGCGTAGGCCGATATGGTGAACCCGCGGTAAGATGATACCAGCGGTATCGTTGACGAATCTGGCCCCTGGCCACATTTCCTTCCTCGGATAGGTCACTTTCGGGGTGGCGGAATCCCTCTCCCTTCTCCATCGCCTCCCTTTAGCTATCTAGAATGGGTTCTATCACCTGCTGGGTGGTGAACGTTCGTTCATGACCGCTCTCGATCGTTCAGACATACGGGTCAAATACTTCTATTGTAAACATCCTATCGTACTTGCTGCTGTTACTCGTTCTTTTCTCGAATACCTCAGCTATGCTGATATGGTGCTTCAGCATCTTAGCCAAGGTCCTGCGCTCACTTCCGTGGCCGTTAGCAGGTCTGACTACTGTACCATGGAACGTGCCTTTGAGAGTGCTGGGGTACAGTCGAAGAGGGTTCCTGTGGACTCTCTGCCCGTGGTACAGGTTGCGCTTCCCCGTTCCTCAACCGCGGGATCCACACCTCCTTCCTCGGACAGGTCACTTTCGGGTAGCGGAATCTTTTCACCTCCTGGTTCGCCTCCCTTTGGTTGTCTAGAATGGGTCCAATACACTGTTCAGAGCTGACGAACTTTGTCTCCTTCATGTTCAGCCGCAGGTCTTTGTCAGGACAGCTCCCTGCCGTAGCTGAGCCTTCTAGTCCAGCTTCTCCTGACTATCGGCTACTATATGTAGACATGTCGTCCGCTTAGCGGACCCAAGCGGTTTTCCTCCAGGTGGTTCGCTACGCAGTCGAGTGTCAGGAGGGAGAGAAGCGGACTCACAAGAGATGTCTGTGATCATATCCCCCCCCCCCCCCCTCAAGACCTGTGTGGTTTAGTAGGGCATCTTACAAGGAGCACAGATTTCATATCCACAGCTTCGGGTATGTATCAAACAAGTCTCGTTTTACATCTTTTTTTTTGAGGAAGAAGTATTCTATGTCTAACATCATCACATCGTTTTCTTTGTCGCCTCCAAGATTGTTGAATCTTCCAAAGGCGTTTCGCGAATGACATGACACTGAATTTTCTATCGGCTGTTTTTTGAACGAATTCTATTGTATTTGACAAAGCACACACAAGTCGTCCACCATATGTAATACCGCTCCTGTCTTTCGATTTTTAGGCGGAATAAACGGAAAAAACCGCTCCCCAAAAAACTTCCATAGCTCCTTTCAAGTGATTTGTTCAGCAGATAAGTGTTACCATGCGAATCCAATCCTAGGGGTCTGTCCAGTGATGCACAGGGTGGTCCACATGAAATGTTACGCAGATAACTATATACAACTTTGCTCAAACCAACTCAAATAAGAAAACTTACGATCATTGGAAAGACAAGAAAATTCTACATAACACGTCATAAGTCGCATTCAAAATGAGCTCTTTTGGCTTCAATGCAGGCGTCCAATCCTTTCCAGAATTTCTTGAGGATGCGCACGATCATTTCCGATAAAATTTCGCCTTATGACTCCTCCAGAGCTCTTTTCAGCGAAACCAGTGAGCTGTGTTTAAAAGAGCTGGCTTTTTTGCTCAAGAATTGACCAGACGGTGAAATCCATAGGGTTGAGATCGGTCGAGTTTGAAGCCCAAACATCCTTCGTGCACAAATCCGGAAGATTGGTCTCACACCATTCCAGGGCCTTCTTGGTACCCTGGCAAGGTCCAGTCAATATCCTTAGCATCTTTTTCTGCCAAAGTTATCATGATGTCCTCCAGAATTTGCTTCCGGTTGATTTCGGCATTGATCTTAACTTCTTTTTGAGTGAAAACAGGTTTGGTCTTTCCCAGGCCCGATATTCCAGCTTATACCATCAAACACTGCGAAGGATGAGTTCTTTCGACGTTGACGGCTCTTGTAGACCTTCTAGTCGCAGTTTCCATTGATTCTACCGCTCTTCTAGTGTTTCGACGGTAAATATCTTCTCGTCTGTTAAGAGAACTCAGTCGCGCTTGTCACCACACGTAAGAGCCTTCATCATTCTGCATTTCTCCAATCTTGAGGCCTTCATTTCTTCAGTAAGGTGCTGTCCTTTAGCGAATTTGTAGGGATACAATCCCAGGTTATTCCTGATCAGTTGTTGCATAGTTGAACGACTTTTGTTGTGCTCCTTAGCTGTCTTCCTGATGCTTCTTGCAGGATTTCGGTGAATTTGTCTTTCACGGCTTTTCTAAGGGAAGAGTTCCTTGCAATTCGTCTTGATCTTGTTCTCGAAAACGGTTTTCGATCCCTCCAATCTCTTCAAAACGTGTGACGACACGGTGTACTTGCATTCGATGCAGTTTGAGCATCTTTGAAATCGTGGAAACGGACGACTCGCGTTTGAACATAGCGACCACTGCAAAACGATCCTCAAGCGAAACCATGTTTACCTAGAAACGGAGAATAAGACTGACCATAGGTGGACTAAAAGATACGGAGAAAAAGAATAACACCATAGCTAAGCATAAGGAAAGCGTGAAATTTCCGAAAATGGATTTTTTTTAGCCCGTAACACGTTATGTGGACCACCCTGTATATGGCATCTAGTGGCTTGAGAAAAGAACTAGGTTACGATTACTTCGATCTGTCACTCGAGATAATTGCACCGACATGTTTCGGGTCTTATAGGTCTCAAATCTATTTTTTGCTATTTGAAACCACAGCCGGATACCTTCATAACTGGATAAGTCGCCTACATTCTATTCGGATTTTTAAAATATATTTTTTTGCATAGGCCGCTATGAAAGCAGTTGTGGGAAAAGGCGAAAACGACGCATTTTGCGTTTATTCCGCCCAAAAACCAAAAGACAGGTAGTGTAAGTTGAATGCATGGCGCAAACGAAAGGGATTCACGAACAATCTGACGCTCCTCTGCTCCTCTAAAGGCTTTCTTGTCCTCCTCGTTCCTCCTTTTCCAGAGCTTACCAGCCTCAGAATTCGCTCGACCTAAGGCCAACGGTCAGTGGCGCTGAATGCGAAAGTAACGAGATCCAACACAGCTCTTTGTCTCTGCAAATTGAGACAAAGTTGATAAGGCGCCGAGGTCCGTGGCCGTCGCCTCCGACTCGGCGGCCAATTCTCTCGGCCTCTCAGCGGGCACTCAAAAATCCATCATTCCGCAGTGATTTGTTGCGTCTTTCCCTCGGTACGCACGACCTTTTGCTGCCACCGCTGGTGATGGTGCTGCTGCTGGAGCGCATTCGGCCGTTATTAGGGCCGGCCGGCAAGCCGGCTGACAGCCTCAAGATATGACCACATTCAGCGTGAAATGAGATTTCGGGCCCTGGCTCACGGCGGCCATTAAGGGAGGAAACCTTGCGTTGAGTTTATTGCGCTTTTAGGAGACTACGAACTTCGGATTTATGACGGCGCCAGTCGCGGCACACGACTCACGATGGGCATCGAGTTGCAGCGACGATTCGAGACGTTGAAAAACTGCTTCGGACAGCTTGAAACCGACATCGAATGGCTGGAATACCAGTGAGCAATTACATAGGTCTAAGCCCAGGTTTATAGTTGCGCCGCTGCGCGGCGCGGCACCATAATTGGAATGGATATCGATCAGATGGCGTGAAGAATCGATATCTACCGCGCCGCGCCGCGTCGCGGCGTAAGCGTATAAACTAGGGCTAACTATAAGACCGTACATGTATCGAAAACGCACCGGGGAGGGGGGGGGGGGAGGAACGTGCCGCTACTCCCACCGTAATCGCGTCAGCCAATCATGTGCCCTGCTTCCCGATTGGCGGACGCGGTTACGATAGGAGCAGCAGTGCGTTCCCGCACCCCTGCTATAGGTCTTCGTGGCATGTACCGCTCTTACTCTCACGAATCCGGAAAATAACTGGTCCTTCTCTTTCAGATCGGCGAAAAACGCCTTCTACACCGCCAGCGACTTGCCTACGGTGAAGCCGGCCGGCGATCTGGACGGGACCCTCCATCTGTAAGCGTATATCTATGGACCATTGAGAGGTTCCATATGGAATTCTATGATTACTCAGGCTCTGTACCGGAAACCGCATGCACTCGCTGCACTTCCGAGTCCACATCACTCATCGGAATCATCACCCGCCCACGTTTTCCATGCCGGAGTATCGGTTCTTCGCGCCGGTCACGCTGTCGGTTGGGTCCCAGGTTGGGAAAATGGAGGTAAGCTTTAAGCTCTTCAGGGCAACGATACAAACTACCCAGACACTCGCCTCTACTGTTTGACCTTACCATCTCTAGTAAAGTACATGGCGCATTCCAAAGAGAAAGTGATTGATGCTGACCTTTATAATCCCTCCCTCAAATGATCAAATAGTATGGAGGAGGTCAAGAATTGTTCGCTAATAAGGATAGATGCCCAGTACAGATCACCCAAAGTCAATACTTGTTTGGAATGCGCCACGCGCTTTACCCTAGTCCGGTATCATGATGGACGTTGGAGCACCTACTTCATCTGTTTCGTCGTTTTCGTGTTCCATCCGATGGCTGCGTCAGGTTGCAACCCTTTCCAGACTTATTTGATACAGATTCACTTACCCGCAGAGATTGATGGCCTAGTTTGCTTGGGAGAGGAGTTGAACTGGACGTGAGGAGGACGTTCGGCAATCTCTACGGACTGCGCCATATGTGTTCACCTTTATACTACGGAGGGATAGCTGTGACAATGATTTCCGGTGGCCAGCCGTTGAAGAAATCAGCGCTCTATCCTTCCCAGACGAGTCCGGCACCATTTTAGCGACTCGGAGGGCTGGAAGGCTTGGTTGGCCTGGGCGGGAAATCCGAACCAGAGCCTGGTATGTTGTGCACGAGACAGCCTACACCTCCTCCGACTGCTCTACACGCTCACCAGTGATAAATGAAGGCGTTAATTAATCTTTTCGGAATGCGACACGCACCTTATTTCTAAGGATATCGTGGAGGCGATTTGAATGCGTATTTGTCCTTACTACCCAGTGGAGACGGAAGGAGTTTGGCTCTGGCCTGGGTGGAGAACCCGAAGCAAGAACCTGATTCGGTATGCAGACGACAGTCAGCGCCTCCTCCGACTGCACCAACAGCTTTTGCTCTACAGCAGGTTTTACTTACTCTATGACGGGACCATTCGTCTGCAATATAGATAACGCAGTCGATGAGGCTTCCGCCTGTGGTGAGTACCACGAATCAAGGTTCTTGGTTAGGATTCGTACCGCCTAGGACAACGAAGCTTTTCTTTTTTCCGGTGTCGATGAATTGCTACTAGGTGCCGGATTCATCAATCACTAACAGCAATTTAACAGAGAAAATTACGGCCGAAATCACTGACAGCGCGGCTTATCACGCGACATGGTGAGCGATAAGCCGCCTTATCTGAGTTTTCCTTGCTGTGAATTCTCTGTTAAAGTTATGTAAGTCGTTGATGAATCCGACCCCAGATGTGGCTGAGAAGGATAAGGCTGTCACTTACCCATCGTCTGGCTAACACAAGCCATTGAATAGGCCTAAGCGCATTCAAATTTCCTCCACGATGTCCCATAGGAGTGCAGAATACATGGCGTATTCCAATTTAAAACATAAGAAAAGGTAGAAACCAAAGATGTAAAGAAAGGTGTAAAATGTTAGAATTTTTAAATTATAACTAACTAAAACAAGGTTATGTAACGTAATATAAAACGGATCTAGGATGCTAGTCGGGGGGAGGGGGGGGGGGGGTGTCTAAATTTCCACAGAATTAAAAATTACGTAAGAAATTGACTTGAGGCCTACCAAGCGGCTCCCATAGAGCAAAACAGGGCATAAACTAGAAAAATTCACGAAGAAAAAAGCGAAAAAAATCATTTTTTCGGCGGTTGCAAGCAGGCGAAGTTATATGCCCTCCTCACCACGTTAGATCTTGGTTATAACATGTCAGGCCGCGGTCAGCACGTGGCATGCCTTCATTGTCGCTCTTTGCCCGCCGAGACGGTTGTAAAACTGCGGTGATTTTTTTTTCGTTTGGCCGTTCGTTTTTTGTTTCTCTTAGGGCCTATCATGTTCCGTAGGAACCGCTTGGTAAATCTCAAGTCAATTTGTTACATAATTTTCAACTCTGTGGACACCTCCCCCGACGAGATTCTATAAAACATATAAAAAGGTTTGTTTTGTCACAAGCCAAGTATTTGCCCCTATTGTTAATCGTTGTTATCTTAGTAAAGTGCATGGGGGCGTGTAGCGCAGTCGGAGAAGGTGAACGCCGTCGCGTGCTCCCAATACCAGGTTCTTGGTTCGGATCTCTCGCCCAGGTTAACAAAGCCTTTCATCCCTCCGGGGTCAGTGAATTGGTACCTGCGTTGTCTGCGAAGGATAAAATGGTGACTTGCTCATCGGCTGGCCATCGCAAGTCGTTATATCGCCAAATATGTACCCATTCAGATGGCCTCCATGATATCCCAAGAAGTATTTAGAATGCGTGGCGCATCCCAGCATGGATTGAGTAACGCAGTCCTTTATAAAGTGCCTGGAATTTTAGTACAACTGTTTTTTAAAAGATTTCTACCATTGTTTTTATTGAGACCATAACGGTTCCGACAACCAGGGAGCCTCCTAACCATGCCTTTAAGGATTCTTACTCCACATCTTAGGAGGATTCTATCCTGCCATCACGTCCAGACTCAGGATTCCAGAAGCCATTAGAAGGAAACGATTCGCGCAAGATGGAGTGCATGGGGAACATTCCGCGTTCCATCCTCCTCTCAAGCATTTGTAATTCAGTACTCTGTACACACACGGAGGCCTTTCTCTATAGTACTGAATAGCAGATGAAGGACAGATGGAGATGTGGATTGAATTAATATCGGGAAGATAGGGAGGACGAATCGGAGTAGGGATGAAGGGTAAAGGACGGCGTTAATGAATCACTTTTGGGATGCGCCACGCTCTCTATTTCTGCGGGATGTCGTAGAGGCGATCTGAATGCGTATCTGGCCATACAATGGCTTGTGGTGGCGGACCGATGGTCAAGTCATGGTTTTATTCTTCCCAGACAAGTCTGGTACCAAGTTGATGATCACGGAGGGATGGAAGACTTGATTGGCCTGGGCCGAACCACGAACCTGGTATCGGGGGCACGCGACAGCCAACACCTCCTACGACTGCGCTACATGCGCCTCGAATTAGGGTACCCTACAAAATTCACCAAGTCCTGGTCATCACAATCGGATGTTAAATTCTGGTCATTAAATATTTTTTAGCGATTTCTTTTAACGAACAATTTTGGTATTTTCGTTATATCCAAAATCGCACAGATAGCGTTGTCTCAAACCAGCAAAAAAATTCAGAAAAAAAAAACAAGACCATAGATCAGCAACATTGTTTTAAAGAAGAAAAAAGAAACTTCAGTATTTATATACAACGCTCACCTCAAACAGGACGCTTCTAAAGGAAACTGAACACTTTTAAAACTAAACTGAACATTTTCAAAATAAAAATAGTCACCTCCCAAACTAAACCTGGTACTCTCTAGAAAGGTCGACAGATAAATTTTCGATTTGAGTGACTAACTAGGACATTTTCTTTTCAATTTTATAATTCGCTTGTCTCAAAAAATAAATGATTGCTTAAATTGCCATTAGTTTTTTGTTGTTTCACTTATAAAAATGGTTTTGAACTTATTTTAAAGCGCAGAAGCCGGCGATATTTCAATGTGTTTTAAGAAAAGTTCGCGCCATGCACTTGTCCTTTATTGATGTTTGTCATTTTTACCTTTCTTTATTGATAGCAAACATTCTGCTCGCGTGAAGTTACGCACTAGTAAACGGCAAGGTAGAAAATTTGAAGAAATCAGATAAGTCTTCACTTCGCAGCTTCAAAGGAGCAGCATTTATACTATCAATCAAAGGAACACGGAAAGCGAGTGCCTGGAGGATCCCTTCTTGCAATACACAAAAGTCGACCGCTTTCTCGAACTTTGGAACAAGCTGAAAACCATTTTTTGAAAGTGAAAATAAAGCTTTTACAAAATTTCATATTCTATATTCACTTTTTTGGGATGGGTAAATTTTAAAAATTTCTAATAAAGCCACTGTGAGATTTTAATTTTTAAAAATTCGCTCTGAAATTCTTAAACAGTGTCCAGTCAAATCTCTACGGCATCTCGGTTTCGATACTACTCCTCTCCTGCAGTTGTCCGAGATCAGCCGTGGGAGGCCTCTGAAACATGTTCGGGAGCATGGGAGAGGACACAGCAACACATCCACGGCTTCCTCCATAGTTTAAGAGCATCCTAATTCATCCTAATATTATCTATTTTCAGCAGCGTTTTCTACTCTACGATGATTTTTCTAGAAATTTCCACTTTTATTTTAGTAGATTTAGAGGTGCAAATCTGTCGACTAATCCAATGCAAATTGCAGGAAAACCACTAATCTCTAGACTTTTGTTTGAGCTTTGAGTTTGTGGAAAGCAATGGGTGAGATTTGGAGCGTGTAGCGCAGTCGGAGGAGGCGCCGGCTGTCGCATGCACCCAATACCAGGTTCCTGGTTCGGATTTCCCGCTCAGGCCAATCAACACTTCCATCCCTCCGGAGTCGGTGAGTTGGTACCAGACTTGTCTGGGAAGGATAAAGCGCTGGCTCCTTGGTCGGCTGGCCACCGCAAGTCATTGTATGGCCAAATACGCATTCAAATCGCCTCCACGACATCATGTAGAAGTAGAATGCGTGGCGCATCCCAAAAGGGATTGAGTAACACCGTCCTTTATCCTTTATCCTTATTGGGTGAGTTTTAAACCGCTATCCTACTGCTTACTGCTGGAGCGCGTGGTAGTGCAGTCGGCGGAGGCGCCGGCTATCGTGTGCACTCTGACTCAAGGTTGCTACTTCAGATTTATCGCCAAGACCAGCCTTCTATCCCTTCGAGGTCGGTGATTCGGTATCAGATTTGTGTGAGAAGGATGAAGCACTGAGATGTCTTACGGTTGGCCACCGCAAGCCATTTTATGGGCCAAATACTCATTCAAATCACCTCCACGATACTCCCTAGAAGTAGAATGCGCGGCGCATCCTACAGATGGATTGAGCAGCGTCTCCCTTTACCCTTTCTCTCTTCCTCGGCTGGTCTGGTAGAAGAGTGGAAGAGACGCTTGTCCTATTCCACCGCTAGGCTTTCCCTTCCTCCCCTGCTCTGTTCTTTCCGATGATCAGAAGCTGTTTGCATGACAAGCGAGGCCGATGCGACCTCTCAGACGAGCTTGACCTCGTCTCGCATCAGTAGTGCGCAACGCGGTGCCGTTCTCGAGACGCGGACGCGAGGGATTTGGACATGCCTTGATATACGGCCGGTGGTAATTGCTCGGCTGTCGGGATCAGTACTAAGCCCAGAGTTTTCAACAAACATCCAATTAAGGCGTTGACTAATTACCGTCGAGCAGCAGCAACGGCGGCGGCAGCAGCAGTAGCCAGGAACTTTTGCTCCTTTTGGGTAAACACTGGCCTAGCCGGCATGGCCGCACATACGAAGCAGGTCTATTACGCCTCTCGGACTCTAACTAGTACTATTAGACGGCCGTTGTTTGTCGACACAAACAGGAGAGACGGACCGAGCAAGTTGATCCTCGCGCAAGAAGGGGTCCCCCGACTTTCTAGAGACCAAATAGATAAAGATAGAAGACAAAGGACGGTGTTAATTAACCCCTCTAGGGACGCGCCACGTAATCTATTTCTACGAGACATCGTGGGGCAATTTGACCCCATCTTTGGCCATACGATGACCTGCGATGGCCAGCTGACGGACAAGTCGGCGTTTTATCCTTCCCAGACAAATTTGCTACCAATTTACTGACCCCCGAGCAATGGAAGGCTTGGTTAACCTGGGGTAGGATTCGTCAACGACTTACTTAAATTTAACAGAGAATTCACAGCGGTAGCTCAGATAACGCGGCTTGTCGCTCACCATATCGCTTGATAAGCCGCGTGTCAGGATTTCGGCTGTAATTTTCTCTGTTAAATTGCTGTAAGTCGAATTCGGCCCCTGGACGGAAACCACCGTACCTCAAATCGATTTGAATGCACACGACACCCGGCGCTTCGTCTGTCTGCGCCTACATGTGGTCACCAAATGGAAGGATTCCTTTTAAAAAGAGTTTACCAGGTATTAGCCATTAGGAAACAAGGCCTTCATTAAAGGGTGGTTTAGCTTTGGGAAGTCTACTGGCTATTTAAGCTTACTGACCGCGTTAGAACTTTTTTATTCAGCATTGCTTATTTAGGGCGCCCGTGGCGCAGTCGGAGGAGGTGTCGGCTGTGCCGATACCAGGTTCCTGGTTGGGATTTCCCGCCCAGTCCAACCAAGCCTTCCATCCCTCCGGGGTCAGTGACTTGGTGTCAGAGTTATCTGGGAGGGAGAAACCTTGGTTTATACTTGCGCCACCTCGCGGCGCGGCATAACGCTCGCCATAGATATCGATTTTTTTGCCGCCCGGTCGATGTCTATCCCGACGCACAGCGACGAAAGTATAAACTAGGACTAAGGTGCTGCCTTGTTCATCGGCTGGATATGACCTCCCGTAGAAGTAAAGTGCGTGGCGGATCCCAAACGAGATTGAATAACACCGTCCTTCATCCTCTGACTTGATTAATAACAGTAAATAATCCTGCCTTTAGAGATCTTTATTTCTATATTGTGCTATAGAACTTTTTATCCTTTATTGATCAGTCACTAAAACTGATGGGAAAACGCGATCCATGTCTTGAAAATGGGCAGCATTGGGGGCGGGTAGGGGTGGGAGCGCGCCAGTCAATCAATCAGAAAGCACCGACTGAACAAACGCCAGTCAATCAGGATGCCGATCATTAACACCTTCTACGAATGACATGCCCATTCAATGAGGTCTGATTGGCTGACAAGTTCTTGCCTCCCAATGGTGTTCACCTTCGCGACATGGGCCGTTTCACGCGCCAGGGATTGGCTACTCACTAAACTGTCAACTTTATACCACTGTAATCCCATCAGGCAAATGAGGATAGATGGATAAAGGACTGCGTTAATTAATCTCCTTTTGGGATGCGCCACGCATCCTATTTTTACGGGATGTCGAGAAGGCAGTTTGAACGCGTATTAGTGCTGCACAGTAGCTTACGGTGGCCGGTCATCGGTCAAGTCAGTGTTTTGTTCCTCTGAAGCAAGCCTTGTACCAACTACCCGACCTGGGGGTGGAAGCTTTGATTGGCCTGGACGGGCTATGGTGAGGCTGTCTGGCTATAAAGATTCCATTGCGTATAGTAGATTTAGTCAGTCGATTTGTCCGCATGTCCATCCGCGCAAAATTAACAGCCGCTGGACGGCCTCGCAGCCTTTGTAATTGGAATAAATCAAACCGTTGATTAGTATCTTGTGATGCAAATATTAAAATGAAGAACTGAGCTCCCAGGAAGAGAAAGTATCGATCCAACACTTAGTATCGATCGACTATCGACTTTTGTTTACTTGAGCACTACGATTTTTGTTGGATATTTACAATAATTGAACATTATAGATAGATCAATAAGTAAAGAATGAGAGTCGGCGAAAATCATTCCTTTTTGGGATGCGCCACGCATTTTTCCTCTATGGGATATTGTGAAGGTATCGATAGACCAATGAATAATGGACTGTCCCCATCTACATTGGGCAAAATTGCCTTAAGCCCTAGTTTATACTTCTACCGCTGCGCGGCGCGGCACGATGGTCGGGGTAGATATCGACCGGGCGGCGCGAAAAATCGATATCTATGGCGATCGCGGTGCCGCGCCGCGTGGCAGCGCAAGTATAAACTAGGGCTAAGGCGGCTCTAATCAATCCTTTTCGGGATGCGCCACGCACCTTACCTTTACGGGATATTGTGCACGCAGTTTAAATGCATATTTGGCCTACAATGTGGCTATTGGTAGCCAATCTAAGGAAAAGTCAGTGTTTTATACTTCCCAGACAATTCTGGTCCAGTTCACCGAGCGCGAAGGTCTTGGTCTGCACAGGCAATCCGTACCAAAAATCTTGCGAGGGTGCATGCGAAAGTCAGCGCCTCCTCAGGCTGCGCTATGACGCGCCTGTTTATCAAATGTCAGATTCAAAATGCGTGCAAGAGTCAAGTGCATGGCGCATCCCTAGATAGCAAAAAACGACCATTAATTCGTAGACAGTACCTCCTTCCAACCTCTCATCACGGACTATCGTCAATGTGCTAGTGACATATGGCTTCAGTCTTCAACCGTTCAGGTGCAGGACAACGATCCGGTCATCTACAACTCCGAGCGGAGTCTCAGCTTCACCCGCGAGGAGCCGCTGTTCTCCGTGCAATCAGACGGAGCTTTAATACTCAGAGAAGAGCTTGCTGGCCAGATTGCCTTCAAGCCGATCCGTATGGAGGTAGGTGTACACCGGCATGTAGTCGAATATATTCCAAATGTCGTCCTTGCAGGTGCTGGCCATAGATTACGGTAGCCCGCAGCTGTTCAGCCTCGTCAACGTGACGATCGTGCCGGTGACCGTGTCGCGTGAGTTCAGATGGTCTCACAGGTCTCTGCAGTTGAATTCATTCACGTCGTCTTCTTCCAGCCGTGCAATCGCTTCGTGTCAACGTGGCCACTGAGGAGTATCAGATCTTCGAGTGGGAAGCACCGTCGTTTGGTCATCCGGAGAAGTATCGTCTGACGATAGCGAAAGGCGAAAGCATGCACTACGAGGAGGAGCTGGACGCAAGGCGAACGGTCGCTTTGACGAAGGTAATTGAAATTGCTAGTACCTTTACGGCCTTTGAATTTCCATTATTTTACTGTTAGTGGTTTTGGTGCATGTCGCGAATACGCACCGCAGGAGTGCGAGAACGCGCCGTTGCGTCTACCGTAATCGTGGCAGCCAATCATGCGTCCTGCCTGTGCGTCTGTGCTGGTGCCTGATTGGCTGCGATGGGCCCAACGGCGCGTTCCTGCATCCCGCGGTTCGTCTTCGCGAGCTGTTTTCATAGCTGAAGTTCTTGAATATTTGTTTGTTTCGGTAAAGACCAAATGGGTGAAGGCACGGCGCAACCGTAGAAAGAATGTTGGGATCTATCCTAGTCCAGGGGGGGAGCTAAATAACTAAAGAGTAGGTAACAAAATGAATTGAGACTTACCGAGCGGCTCCTAGAGAACGAGTTGGAACCTAAAAGAAGCCAAAAACGAACGAATAAACAAAAAATAAAAAATCGCTTCGGCGGGCAAAGAGCGGCGGAATAGAGGCATGCCGCGTGCTAACCCCAGGCTGACATGTTATAACCAGGATCTGACATGGTGAATAGGGCGCATGAAGCCGCGTGTCGTGTGCTCACAGCCGCTCGACATGTTATAACCAGGATCTAACATGGTGAGAAGGGCACACAACTTTGCCTGCTTACAACCGCAACAAATGTAATTTTTTTGTATTTTTCTTTGTGACTTTTCTTGTTAAGGTCCCATGTTGTTCCGTAGAGGCCGCTCGGTAAGTCTCAAGTGGATTTGTTACATATAATACTTTTTAATTATGTAGCCCCCTCGGACTAGGATAGATCCGAATGTTGTTGCTTTTTCTCCCTTTTTCTTTTTTGGAATATAATTTCTCGAACTTAAGGTTTCTTCTAAGGTCTTCTTACACACTCTTTCTTTATTTTTTGAAGATATATACCATTGGGTTCCGATACCCTGGAGATGCACCTAACCATGCCTTTAAAGGTTTTGCTGGTTATGGTACAACGCTGGTTGCGGTTCACGGCGAAATCTGGAAAATGACCAACTGATTCAAGTCATTGTTTCGTTTTCTGCGTTACATGTCGTGAATGTGGAAAGCATTGGATGGTGAACACGTCAGCCAATCATAGCCAAGCATAGCACGGCCGTACACTCTCATTCTATGCGGTCTGAGAGAATGCGCATTCTCAACACCCACTGTTGCCCATATTCGTGACATAAAGCTTTTCTGTTGGAAGTATGTGTAAATAGAACTTGTCTTTAGTGTGCCCTACATGGGTAAGTGCAACTCACAATACCAATCAGGCCGCATCGAATAGGTGCACCATACAGTGGGCCGTGCGCTGTTAGGTTGGCTTATTTGTGCGATCGCTACTCTGATTGGTCGTAATTAGCTGGCCTGTTTGCAGGCCACATTATTGCCTACAATCTAGAAGAGAAGTTCATTCCTTAACTAACCAACCCTCCGTGCCACTAAAATCCTTAAGAATAGCTCCAAAATGCTTCCAATATCTAGTAAAAACGCATGCATGCCGGTTTCCAATCGTTCAAAACCTTCATTTCTAGCATACTTCCTTAATCTTATTTCATTTTTATGGATTTTAATGTCGATAGGCTGGGTAATCACTCCACACTACCGCTCGTTCCACTTTATTATTATACTTTTCAGAAGTATCATGACCTGTAGGCGCGTATAGCGCAGTCGAAGAAGGCGCCGACTGTCATGTGCACGCAATTCCAGGTTCCCGGTTCGAGTTTTCCGCGCAGGCCATCCAAGTCTTCCATCCCTCCGGGATCGGTGATTTGGTGCCAGACTTGTCTGGGAGGAATAAAGCACTGACTTGTTCATCAGCTGGCCACCGCAAGTCATTGCATGGCCAAATACGCATTCAAATCACCTGAACGACATCCGGAAGAAGTCTAATGCGTGGCGCATTCTAAAAGAGATTGAGTATCGCCATGCTTTATCCTTATTCTTTTATTAGGGTGGGCCAAAAGTAATGAGACTCTCCATGCCGTGAACATATATGTCGTGACTGGAGTCCGGTTTCGTGCTTCTCGTATTTGTATGTTTGTCTGCTACTTACTGAAGGCCACCTGAGAAGCGATCACTTTCGCCCTTTCCAGAAGCATGCCAAAACTCCATTCTGTCTCACGCCGAAACCCCAGTCTGACGAGTCGACCTGACTCGCGCAAATCTCACCCAATTCCCAACCCCGAGCAGCCTGTACTCAATAGTCAGTCACGCAAGATGAGAAGTACGTCTTCTACATTAACCCTGTCGAGCAGCGAGTCTGGGTGAGGCCTGGTGACCTGTTCGGCGGGATGTTCACGGCGAGAAGCACCTGAGCTTTTGGGTCTGCGCCCATAGACCGGTATACTGGAAGCTGTTTTCCAAAAGCACGACGAGGGACTCCAAGGCCATGGTGAACGAAATAGAAGAGATGGACTGGCGACTCGCACTTATTCGGCCTCAGCGCTTCAAGAAGTTCCTCTTCTTCGACAACGCCGCACCCCATTGGGCAAAAGCGACCACGGATAGAAGCTTGCTCAGTTCGGCTACGTTCACATGCGTCACCCACCGTATTCGCCGGACATCTCTCCATGCGACTACCACTACATACTTCTTGAGCCTACAGGACTTCATGGTCGGAAGCGACACAAAGACTCAAGCAGACCTCGACCACCATGACGAGCAGTAGATCAGCACCAGGCCCAAACAGTTCAGGAAGGATGGGACCAGGAAGTTGGCTGATCGATGACAGCAAGGTCATTGACCTTAATGGCGAATACACTCCTCGGCACCGTTGAATTGTAATTGAGTTATAAAGAGAAATTTGTTGAATTTGTCGCATTACTTTTGACCCACCCTAATATTTTTGAAAATGCGTAAAAGAGGAAGTTTATCGACCTTTTTTTATTTAGCTTGATCTTTAGAATCCCAGCACCGTAAGCCAGAAATAGCATCATAGAAGCTCATTTCCTATTGCAGGTTGCGATCTCACCGTCCGGTAACTTCACGTTCAAAGTGGCAGCGGTGGATGGAAATGGCGAGACGCCTAGTGAATGGCAGCGGTTCACCGTATTCCAGAACGGTACCGTATTCCACTTTTCTTCACAATTAAGGCTGTGACTAATCGAATCTATTCAGACCTGACGTGCGACGGCGAGTGCGCTTCAGGAGGCGTCCCGCTGTGCTACTACGGTGCCTTCAATCGTCTCGAGCAGTTCGTCGACAGTCGTGGTGCGCACTGCCAGTGCTTCCACGGCTTCGTCGGTGTTGGCTGCGACAAAACTGGTTAGTAGGTGGCGCTAGAATGCCCAGGAGACCCTTTGGGTAGTTTGGGGCCGTCATAAGATCAGCGAATTCCTATGCTCCACTCACGGATGTAACTCCCACACCCTTCATCTGCGCGTCCTTTAAGGCCCTTCGGCTCTCAATTCCAGCAACTTCCGGCCAGACGCGGCTCTCCGCGAGCGCTTCTGATTACAACAGCGTCAATCCCATCGTATTTGCTGAGCATGCGGCGCTTGCGCAATCGCTTACGGCTTTCATCTCCGGGTCATAACTGTTCGTCCATCCATTATAAATGCACGCGGCCGGCCGCCGGCTCGGCTAGATTGGCCCAATCGCTTAGATACGTCGTCAATTTCCGCGCTTGGCTGACCGAGCCGCGAAGCCCCTTAGCGGTGTCGGCAAGACCCCCTCAAGCACCCCGGAAACAACACCTCAAGCCGGCACTTAATTGCGCCAAACACCCACAACTGACACCCATTAGGCCTCATCGAGTGCGACGTGCGCGGGATCAGCGAGGCGAGGGGGCGAGGCAGGGCAGCGTGATGAAGGTGATTCGAGGCGATTTCAGACAACTGCCAACCCGAGAAGACCGTCGACTCCTACGGCGGACTGGACTGGAGGGAAGCGTCGGCGAACGCCACCGTGCAAGTGCCATGTAAGACCGCTCCGACAGCACTTATCGTTAGGGGGTGCCCTTAGAGGTCAGAAGAGTTCAGAATGTCCACCGTTCAGGTCCCTATAACACGGAGAGCGACAAGCAGAAGGTGGAACGCGCCTGCGAGTGGAACAAGCATCTCGGACGGGCGGTCTGGGCTCGACAGAAGGAGATGGACAAATGCAAGCCGCAGGTACGGTGATTGATCGACTGCTGCCTAATTACCCGCTACCATTACCCTACAGTAATCTGGGGACAATGGTCGAGAACTCGTCTGACGCAGGTGGACTGTGAGGATTAAAGGAAGATTTGAAGCTGACAGTAACCCCAGGCTGACCAAATTATCTGGTACCTGGTATATGTCTGTTCTCGATGCCGGGTCAACACAAGTTTATCTCAATTCCTGCAAGAAAAGACCTTCAAGTGCTTCCTATAAATCGTGCTCATTGACTGTTCTATCACTTGAGTTTGGAGCTGCTCATCACAAGGCATTGTTTGGTGATGCCAGTCTGTACGATTATAAACGCTGGGAAGTTCGTTTAGCGGCCATTAATTTTGCGCCGACTGACAGGCGGACAGTTTAATCCGTAGTTATAACTTGCGCCGCCACGCGGCGCGGCACCACGAGTGTCATAGATATCGATTTTTCGCACCGCCCGATCGATATCTATCACACTCGTGGTGTTGCGCCCCGTGACGGGCAAGTATAAACTACGGCTAACTCTCTAATAGGATTTTTAAATGTAAAGCAGTCTGGCTACTCTTATCGGCTGACCAAGTCTTGCCTTTTAAATTCTACATAGATCCACACTGGGCAGTCAGCGTTAGGCCCCGTTTATACTTCGACACCGAGCGACGCGACGCCACGCATTAGACCCCGTTTATACTTCCGACGCAGAGCGACGCGACGACATGTAAAGTGGCCAAATTGATCGATCGCGTCGCCCAATTTTAATATGGCCACTATACATGCCGTCGCGTCGCTCGGCGTTGGAAGTATAACCGCGGCCTTACAATGGGGACAAGGAAAGTATTGATACGCCACTCAAAATCGATCAATACGTCGATATTTGTACACTTTTCGCCAATTGACTTGGATGTGGTAACCAATAGACAGACGTTACACGAGCCAACAACATCGTTCTGTCAATAAATATCGATCAGATCTTTCGGCCCCTGAGAAGTATTGATCGGTTGAGGAGGGGTTCACCCAATTATAGTGGATGCTGTACGAGCTGTCCAATCAATATCGATCGATAGCGTGGATTTGTGAGGCAAAATCGCAGTCTGGCTGCTATTTTTAGGGGTGGCGTTTCCCTTTGTCATTATATGTAGTGGATACCAGCCCAAAGCCTAACTCTGCTTAAAAATTGATTGCATTGATCGATATTGAGTGATTTCTTCGTTTTGGTGAATTGCTGCGGCTCCATTGGTTGATTTTGCTTTCATATAACGAAGTCAACCCAACGGTCTTTAATTTTGCATGATCGGGCTGATCTCACAGAAGGGTCCGCGTAGGGCACCGGATTATTCTAGTTACACATAGTCGTTTCGCCACTACGCCCAAGATCATGTGGATGAGGTTACCTCAAACTTGGATAATTAAACTTTGCAAGGTATAATACAGTAAGGTATGTCGTCATTATGAACATCGATTGATAGTAAGGTGGGTTCCGTAATGGCCCCCTTTCCTTTCTCATAGACGAAGGTCTCTATGAGAAAGGAAAGGGGGCCATTACGGAACCCACCTTACTATCAATCGATGCTCATAATTTCATCGTTAAAAGCAAAACCTTCATCGAAAATAACTGGATCGATGCGGGATGAAAATTACTTGCTAGACTTAGCTCCATGGCTCCCCACATGCCTTACTTTATTATACCTTACAAAGTTTAGTTACCCAAGTTTGAGGTAACACCACCCACATGCGCTAAATAGCATTAATTCCAAAGTTGGTCATAAATTCGCACCTTACTGATCACCACTACGCCCTTACCGTTTCAGTCGTCTGTCCTCACTCATCTGGGCATGTTGGGCACGTTCGCGCTCAACGCCAACGGAGTGTCGACGATCCATACGGTAGCCAGGTGAGCTCTACGATCTAACCTCCTTTTTAGGAGAGCTCTCCTATGGTCCCAGTTGCCTTCAGATTCATCCGCGATCTGCTCACCGTGCCAGCCTTCTCGACCGACCCAACCGCAACGGCTCACTTCGACCAGAAGATCGCCGAACAAGCGGCGCTGGTGATCGACTCCGTGTTGCAGATCGACTTCGACTCACTGCAGGGCAACACTTCACTGGCAAAGGTTGGGAATTTTAATTAAACGTGCGATTAAGTAAATAGCGTTTTTAGGGGTGGACTGGTCTTTCTAATACCAGCCGCCCACACTCATTCGTTCTTTGCCTTTATTCACGCTATTTAGTTTGCGTCTACTCCTCGCTATCTCATCCACAGCATTTTACCGAAGTCGGTAGACGTCGGTACCTCAAACTCCATGGCAGAGATATCTGAGCCTTATGAAAAAAATACTCGTTGCATAAAAATAATCAAAAATAATCACATAACTAAAAAGCATGTAATAAATCGATATGAGACTTACCGACCAGCTCCTGCAGAAAAAGATAGGATCCAAACGAAACAAAAAACGAACAGACAAACAAAAAATAAAATCGCCGTGGTTTTACAACCGTCTCGGCGGGCAAAGAGCAAAGCAGTGGAGGCTTGCCGCGTGCTACCACCGTCTAACATGTATAACCAGGGTCTAACATGGTGAGGAGGGCGCATAAAGCCGCATGCCGCGTGCTGACCGCTGCCTGACATGTTATACCCAAGATCTAACATGGTGAGGAGGGCACATAACATTGCCTGCTTACAATTGGACGAAAACTAAGTCCTATTTTGTTCTACAGGGGCCGCTCGGTAAGTCTCAAGTCGATTTATTACATACTTTTTAGTTATGTGCCCCCCCCCCCGACTAGGATAGATCCAATTTATTAAGATATTTATTAAGATAAAATACAAAGGGAATAGAATTTTCGCGCACAAGCAGAATGATAGAGATATCATCTCAAGAGTAAATTTACTTAAGATGTGCCATTTTCACGTCGATCTAGACACTCTTCAAACCAATTTGGACACCTCAAATCAAACTGTACACTTTTCAAATTAAATTAAACACTCTTTGAAACCAAATTGGACACTCATCTAAGCGTTGAAGTTCTAAGTTCACCTAACCAGTAGGTGAACAATTGTTTGAAATTTTATAAAATTCTCATTTTTTGAGGAAAAATAATGGTTTGAAGCTTGTTTTAAGGTGCAAAAATGCGGCAGTTTTTGATGCCAAAAAGAGACTACGTCGTGCCCTCTTCCAAGCCGTCGCGATTTTTATTCGATTGTTAGCAGAATTCATTTCTTTTCGCATGGAATTTGACATATGTTAACGATATACAACAAAAACAGCTTTAAAGAGCACGCAGATCCTCATTCTGATAGTTCATCTAAGTGGCATTTATACAACCAATCAAATAAAAGTTGTGGCGAACTTTCTGAGTGCATGGCGCTGATTTCTAAATGCACTCTACGCTTGTTTGTTTGCTCTGTTCTAAGATAAATTTAAATTTGTCACCTTTTTCTCTAAAATAAAAAGTTTATAAAATTGTTATTCTTATTGTGTAAGGTAAACTAAAAAATTTCAAAGAATGTTATACCAAGTTTTTCTTGAATAAAAAATTAACTTATTCGTCTTGGAGAGTCTACAGTTTAACCTGGTTAGAAGGTCATTTCGATTTGGAAGAGTTCGCTTTGATTTCAAGTCTTGAAGCTAGCTTAGAAGAGAGTGTCCAATTCGACGTGAAAACGGTATATAAACACTACTCGTTTTTCTGTCCAATAGTAGCAGTAAAATTGTAGTGTAATTTTAGTTCTCTATATTGCGATGGACGCGTGTAGCGCAGTTGGAAGAGGCGCCGACTGTCGCCTGCACCCGATACCAGGTTCCTGGTTCGGATTTCCCGTCCAGGCCAACCAAGCCTTCCATCTCTCCGGGGTCGGTGAATTGGTACCAGACTT
The DNA here is from genome assembly GCA_947396885.1 of Heligmosomoides polygyrus polygyrus. Lineage (NCBI taxonomy): Eukaryota > Metazoa > Nematoda > Chromadorea > Rhabditida > Heligmosomidae > Heligmosomoides > Heligmosomoides polygyrus. The sequence continues at coordinate 6,834,913 of OX377201.1, read as the reverse complement.
GTCTGGAAAGGATAAAGCGCTGACTTGTTCATCGGCTGGCCACCGCAAGTCATTGTATGGCCAAATACGCATTCAAATCGCCTCCACGACATCCCGTAGAAGTAGAATGCGTGGCGCAAAACCAAAAGGAATTGAATAACGCCGTCCTTTATCCTTTGTATTGCGATGAGCCTGCAGTCAGCCGGCCTAGAGCCTAGCCAGACTCCCCTGAAATCCGTAATAAACAAAGTTCAGCGTTAGTCAGTACCTCTTTGGAATGCGCCACGCATTCTGTGTCTGAAAGATATCGTGGACTCCGTGTGAATGCATATTTGCAAAACTAATGGCAAAAAATAACCAATAACATAAAATAGTAAAAAAATATACGATGAACAGCCGAACAACAAGTAACTGCATTAGACTAACCTGTTACCAATTCAGCAACCCCGAGAAGAACTGGAGTTTTATAGGTTCTATAAAGGATAACAGGATAAAAGACGGCGTTACTCATTCTCTTTTGGGATGCGCCACGCATTCTACTTCTACAGGATGTCGTGGAGGTGATTTGAATGGATGTGTATCTCGTCATACAATGACTTGCGGTGGCCAGCCGATGAGCAAGTCAGCGCTTTATCCTTCCCAGCCAAGTCTGATATCAATTCACCAACCGCGGAGGGATGAAAGGCTTGGTTGGCCTGGCCGGGAAATCCGAACGAGGAACCTGGTATTGGGTGCAGGCGACAGTCGGCTCCTGCTCCGAGTGCGCTAGAGGCGCCCAAAGGCCTTATAGGACGATGATTTATTCGTCAGCTATAACAACTTGTGGTAGCGCAGTCGGAGAAGCCACCGGTTGCCGCGTGCACCTGATTCCAGGTTCCTGATAGGGATTTTCTCCCCAAACTAACCAAACCATCCGGATCTATCCTAGTGGGGGGGGGGGCTTCATCGAGTCTTATTGATAACGACGGTAAAATTACTCGAAGTTAACTATTTTACAAAGACAATAGCCTGAGTTAGTCTGCGAAAGGGCATTTATCTAGAACTTCCTAGTCGAAGACCACCCTGTTTGTGTTTACTTCGCGGTGCCCCCCCCCCTCCGACTAGGACGGATCCAACCATCCTTTTCTCTCTGGTCTTTTAATTTGTACCAGGCTTGTCTGGGAAGGAAAAAACATTACATCGTTTATCGGCTAGTCACTCCATGTCGTTCTTTACTATAAGTTAAATACGCCTTCAAATCTCCTCCACGATGTATCGTAGAAGTAGAACGCGTGGCGCATCCTCCTGTTAAGGGTTGACTAACACCGACCGCTTTATCCTTTACCCTTTATAGTGACTTATTTTGGGTTAAATATGCATTCAAATCCTCAGATGTTTCGTAATTTTTGAAACGTGGTCCAGAAACATTACAGTTATTTCAAAGGCTGAGAGTTTTAGATTCAACGAGTAGTTTTACCCATAGCTGTGATCTCTAGGCGTTTCTATTCACATTGCAATCCTAACTGTACCAAAATTAGATCTATTTTGCTATTGTTGCATGTAATGCTGTTATAACGGTGTTTTACTGCGTTCAAAACTCCAGCGCCAGGGGCAGAACTCGAACTCGCACCTGCTACTGCTTACCGGGCAGAGCACTATACTCCATTACACCACCGGCGCTGATTATCAGACTCACTTTGTGCTCTTAGAGCAGTCTATGCTTTCAGGCGGAGATGTGGTCGATCCTGTCCGAGTTCTCCGCGCGTCTACCGGCGCCTTTCACGCTAGTCTCGCCGGATCTCGGTCTCCACATGAAAGCCATGCAATGGGTGAAGGACAGCGAGAACTTCGATACCGTACTCGGCACCAAGTGTCGGGTGAAGGTACGGTAGTCCACATTACCGCACTGTTACCTCAGTTGTGGAAGTTCATTTTTTTTCAGCTGCCCGTCGCCGACTCAGATCACATCGTGAGAAGCATTTGCATGGCGAATGCATCCCTGTTCGATGTCATCAGTTCAGAGTGAGTTGGTACCCTTCTGGGGCCAGATTCATCAACGGCTTACCGCCCTCTAACGGTGAAAACACCTCCAAACCTGATGCTAATGAACGTCATATCAGGGGTTTGGCGGTATTTTCACCGTTAGAGGGCGGTAAGCGGTTGATGAATCTGATCCCTGATCGCAACTCAAGGTCCGGATGACCGTTGATCCGTTGATGATTGGTGCGACCTTCTTCCTCCAAATACTGTACGCCCTTGCAGGAACCCCGTCCTTTCGTTGAAGCTCGACACAATGGAACATGTCTACTTCTCGAAGATGATCATCATGTTGAAGCCCAAGGACTTCCTGCACAATTACACGTGTGTCTACTATGATGCAGCTGGTGGGTTCAGAGCTTCTAGTCGGCAGTTAAAAGGATAAAGGATGGCGTTTCAATCCCTTTTGGGTTGCGCCACGCATTCTACTTCTGTTGCGGAGGTTGTTGGAACGCGTACTTGTCCAGACAATGACTTGCGCTGGCCAGCCGATCAACAAGTCCGTGTTTTATCCTTCCCAGACAGGTCTGGTACCAATTCATTTGGTTGGCCTGGGCGGAATATCGGAACCAGGAGCTCGGTATCGGGTCACGTGGCAGCCGGCACCTCCTACTGCGCCCCACGTGTCCCTAATCGTCAATCCTTCTTCGAAAACCCTCCGAATCTCTTCCAGAAGGCGGCTGGTCCACCCGTGGCATCAAGCGAGTCGACGTCAACTACCACGGCTTTGTCAAATGCGAGACGAACCACATGGGAGTGTTCTCGCTGCTACCGGTAAGGCTATCGCACGCTGATTTGACTGATATCTTCTCACGGGCCTTTTGAGTTGCAGGAGACGTTCTTCTTTGACGCTGATGACGCCATGCGAGACCTTGGCATACTCCTGCCGACGGTGACCACGTTCATCTCGATGATCTGCTCCATCTTTCTGCTCTTCATGGCAGCGGTTCAGAAGTAAGACTAGGACCTACTTGGCCTAGCGCTTCTTTCAAATTCACAAAATTTCCTTCAGAAACCAGTCCGTGGACTTCGCGCTGCTCGTCTATCTGTTCTTCGTGTTCATGATTCTCGTCGTGCACCTTGTGATCCTCATCGCCCCTCAGGTAAAGTGATCTTACACATTCTGGGGCCGGATTCACCAACGACTTACAGCGATTTAACGGAGAAAATACATCCGAAATTCCTGATAGCGCGGCTTTCGGCTGTATTTTCTCATGTTGCTGTAGGTCGTTGATGATTCTGACCCCTGTAGTGATGTTGGCGTGCATGGCCCCCTTTCGAGAAATGAATGGGCTGCTCACGGTTAGACCTAACTGAGCCGCTTCAGCGACTATGGGAAGAGTTACCAAGATTTTCTGCAGCTAGATCGTTTGAATGGAGCGACCCTGAGTAACTGACGGACATAAGGCATTAACGTAGAGCTACGTCGCTCACTGGTCCCACCCAACATGGACATCATGCCTATTGGCCTAAATTTGAACAACCTTACAAGTGTCTGTAACTCCTTAAGCTAGATTGCTAGAGTCGGTGGTTCAGTATATGTCCTTCGGTACACACATACACCAGTTGTTCGACGCCACATACCCCAACTTGGACAATTAAACCAAAACTTTAGTAATCAGATTTTTGGGTATTTTCGCTTTTCTTGGACCGGGAGCTATCGCGACTTTTTCGCAATCATAGGACGATTTCGTGGGATACTGTGAGGAATTTCGCTTAGAGCTTTATCAGATTGTGGAGCTATGCAAACAAAAAACTCCCTATAAAAGAGTTATATGGGAAAACTCACATAGCGCTCTTCTCATGTTTTATTTTTTCTATTCCTCATTCTTTTGTAAGATGTTTTTAGGACGCCCTAATATGTACTGTATTTGTATATTAAAGTTTTGCTTTAATTACCCAAGTTTGAGGTGAACGGTGTGAACAACTGTATACCGAAGGACATATTCTCAACCACCGACTCTAGCAATCTAGCTTACTCCTCTATGGATTCTCACCCGTGCCTTCTTGCCTAGGCACTGACTGATTAAATTTCAAAAGGAAAACTGAACCTAAAGAAAGACTTGCCGTAAATCAATCCTTTTAAGGGTTACGCCATGCATCTTAATTCTAGAGGACACCTAGTGCTTGTTGGGTTATACAATGGCTTGCTGTAGCTTCGGTGAACAAGCAAGACAAATCTGGGACCGGATTCACCAACGTTTATGCCCGCGGATATGCGGGGTATAGGGGTAAACGTACCCATAATGAGGCATTCATGACAAACCTTACCCGCCACACCATGGGTATATCAGTGGGTAGAGAATACCCGCGACGATCGTCGTGGGTATATCCGCATAGCCGCGGGATTCCGCGTCCCATTGACAAAATGACGCTCCAGTGAGATCTCATTTCTTCTCGAGAGAGGCTTAGTTCTACCATATCCTTGATTCCTTTCATGAATACGAGTCGAACACGCTTCCCACTGCGGATAGTGGGTACGATTCCCTTACGGTATCTCTACCTATACCCACTGCTTGACGAATCCGGCCCCTCGATCGAATTCTCCAACCTCTGAGGAATGCGAGGCTTATTTGGCCTGGGCGGGGCCTGAACTGGGAGCTGAATCGGAGTGCACATGAGAGCAACACTCTGAGACTGCTCTACATGCGGCTTAAATTAGTGTTTCTTAGGAAGTAGCTGCTGGGTAGTGCCATTGGAGGAGGCGCCACCTCCTGCATGCACCCGATCCCAGGTGCTGGTTCGGATATCCCGCCTAGGCTAACCAAGCCTTCCATTTGCTTCGGAAGGTCAAAACATTGAGTTTTTCATTGGTTGGTCATCGCAAGCCGTAGTATTGGCTAAACACGCATTCCAATCTGCTCCACCACATCCCGTGGGAATGGAATGCGTGGCGTATTCCAAAGGGATGAGTGACCCCGTCCTTTGTTCCCATTCTTTAACGTCTAGAAATTTTGTGCAAAAACTTTTGAGGCAAAGACGCTAGCGGCGGATACGAGTGCATACTAACTGTAGAAGGACTCTTAGAGGTCTGGGCTGAGGTCAGGGTAAAGTAACCAGTTATTAAAAAGGTAGAGGGTAACCCTCCCCCCCCCCTTCCTTCTTCAGATTTGCATCGAAGAGCAGTTGCCTTGACTTGAGATTGGTTTGGTGGTGCTACAATAGTTTCCCTCACGTTTCAGGTTGGCGATCCGTTCTCGCTGTCGCCGGCTCTCCACCTGATCCTGCAGTTCTCCATCATATCGGTAACGGCGACGTTGTTTCTGGTGGTGAGCTCGATTCGAGCGGTGTTGATGTCGCACGAGCGAGTGAAGGACGAGGACGAGCAGTGCTGTTCTCGTCCGTGTTCTGTCATCGGACTCGGAATATGTGAGTGCACACCGACCTTTCATAGAACTTCAGGAAGAGTCAGTCAGGGCGTCTGAATTCAGCGGAAAGACAAACTCGTTTCAACACCGAAATTGCTTGAAAAAACCTTCGCTTCTTTTTGTGTTCATTAGGATGGATGCTCTATAGTTCTGTTTCTGTTTTAATTTTGTTCAAATATTTGCATTTTTCAGTCCTTCCTGCTATCCTGACCTTCACCACCTACTATTTTTCCAATGACTACGATAGTGGTCTGACGAGGTCGGTCATTTTTTAAGTATTTTCTTGGATATTCGGCTGAATGAGATTGGGTTGATCGAAAAGTCTTGCAACACTTTACGCTTCTGCCTGTTATATTTGTGAAAGCCCTTACAGCATTAATCTTGTATGGTGACGTCACAGTACATTCTCGAAGCTTCTTTCGTCAAGCATACTGTATAAGACCTCGTCGAGTACGAATGTAGCAACAATGTCAACGTTGAGCAGCAGCATCCTACGACCTATCGTCTTCTACGAATTTCTGCAAGGCCATTCACGAGGACTGCAGCCTCCAACATCTGCTCTGCATTCAAGGAGGAAGTCATTCACTATTCCACAGTGGCCCGTTGATATCAGCGCCTCAAGGCTGGAGATATCTCGCTGTCGAAGATCGACCTTGTTCCGGACGCCCCTCTGTTGAGCTCAGAAGGCACCAGGGGTCGGATTTATCAACGACTTACCTGTGGGTATAAGGGGTAGAGATGCCCACGATGAAGTCTGCGTCTCCGACTCTTGCATTATCTCTATCTGACTCTTATCTTATCTCTACCCCATATACCCCGCATACCCACGGGTTTAATTGTTGATGAATCCGGCCCCAGAAGGCATGTTTTACTGGGGGTTGCTGGATAGTGAGTCCACAGTCACAGCGTCTGTCTACGCTATCCAGCTCCGCAATTGCCCGACGCCATGCGCCAAAAACGTCCAGAACGGGAAAATGTCTACCTGCTGCACGACAACGCGCGTCCTCATGTTGCAAAAGTGAGTCGCGAGAAAATCCAGGACCAGAGGCCGGATTCATCAACAATTAACCCGTGGGTATGCGGGTGATAAGGGGTAGAGATAAGATAAAAGTCAGGCAGAGATAACGCAAGAATCAGAGACGCAGGCTTCATTGTGGGTATCTCTACCCCTTATACCCGCGGGTTAGTCGTTGATGAATCCGGCCCCCGGATTCATCAACCCATGGGTATGCTGGGTATAGGGGTAGACATACCCACGATGTGGACATGCCCGCGATTTATGATAAATTTTACCCGCCAAATCATGGGTATATCAGCGGGTAGACAAAACCCGCCGATCGTTGTGGGTGCATCCACATACCCGCGACTCATTCGCGCCCATTGACAAAATGGCGCTCCAGGGGCCGGATTCATCAACTACTAAACCTGTGTATATGCGGGGTATAAGGGGTAGAGATAAGATACGAGTCAGATAGAGATACGGTAAGAGTTAGAGACGCAGGCTTCATCGTGGGTATCTTTACCCCCTATACCCGTGGGTTTATCATTGATGAATCCGGCATCTGACATCTGTTTTCGCGAAAGGCCTAGTTGTACCTTACCCTTGATTCCTTTCATGAATACTCTTCGTAGCCACTACTCATTGCTGGTAGTGGGTATGATTCCCTTGCGGTATCTCTACCTATACCCATTGCTTGATGAATCCGGGTCCAGGAGTTAGGCTTGGAAGTTCTGCCCTCTCCACCGTACTCTCCAGAGGCCGGATTCATCAACAATTAACCCGTGGGTATGCGGGTGATAAGGAGTAGAGATAAGATAAGAGTCAGGTAGAGATAACGCAAGAGTCAGAGACGCAGGCTTCATTGTGGGTATCTCTACCCCTTATACCCGCGGGTTAGTCGTTGATGAATCCAGCCCCAGACCTCGCTCCTTCTGACTACCACCTGATCAGAGTTCTGAAGCAGCATCTTCGAGGTAGAGAGTTCGATGATCGATGGAAATGGAGGTTTCTGAATTCCTTTCCTCACAGCCCTCGGAATTCTGGCGGAAAGGAATTGAAAAGCTGCCAGGAAGATGGGGCAGGATCTCAGACTTGGACGGGGAATATATCGCGGACTGAGTTTTTGGTTTAGCAGATAGGGACAATTTTGAATATTGTTGTGCAAGTGTTGCAAGACTTTTCGATCAATCTAATACTTGCCGAAACGGACGTCGGCGTTCAAAATGTCATAACTCGGCTCAGACACAACTTTATTCCTCTAATTAAATACGATTCTATTCAACACAGTTTTCCTCTAGTCTTTCTGTAGGGTGTGGATTGATCTACAGCAAAATTCTGAACATAAGAATCGAAGAACTTTCGGAGAGCGGTCCTAAGGCAGTCCAGATCCCGAAGCTGCTGCTGTCGCAGGTTTGCAGCTCGAGAGAAGTAGTCAGTTGGGGAGAGGGAGAGGTCTGGGGAATAAAGAGAGTGAGGGAGAACCTCGATGCGTAGCTCTGTTAGCTTCTACCAATTACACGAGGAGGTGGTGACCGATTCTGGAGGGATGGAAGGCTTGGCTAACCTGGTTGGGAAATCCGAACCAGGAACCTGGTCTCGTGTGGGGGACGGTAGGAGGTACACCCGCCCCTGCTAGGGGGCGTGCCAGCTTCTTCTCATCCTCCTTGCTCACCCACCCCTAACCCACTAGGCTTCACCGAGAGTCTAACGGCCGCCTTACGAAACCTTTGACACGCAAAACAAAAGTTTCCGGTCCGCAGAACAGCGGTGTACCTCCTGACGCCACGCCCCCCCCCCCCCCCAGCAGGGGCGGGTGTACCTCCTGTCGCGCTGCCATCTCGTGTGCGTGCGCGCTACAGGTGGTACCTCCTCCAACTGCGGTATGATACTATATAATAAGTCGCTAAGTGATGAGTCACAATATCGATCCTTAGTCATAAAATAGGGGAAATTACGGGGCACAAATTAAGGGGCGCGAAAATAGCGAAAATATCCAAACGTCTACTACGTGCCGGGGGATTCCGGAGACGTCCCGAACACGTCGCCCAAAGTGGCTGGGGATTCAGAAGACGTGCCGAACACCTCGCTCAACGTGCTTTAGGGTTCAGAAGACGTGCTGAATACGCCTGCCTGGGGATTCTGAAGATGTGCCGAAGACGTCGTCCGCTAAGGGAGGGGGACCATTGAGGATGACGAGCTCCACTGAGGGGGACCAGTTCCACTATGGGGGCGCCAGTTCCAGCAAGGCGGTAGTGGGGACGATAATATCGAATTCCCTCAGATTTAATCGACCAGGGGCGAGAGTTAAGTGAATATATCGTCGACGGAAGGCCTTCATGACATGGGAAAGGTAATCAATGTCGATCGACATTATCGATTTTCTTTTCAATGGGTAGGCCAGTAACGATCGATACTGATGATGGTGATGATAATGTAACATCGCTCGAAGCGCGCAAGTGTGAGGCGTGCGGATAGGCGTGACGGAGCACTTGTAGACACATAACAGCTCACAACTAGAACTTGGACCATGGAACTTTTCTAGGGAACTGGTTTGCAGGGTGTTTGAGCGTGTCGATTGGTTGTTCCTTGCCAACTACCTCACTCCAACAGTGCTCTTCTGTGCGTTGGCGATCTCGTACGCTGTCTGGAACATCTACATGGGCAGTCTATGGAGGTTTGTTTCAATTTTCCTCGGTTCCGAAGTTCTCCAGTTGATCACGTCTTCTTAAGGTCACGACACCGCGACTCGTCCGAGAGATTTTTGTCGTTGTCACCGGCCGTACAGGCGTCCCTGGTTTCTATTGTAACGGTACGTTCTTGAGGTTCTCTCGAAACAGCTCTATGAGTCATATATACCATTTTCATGTCAAGTTGGAACACTCTTCTGAACATGCTTAACGCTTTTGAAATCAAACGGAACATCTTCAAAATCAAAACAAGTTCCCTGCACATTGAACCAGACAAGACAAAACAGAGCGTTTATTGCACCTAGAGTGACACAAAATCAGTTTTGCACAAAAGATTACGTCAACAGTTAGCTTTTTAAATATAGGCAAAAGTGATTTCTTGGAAGATTTGCATGGATCTATCATAGTCCGGGGCCACATAACTAATAAGTATTATATGTAACAAATTTACTTGAGACTTACCGAGCGACTTCTACAGAACAACACAGGACCATATTCAAGAAAAAATCACAAACAAGTGAACGAAGAATTGCATTTGTTGCGGTTGTAATCCGGCAAAGTAGTGTGCTCTCCTCATCATGTAGGATCCTGGTTATAACATGTCAGCCGGTGGTAAACACGCGGCATGCGGCTTCATGCGCCCTCCTCACCATGTTAGGTCCTGGTTATAACGTGTCAGGCGGCGGTCAGCACTCGGCATGCCTCCATTCCGTTGCTCTTTGCCCGCCGAGACTGTTGTAAGAACCGCTGCGGTGTAATTTTTTTTGTACTAATAATTCATTACATGACTGCACCCTGTTGCGCTTTAAAACAAATTTTAATCTCCAAGTTCTCTCTTCGTAAAACCTCGGCATTTTTCTTAGTCTATCAATACTGCTGTGCCAAACGAGGTTAGGTGGATCAGTTTTATTGAGCGGCCTAACGTTTCGACCTGTTCGTCGTCTTCAGAGGCCTAAAAGTGGTTCAAGACTTTAGATTTGTTACTTACCCGACCAAGCGCCTTACCCCCCCCCCCTTTCGACATCGTCCTAGGTGCCAAAACGAAAAACCCAATGCATGAAAAATAAACTCACCCGCTGATCCACCGTTGAAGCGGAGCGACGTCGCTACCGCTGCCGTTAGTAGTCGAGTGGTGACTGAGACATACTGTGTCATTCGCACTGATTATACTGAGTATACCAGTGTCATTCGTAAGGACACTCATGTCACCACCAGTCGTTCTATAGCTCACAATGCGAAAGGAATGGCAAGAGGTCACTAGTAATCGAGGGACACTCATTTCGACTATTCAGTGCTGGATTCCTTGCGGAAATCCAGAATGCTTCCAACGCTTTCCTAGGCGAAATGTCGGTCTCAAACGTCAGAACCGTGCACTTAACATCAAATGTTAGCCTCAAAGATCGCTTGCCAAAATGGCTACGTGGTACCACAACACCACCAAAGAGTCCGCACTGTGCAACGTAATATACCACGCCGAGATCGTATACCCCTTTGTCTTCCATTTATTTCTGATAATATCACTTCTGCCATACAGCGGAGCATAGTTCGGGCTCAGCTAGAAGATGATGTTGTGCTTGTAAACATCCCGAATGACAACATCAAGAAGCAGCTAGTCCGAAATAGGCTCTACGATAGGGAGTGTATATCAGAAAACTGTGTTGTATGTCCCTACAATAAGATGGGGGATTGCGCCAAAGCTGGTGCAGTGTATCAACTTGAATGTGGGACTTGCAATCAAATATACATCGGGGAAACCGGAAGGGTACTGGCAGTTCGCATTAAAGAACACCTGGCTAGTAAAAGGCGTGGTGTTTTATCCAGTCCGTTAGGCAAGCACAGGGTTGAGGGGCATGGAGGAACCGACTTTGATGTTAAGTGCACGGTTCTGACGTTTGAGACCGTCATTTCGTCTAGGAAGGCGTTGGAAGCATTCTGGATTTCCGCAAGGAATTCAGCACTGAATAGTCCAAATGAGTGTCCCTCGATTACTAGTGAGTTCTTGCCATTCCTTTCGCATTGTGAGCTATAGAACGACCGGTGGTGACATGAGTGTCCTTACGAATGACACTGGTATACTCATCAGTGCGAATGACACAGAATGTCTCAGTCACCACTCGTAACTACTAACGGCAGCGGTAGCGACGTCGCTCCGCTTCAACGGTGGATCAGCGGGTGAGTTTATTTTTCATGCAATGGGTTTTTCGTTTTGGCACCTAGAATGATGTCGGAAGGGGGGGGGGGAGGTAAGGCGCTTGGTCGAGTAAGTAACAAATCTAAAGTCTTCAACCACTTTTAGGCCTCTGAAGACGACGAACAGGTCGAAACGTCAGGCCGTTCAATAAAACTGATCCACCTAACCTCGTTTGGCACAGCAGTATTGATAGACAAATTTTAATTTTTTTCAACAAATAAGAGCTTTATAAAATTATTACAAAAATAAGTAAATAAATAATATTCGTAAAACTATCAGGGCAGCTGAACTAAAAAATACAAAGAAAGTGATTCTAATTTTTTCTTGATTGAAAGACTATTCTAACCATCTTGAAGAGCCTTTAGTTTAACATCTAAGAAGTTAATTTTGATATGGTAGACGTTGTGCGCCTGCAGCGCAGTCGGAGGAGGCGCCGACTCTCGCCTGCACCCGATACCAAGTTCCTGGTTCGGATTTCCCGCCCAGGCCAACCAAGGCTTCCATCCCTCCGGTGTCGATGAATTGGTACCAGACTTGTCTGGGACGGGTAAAGCGCTGACTTTTTCATCGGTTGGCCACCGACAGTCATTGTATGGCCAAATACGCATTCAAATCGCCTCCACGTCATTCCGTAGAGGTAGAATGCGTGGCGCACCCCAAAATGGATTAAGTAACGCCGTCCTTTATCTTTATCTTTATCTTTGTGGTAGACGTTCACTTTGATTCCAAAGGATTCCAGTTTGTTCAAAAGAGTGTCCAGCCTCACGTAAAAGGTGTCCAATTTGACATGAAAATTGAAAGTGACTGATAATGATATGTTTAGATAATTTTCTTCTTTCCAGCTCCTATTCCTAGCGTCTTTCGTCGTGTTGTTTCTGTTCCGGGAGCACACCCCGGTCGTCGCTATCCTGTACTCGCTCACACAGATACTGTACTGCTGTTGCGCTTTCCTGTTCGCCGGATACGTCTTCAGGTGGGTGGTGGTCTTCAGGTGGTTCTGTACATGCTCAAAAGCTGCTGCTTCAGGATGCGCTATCTGTTCGAGCGAGAGGAAGATGGTTCGACGCAGTCGCTGGAGCGCAAGCGTGACATCTCCAGAGCGCTGCTCGACCATGTGGACGTGGCGAAGTGCAGCGACGACAACGTCTCGATCCGGTCCGACTCCGGCACCTACCTCCGCATGCCGCAGAATCTCTACGATCGGGCGCCGATGGTGAGCATCGTCTGACCTGACGGACGGCCTCTCGACTTCCTTCGGCCCTCGTTCCATCGCTGATCCGCCTCGGCGAACTCCACGTGTTACGGTCCGCATCCATGTCTCCTGTATCCACCCACGTATCTCGCGCTCTTCGTCTCCTTGGTGTACTCATCTGTGATCTCTGAGTTTCTTGTCGCCCGTCTTAGGTAACCATATACAATAACATCGTCTGCTATGTTGAAGTATCCTTCAACGTGGTACGCGTCGCGAGTACGCACCGCGGGGTAAGGGGACGTGCCGCTGCTCCTACCGTAATCGCGGCGGCCAATCATGTACCCGGCCTGTGCGAATGTGCCCGTGCCTGATTGGCTGCCGAGCTTACGATGGGAGCAACAGCGCGTTCCCACACCCCTGCGGTGCGTCTTCGCGTACTGTCAACGTTCACATATGTACTTGAAGAATGTTAGCTTATTTTCTCCGTAGAGATCTTCTAATAACCGAAGCCAACCCTGTAGAGCCCTAGGTTTTGCTGAAGTGCTCATTATTAAGGACAAATAAATTGTATTGTAAATAATTTCCATGTCCGCACGTTATAACTCGTCTCATTAAAGATTTGAAGTTCTAATTTCAACGCTTGGACACTGTGTTTCTCGCTGAGTAGGGGAAACGAATAATAAGCTAGACTAGCAATCAGCTACGTTATTTCCTGTGCAGGCGAAATGCATGGCGCGTTCCACACAGTCTGCGCAACTATAAATTGAATGTGATGCCTTCGAATAAATCGGTCCATGTCGTCAAGGTGGGCAGCATTGGGAACCGGGAGCGTGCCAGCCAATCATAACGAAGGAGAGCATCAACCGAGCACACATCAGCCAATCTTACACCCCTCTGAATGACAGGCCCATTCAGATACGACCTCAGTGGCTAACGCACTTTCATCTCTCAATGCTGCCCAGCTTCGCGACATGTACCAAAAAACGTTCCTAGTTCTGACCACCGACGAGATCATTAGACATCTCTTATGGCTTACGTTTCGCTCTTATGGTTGGAGGATATTTTGGGCAAGAAAATTTAGGGTGTCTTAATCTATCGATATTAATCGACCGGGCGCGTGTAGCGCAGTCGGAGGAGGCGCCGACGGTCGCGTGCACTCGATACCAGGTTCCTGGTTCGGATTTTCCGCCCAGGCCAACCAAGCCTTCCATCCCTCCGGGGTCGGTGAATTGGTACCAGACTTGTCTGGGAAGAATAGAGCACTGACTTGTTCATCGGCTGGCCACCGCAAGTCATTGTATGGCCAAATACGCATTCATATCGCCTCCACGACATCCCGTAGAAGTAGAATGCGCTGGCGCATCCCAAAAGGGATTGAGTAACGCCGTCCTTTATCCTTTATTAATCGACCCAACATTGATCGATAATGATTAGTTGTTGTTAAAGTTAAACTTGCCCATCGACCATCATAACTGCGTGACCCCTTCAAATTGCGGGACATGAGCAAATGTCGATAATATCTATAGGGCCTGGGCATTGAAACGGTCATTCTTACGCCGACGAGCAGAAGGACAGGTTAGTAATAGGAGTTTAGTTTTTCATTTTTTGCCCCGTAAAGTTTCTCATGGTTGAAGCACTTTAATTTAATATGTTATCCATCAATTTCACCTGAAAATGGACCTTTCGAATAAAATTGGACATGCTTCTAGTCAAGCCGAACGCATTTGATATACAAGTGAAAATCATTTAGAGGTTGTCGGAAAAGATTAAAAAATTTTCCTAGTTCAAGTTCAAGTGCGCCTTTCTTAGGCAATTTTAAATTCATCTGCCCAAAAAAGTAGAGACACCGTTTGAAACCCCATAGAGGTTCAAATTTTTGGAAGAAATACTGGATTATAAATTATTTCAATGTCCTAAAGAATTTGAGGCTTTCCTTTGAAAGATTTAAAAAATCGAATTAAAATTATCCATATAAAAATTATGAGTATCAGTTATATAGCATGTATTAATTTTTATTAGAATTGTCAAAAATAGAATTATTAGAATTCTTTCCTTTACGAGCGCGTGCAGCGCAGTCGGAGGAGGCGCCGGCTGTCGCCTGCACCCGATACCAGGTTCCTGGTTCGGATTTCCCGCCCAGGCCAACCAAGCCTTCCATCCCTCAGGGGTCGGTGAATTGGTGCCAAACTTGTCTGGGAAGGATAAAGCGCTGACTTGTTCATCGGCTGGCCATCACAAGTCATTGTATGGCCAAATACGCATTCAAATACGATATCCCGTAGAAGTAGAATGCGTGGCGCACCCCAAAAAGAATTGAATAACGCGCCCTTTATCTTTTATCCTTATCCTTTCCTTTACATCTTGGGACGCATGGTAGCGCAGTCGAAGGGAAGGAGGTGCCGGCTGTCGCGTGCACTTTACACCAGGTTCTTGGTTCGGATGTCCCGCCCTGGCCAACGAAGCCTTTCATCCCTTCAAGGTCGTTGAATTGGTACCAGTTCGTATGGGAAGGATGAAGCGCTGATTTGTTGATCAGCTGGCCACTGCAAGTCATTGTATGGCCAAATACGCGTTCAAATCGCCTCCACGATATCCTGTAGATGTAGAATGCGTGGCGCATCCCAAAAAAGATTGATTAACACCGTCCTTTATCCTTTTATTGGTCATTCATTTAAATTGAGGGCGAAAGGCTGCGCGATTCGTGTCTTTAAGATGGGCAGCACTGGGGCGGGTAGGGGTGGGAACACGCCAGCCAATCATAATCAATCAGGAAACACCGACTGAACATACGTCAGCCGATCAGGATGCCGACCATCAACACCTTCTATAGATGGCATGCTCGCTCGATTGAGTAACGCCGTCCATTATCCTTTATTCCTGAGAGTCTGAGAGTCTTCTACCTATTGAGCTCCGTAATATGACAGCTGTCCATATTCCATAGGCATCAGACGCGGCGACAGCAGGTTGTGAAGAGACTGCGCCGCGAGCCTTCCGCTCTGCATCGTCTCTCTCTCAGCCTTTTCAGTTTTCGCACCAAGTTCTCCGACTGCGCTTCGCTCCATCGCCTATGACAAGGAGTTTACGAATCCCCAACATCGTAGCGTTCGTGGTGTAATGGTTAGCATGGATGCCTTCCAAGCATTCGGCGGGGGTTCGATTCCCCCCGAACGCATGAGTTTTGCATTTTGGTCCAGCAATTTCTAGTCAGTCGTCAGTGTCTCAAAGGCCCATTCCTACCTCTCCAAATAAATTCTGCCCGGAAATATTAGGAATCTCGAAATTAGATCGACATAGAACCCGAAGATGTAACTGTTTGTGGTCATGCAATAGGTGGGTTGGAAACTAAGTCTCCGCCAAATCTTTAAACATTTTATTCTGAATTTCACTGAGTTTTTTTTTGCGTTATAACCATCCGAAAAAATGAATGCTGTATCAGAAAGGATGTTTAGCTTTTTTCCGTTTCGATTTGTTCAATCTTTTGGTTATTGCAGCGAAAAGCCAAAGAAAAGAAACATTAGTGCCCTTATAACAATTATAACAACTCCATTTTCTCTCAACTTCCCCAAACTTCATCACTTACCTTCAGAATGTTGTTCCTTTTTTGCAGATCAAAAGTGGGCTCTTCGAGAACGACGCAGGAATGAAATCGCCCCATAAACGACTTCATGTAACTGAAGAAGCCCGCGTCGACTGGCTGCATTTGGCCGGTGGCACCCGAAGATATAGTCCGAACGCCCAAGGTCTTCCTCGGGGTATAGTAGGTTGAATCGCCACGTGATTAGAAAAGCCGGCCCATGTGTCCAGATTAAGATTACAACGTCAAAGAAGGAGAGCAGAGTAGTGTTGAATAGTATTAGGGGGGGGGGGGGGAGGCAAAAGTAATGAGACACTCCATGCCGTGTCCACATATCTCGTGGCTGGAGTCTGGTTTCATGCTTATCGTATTTGTATGTTTGTATGCTACTTACTGAAGCCCACCTGAGAAGTTACCACTTCCGCCCTTTCCAGAAGCATGCCAAAACCCCAGTCTATCTCATGTCGAAACCCCACTCTGACGAGTCGACCTGTGTCGCGCAAATCTCCCCCAATTCCCAACCCTGAGCAGCCTGGGCTCAATATTCACGCAGGATGAGAAGTACGTCTTCTACCTTAACCCTGCCAAGCAGCGAGTCTGGGTGAGGCCTGGTGACCTGTTTGGCGGGATGTTCACGGCGAGAAGCACCTTCTGAGCTTTTAAGTCTGCTCCCATGGACCGGTATACTGGAAGCTGTTTTCCAAAAGCACGACGGAGGACTCCAAGGCCATGGTGAACGAAATAGAAGAGATGGACCGGCGACTCGCACTAATTCGGCCTCATCGCTTTAAGAAGTTCCTCTTCTTCGACAACGCCGCACCCCATCGGGCAATAAAGCGACCACGGATACGCTTGGCCAGCTGGGCTACATTGGCTACATTCACATGCCTTACTCACCGTATTCGCTGGACATCTCTCCATGCGACTACTACTACTTCTTGAGCCTACAGGACTTCCTGGTCGGAAGGGACACAAGGATTCAAGCAGACCTCGACCACAATGACGAGCAGTGGATTAGCACCAGGCCCAAACAGTTCTATAAGGATGGTGGGACCAGTAAGTTGGCTGAGCGATGGCAGCAAGGTCGTTGACCTTAATGGCGAATGCACTTCTCGGCACCGTTGAGTTGTAATTGAGTTATAAAGAGATAAAGAAATTTGTTGAATTTGTCGCATTACTTTTGGCCCACCCTAATATTTCCATTGCTTTTTGCTTAAAAACCGGTAGATAATAATCGAGTCGCAGGAAAGTTATCCACAGCAGACACCTGGAAAAATGCGCAGAAATCGCCTGAAATCGGTGTAGACGTCAGAATCCCCAAATCTCAACCAGAAAAAAATGAAATGCAAAACGCAGCAGCGCAGAAGAACCAAACTACTGACCTTTCTCGCATGAAGCAACGTCACTTCCACTGCGCTTGCCGGTAGATGCATCACGGGCGTACAAGGCCCCCAAACTCATGATGCATCGTATTCCATTGTGACTTCAAGGACCTTCTTCTCGTTGGGTTTAACGACTTGGCAGCAAATAAACAAATTCTTATACTAGCTTAGGGGTGGGAATTCTTCCTATATGACTCGAGCTGATCATTCGCTTTCGACTTCGACGAAATTCATAATAAAATGCTTAAAAACAGTGGGGTTATATAGGTCTTAGTTCCCAACCCAATATAAGTCCCCAAACAGCTACATCTTCGTGTTTTGTCTTTCTATATTTGAGAGTTCGAATTCTTCAGACAGCTTTTAATCTAAAAGGTAAGAACTAGCTTTTAAGAAACTAACGATTGACTAGGAATTGCTGGAGCAAAATGCAAAACTCATGCGTTCGGGGGGAATCGAACCCCCGCCGAATGCTTGGAAGGCATCCATGCTAACCATTACACCACGAACGCTACGACGTTGGGGTTCGTAAGCTTGTTGTCATAGACAGTGGAGCGGTGCGTAGTCGGAGAATTTGGACCGAAAACTGAAAAGGCTGAGAGAGAGACGATGCAGAGCGAAAGGCTCGCGGCGCAGTCTCTTCGCAACTTGCTGTCGATCGTTTCTGATGCTTCTGGACTATGAAAGGCTGTCACTTTACCGAGCCTGACAGCTAGAAGACTCAGAGAGAGTCCTTGAATGATTAGGAGAAAATGTATTAGGTTTGTGCATAAGTTCTCGGACATTTGGGGCATGAAATATTTATTATCACAACATACGAACAACAATATCAAATCATTTTAAGTAAACACCCTTTACATCAATTGTCTTTCGCCAACGTGCTGGTAAGTCATGGATGCCTTTTCTCCAAAACATGACCGGTTGTGATTCGAAAAATGTGAGCAGTGCCTCCTTGACATCCTCTCGGTTCCTAAATTGCTGGCCGTCCAAATAGCGCTGAAGGCTTGAAAACAAATGATAATCAGAAGGAGTGAAATCTGGTGAGTAAGGTGGATGTGGAAGAACGGTCCATCCGTGGTCCGCCAACTCAGCCGCCGTCGCTCTAGCAATATGCGGTCTAGCGTTGTCGTGTTGAAAATACACCTTCACTTGCTCTCCTCGTGTGGTTTGCAGGTGGGCCCTCAACTTCCTCAGTTGGTTGACGTAAACCTCTGCCGTCACTGTTATCCCTCCGTCCAGCGGCTCCCAGTATTCTACGCCAAGAACGCTCCACCAAATGCATAGCATCACCTTTTCACGTGAAGATCGGGTTTCGGAACGTCCTCAGCCTCTCCAGTTGCGTCAACCCACTGGGCACGCCGGTGATAATTAGAGTAGAGTATCCACTTCTCATCGCCGGTGACAAGGTTGTCCAGCCATCCGTGGGTACGTCTGAAGGTAAGGAGAGACAGAGCGACATCGGCTCTGCGATCCATGTCATGTTGTGTCAAGTCGTGAGGTACCCAGCGACCCAATTTTTGCACCTTGCCAATCGACTTCAATCCTCGAACGACTGTCGAGTGACTAACACCAAGAGCGCTGATGGTTCGCGAGTGGTTTGGTATAGGTCCGCTTCCACTCTACTTCGGAGGCCATCCAAATCCAGTGTCATCGGGCGCCCTTCTCGTTCATTATCCTCAACGAAGAATTCACCAACTGCAAACTTCGAGAACCACTGGTACACAGTACCTCCAGCAGGAGCACTCTCGTTGTAAACGTCCTTCAGGCGACAATACGATTCATTGGCATTGAGGCCAGATTGACGCAGGAATAACATGACGTGCCGAATATGCGCCTCAGTAGGGATGAATTTCTTAGCCATAATAGCTGACGTTAACAACACAGAAGTAAATGTTAGGAACTGTTTTGTAGCTCTTTCCTTTCTCTATCGATCGACCATCCACGCGTTGATATATGTGAGAAATTTGGCGGGAAAATGCGCTTTCAATTCAGGAAGGATCAAATGTCCGAGAACTTTTGCACCAACCTAATAGGTTCTAAAGCTTCATCAAAAGCACTGAAGCAGGGCTGTGAACGGCTTCTATGAAAAGTGTTGTTGTAGAACCAAAAGGTATCAGAATAAAGTGCGTTGGCGTCCTGAGTCTACATGGCAAAGCACGAGGCGAACATTCCTCCAAGTCCGAGATGGATTTCTTTTTTCCACGAAAAAGGGTACTAATGGCGTGGAGCATTGCCGCCTGGTCAGCAGGGGGTTCGAGTCCCGCCTGGCGCTATAGTTCTGGTCGCAACAAAACATTGTTTTGAGGGCTTACTACCCCATTGCCAGCCACATGAGGCTCAAAGTAAATGAAATGAATGATCCTTCATGTGGAAAAATTACATAGGAAGGGTGGGGAAGGAAAAGCGAAGAAGAATGCGTCAGCCATTCGAAGCACCGATTGCAAACCTTTTCTACGTTACGATTTCCACCCTTCTACGCTGGGAGATGTGTACACTGCTGGTGCTTTGATTGGCTATGTAGCACCTGCTTAGACGCTCCTCCCCTTCCTACATTGGGCAATACCCTTCTTTGCATCGAAAAATTGTTAAAAATTCGTCGTTTTTAGTGTAGTGCAGAACACGTCGCCAAACGTGCATTTCGAGGTGCAGTAGACGTCCAGAACACGTCGCCAAACGTGCATTTCGAGGTTCAGTAGACGTCCAGAACGTCCATTTCGATGTTCAGTAGACGTGCAGAACACGTTCATGACAGAAGGCCTCCGACGTTGCGAGCCTCGTTGAGGTTCGAAGATCAGTGATGCTGTCGCATGAGCCAAGTCATCGAAAACTAGGTGGGCCAGCAATGTAGTGCGTTTCGTAGCATTGTTCGCTCGCACATCTTTCTCTCACAAAACCAAAACATCATCCAACGGACTGCGACCTTCAGACGAACCCACTCATCTCCATGGTTTTCTCTCGGCGGAGTCGCTGATCCTGGCGACCAACGCCAAGCATTCAAACATAGAAGCTCCTTTCGTTAGGGAGATGAGTTCACGGTGTCGAATCCTAGGATTCATGCTCTATGTATTTCATTTCATTCTGCAAACATTAAAGAATACTATTGCACAAGTTTTTTAATGGAATTTATTTGGAAAGGTAGGAAGGAGCCTTTGAGACACTGACGACTGACTAGGAATTGCTGGACCAAATAGCAAAACTCATGCGTTCGGGGGGAATCGAACCCCCGCCGAATGCTTGGAAGGCATCCATGCTAACCATTACACCACGAACGCTACGATGTTGAGGATTCGTAAACTCCTTGTCATAGGCGGTGGAGTGGCACGCAGTCGGAGAACTTGGAGCGAAAATTGAAAAGACAGAGAGAGAGAGAGAGAGAGAGAGAGAGAGAGAGAGAGAGAGCGAGAGCGAGAGACGATGGAAAGTGAAGGGCCTACGCAATCTCTTCGCAACAAGGTTAGGGGAATACCTGTTTTCTGATTTTCTAGCCATCTTGGACGAATTTCTTCTGCGCCCTGTTTTCTGGAAAAATGGCCAAAATTAACTCAATTAGTTAATTAAACAAAAAACAGAAAACACCACAGCATAGAAATTTTTGCCGTATGTATCCTATCGTCAGGATTTAATCTGCATCACAAAATCGCAGCCACTACAGCGAAAAACGTTCTTGGGCCGCTACAAGTTCGAAAGAGTTGTTTACACGATATCCTTCATTAGAGATCGCGCCATGCACTTGTGTGATTCGCTTGATTGATGGTGTAAATGCTGCTATCACGCAGTTCCCAACAACAAAAATATTTTTTGCAACAAAAATAGAAACTCTCAGCATCATGACTTCTGAGTTTAAGACATCGAGCCTGTGGAGGCTTTAAAGAATCATAAAAGCTGCAATTTTTTAATTTATAGTATTACCTTCCCTCCTCGGAACTGACAGATATGAAAATTACAACTCTAAATGTATTCGTACTGCCAACGACTGGTTGGGGGCTTCTCCCCCAAACCCCGAAAGGGGAACACTCCGACCACCTTCTTTTCCCAACTTTTAGACCTTCATACCTTCATTGCGATAAAGAACTGGTTTTACTATATAGAGTACAACCGTCAGGGCGGTATCTCGGCCGCACCGACGACTTCGCCGTGGTAATAACTTCTCATCATCAATTGTAGCTTCCACCTATGTCACGATTCTCTCAGGAAGAACATCTTAACTACTTCGATTGCGGCAAGTTAGAAAAAAAGCGAAAAAATGGACGACATCAACAAAAACCGATTCTTCTTCTTCTTCAGCGTCTGTCCCGCTTCGTAGTGGGGTCCGCTATTCTGGTGTCATGACGCCACCTTTTCCGATCCAGCGCTAGATCGGGGTGGACACCAGCCGCTTTCAAGTCCGTATGTAACGTATCAGCCCAGCGCTGCTTCGGGCGCCCTCTAGGCCACTTTCCTATTACCTCGAAGTTAAGGCCTATCTTGCGGACGCTGTCTTCTTCTCCACGCAGAACGTGGCCGTACCATCGTAAGCGAGCTTCTCGCATCTTGTCAGTTATCGGCGCGACACCGAACTTCTGCCGAATAGCATCGTTTCAACAAAAACCGATTATTTGACCAATATCGATTGATGGCGATGATAGTTCAAAAACGAACTGCGGATTCGTGTTCAGCGACCTCGATTAACCCCAGGGCTAAAGTTTTGGGCCGCTTAAACTACATCCACAAAAATCGATCGATATCGATTGGTCGACTTCAGATTCGTGTTCAGCGACCTCAATTACCACCAGGGCTGAAGTTTCGGGCCGCTTGAACGACATACACAAAAAATCGATAATATCGATCGATATCGACCCTCGCTGCTGTCAACGCCTCCCGTCGATGGTCATCTAAATGCCCAGGCACGATTGCCGACGAGTTCGGCACGTCTACGGCTCGCCATGCACGGTTGCCGACGTGTTCGGCTACTCAGTGCGCCCACTCTAGTTGTGACGGACGGACGGACGGACGGACGGAACAGGCAGACAGACACACACACTTTTATATATAGTAGGATGTACCACTTCCACATCAACTGGGGTACTCCCAAAAACAAACTCGACACTTTGCGGTCCTCCTTCGCTTCAGAACAAGATTTAAAACATTACTCTTATTTAAAAAATGAAGAATTTTCAAAAATTTATAGACGTAGTAAAAGAGTGTTTTCTCTTTTTTAAAAAGTTAAATTTAAATTTCTGAAAGAAAATCATACCAAACATTCTTAGACAACAAACTGTTAGAGTGGAAGCTTAGTCTCCGCCGATTTTTAACATATTATTCTAAATTTCGCTGAAAAACGTTTGCAAAGTATTATATTCTGTCGAAAGGGTGTGATTTGCTCTCTCAAACAAAACATTGCTTTCAGATGACATATGACACTGTGGAAAAAATATTGGTAGAGGTATATAATCGAAAGGGTGTGATTTGCTGTAGAGGTAATTTTTCTCCTTCTTAGCATTCCGCTAAAAACTGACAAAAATCAGTGTTAACAAAAAACACTACATACGCTTCGATCGCGCAAAACATTCCCTCTCAAACGATATATTAAAGGATAAAGGATAAAGGACGGCGTTACTCAATCCCTTCTGGGATGCGCCAGCGCATTCTACTTCTACGAGATGTCGTGGAGGCGACATGAATGCGTATTTGGCCATACAATGACTTGCGGTGGCCAGCCGATGAACAAGTCAGCGCTTTATCCTTCCCAGACAAGTCTGGTACCAATTCACCGACCCCGGAGGGATGGAAGGCTTGGTTGGCCTGGGCGGGAAATCCGAACCAGGAACCTGGTATCGGGTGCACGCGACAGTCGCGCCTCCTCCGACTGCGCTACACGCGCCTTCAAACGACATTTTAATACGATCAAAAACCTTTCACCAGAGAATAGGAGATGTCGGTATTATTTATTATAGGAAATTCGGTATTATATCGGTATTATAGGAAATTATTTGTTCTCTGGACAGTCCACTTTAATGCGTTTTAAATTAATGAGGAAAAAAACTAAAAAACCTAACCAAATCGTCTTCTCCTAAAAATGGTGCGTAATGCTGTGCAAAGGAGGCGCAAACGTAAACAGAGATAAGGAGCTGTCGGCGGATGTCATTCTTCTTTTTTTTGACTTTGAACTTCAATGACCTGAAAAATAATAAAAATCGAAACGCGAAAAAAAACGAAACACTCTGATAGAGCAAATCATTCTTTTTCGACAGGCATATAGGATTAGCATGCTTTTCGATTGAATCTTGTAATTTTTCATTGAGATCCAGAAAAAGTGTTTTAAAAAAGGTGTGGACTATTTTTCAACCTAATATGCTCCTCAAACAGCTTCACTCTCGTGTTTTATGTCCCTCTAACTTTGAGAGTCCTAGTTCTTCCAGACGGAATTTATTAATAGAAGTGGACAGGGGCTTTTGAGGAAGAAACGACTGACTAGGAATTGCTGGACCAAAATGCAAAACTCATGCGTTCGGGGGGAATCGAACCCCCGCCGAATGCTTGGAAGGCATCCATGCTAACCATTACACCACGAACGCAACGATGTTGAGGGTTCGTAAGCTCGTTGTCATAGGCGGTGGAGTGGCGCGCAGTCGGAGAACTTGGAGCGAAAAGTGAAAAGGCAGAGAGAGAGAGAGAGACGATAGAAACTGAAAGGCTCACGCACTCCCTTCGCAACAGGGGTGGGCGGCATTTCTGTCGTCTGATTTCCTGACCACTTTGGGCAAATTTTGTCTGTTTTCTGGGGAAGTGGCCGGAATTAACTTAGTTAATTAATTAACAGAAAACAGAAAATACCACTTCATAGAAATTGTTGCTTTAGGTATTCGACCGTCAGAATTTAATCTGTACCTCAAAATCGCAGCTTCTACAGCAAAAAAAGATCGTAGGCTATTCCAAGTTCGAAAAAGTTGTTTGCGTGGGTCTCTCACTAGAGATCGCGCCATGCACTCGTGCGAATCGTTCGATTCATGGTGTAAGTGCTGCATTGTCACACAGCTCCTCCACAGCAGACTTCACGCCTTATATAAAAATTGGATTTGTTGAATCTGCAAATGACTGTTATTGCTATGAAACCAGTGCACCAATGCTGAGGGTGCATCGGATCTATCCTAATCGGTGGTGGGGCCACATAGCTGAAAAGTGAGTAACAAATCCACTTGAAACTTACCGAGCGGCTCTCACAGAACAATACAGGATCTGAACTAGAAGGATCCACAAAGAAAAAAAAACGGAAAAATCACATTTGTTTTCGCCGCGGTTTAAGTAGGCAAAGTTGTGTGCCCTCCTCACCACGTAATTCCTGGTTATAACATAGAATTAGGTGAAAATCTACACGTAAAAGTATTTAGACAATTATTATATTATTACTTATTAAAATTAAAATTATTTCCATAGCTCTTCAATAACACAAAATTCAATGACACAACAATTTTGAACAAAGAACAACAACATCATCTAAAACGACGACAGCTAACAATGACTTAAACATGTTTTGCTTCGCCTCTATCTTCATACAAAACACGTTTATGATTAGTTACCCCGAGGCTCATCAGTGAAGAAGGTAACTAATTAACTCAGTTGCTAGTACTGTATTGGGCAAAATATTTTTTAAAAATGTGTTTTAACTTTTACTAGCAACTAAATTTTACAATTGAAAATCACAGGTAACACTTATGTTTTAATACAATTGTACTACATTATTTAAGCGTTAGCATGTTGACCTAATGTTATTTATATGAACCTAATCTTATTTGTCTATGTGCACACATGTACACATACATGCACACATACTCATATATATATATATATATACATTTGTTTAAAATTTATTTATTCATTTATTTATTAATTTTTGTTTATTTATTTCTGTTTATTTTTTATAATTTTAGTTTTTATCCTTTCTTTATAATTAAATTTTGTTTTAACACATTTGCTTAAGCCTGGAGCGGGTGATATAGAGGCTATATGTTGTTATAGGATGTTTGGTTGCGATCAAAACTCTTGCGCCAGGCGGGACTCGAACCCGGATCTTCTGCTTTCCGGACAGCGATGTTCGCCTTACACCACCGGCGCTGTTTGACCGCACGTAACATCCGCGATATCCTCGAGGTCCGCCAGCACCCACCCGTGATACGGGGATGGGCCGGCCGCTGATATCAGCATGGAACCGGTTAAGCTGAGGACCTTACTAGTAGCAATGCTTGAGCACATTTGCTTAAGCCTGGAGCGGCTGATAGAGAGGCTATATGTTGTTGCAGGATGTTTTGTTGCGATCAAAACTCTTGCGCCAGGCGGGACTCGAACCCGCATGTTCTGCTTTCCGGGCAGCGAAAGCCTGTGTCATGTCATGTCATGTCAAGCGGCGGTCAGCACGTGGCATGCCTCCAATCCGCCGGTCTTTTCTATGACGGTTGTAAAACCGCGGCGATTTTTTATTTTTATTTTTGTTTGTTCGTTCGTTTTTTGGTGTCTTTTGGGTTCCATATCGTTCTCTAGGAGCCGCTCGGTAAGTCTAAATTAATTTTGTTACATACGTTTTGGTTATGTACCCCCCCCCAACGACTAGGAGAACAACGAGTTGAAGACCTTGGTGGAAGCAAATACACGTGTGACGTTCGAGAACTTGCGAAAGAACTCCGCGTGAGCAAATCAAGTGTTTGGGAACATATGCTTAAAGAAGTTAGGTAAATGGATATCACACGAGTTGAACGACCACCAAAAAATCGTCGTCGGTTCGAAGTGTGGTCAGCGCAGCTTCTTCGCAACAAGAACGATCCATTTCTCTACCGTGTCGCAACTTGTGAAGGAAAATGGATCCTCTACGATAACTGGCGACGATCGGCTCAGTGGTTGGGCCGCGATGAAGCTCCGGGGGGACGGTCAGGAGGTACACCCGCCCCCTACTGGGGGCGTGCGATCTCCCTCTCAGCCCCCTGCTCAACCACCACCAACCACTAGGCGTCACCGAGAGTCTAACTGCTGCCTTACGAAATCTTTGACACGCAAAACAGAAGTTTCTGGTCAGCAGAACAGCGGCTGTACCTCCTGACGCCACGCCCCCAGGAGGGGCGGGTGTACCTCCTGTCGCGCTGCCGAAGCTCCGCAACAGTTCCCGAAACCGAAATTGCACCAGAAGAAGATCATGATAACTGTTTGGTGGTCTGCTTCTGCACTATTTCGCCACAGTTCCTTGAATTCGAGCGAAATAATGACGGCAGAGAAGTACGTCCAAGAGATCGGCGAAATGCACGAAAAATCCGACTTATGCACCCCGCAGTGGTCAATAGAAAAGGACCATTCCTTCCCCACGACAACGCGCGACCACATGTTACGCATCCACCGCTGCAGAAGTTGAACGAGTGGGGCTACGAAACTCTACCACATCCACCGTATTCAGCGGGGCTTTCGTCAACCGACTACCACTTCTCCAAGCATCTGGATAAGTTCTTGAGCGAGAAATGCTTCAATAACCGAGCCCAGGTGAAAACTGCCTTCGACGAATCATCCGCTCCAGAATTCCGGACTTTTAGGGATAAATAAACTAATCTGGTGGGCAATAATGTGTAAATTCGAATGGTTCTCACTTCGATTGATAAAGTTGTGCTTGAGCTGAGATGTGTCGTTTTAAAGTTTGAGGTCCAAAACCTGCATTAGCTTCCATACAACCTAATAGAAGATCGTATAGGCTGAGTTTGTCGTGTTGAATCGAAGGAATTACGCCATGC
This sequence comes from Heligmosomoides polygyrus polygyrus, assembly GCA_947396885.1. Lineage (NCBI taxonomy): Eukaryota > Metazoa > Nematoda > Chromadorea > Rhabditida > Heligmosomidae > Heligmosomoides > Heligmosomoides polygyrus. The sequence goes on along the minus strand of OX377201.1, from coordinate 6,807,784 downwards.
ATTATGCTGTGTTCCATTTCATGCTGGAGAAATATTTATGCACATATGCAACCACTTCAAGAAACAAAAAAAAACGACATGCATTCGAGCTCATAATTCCCGGTTATCCGGCCAGAAATGCAACAGTTTCTATGAAAATTTTACAGAAAGAAACGCTGCAGCTGAGATCAACTGAAGGAGAATACCCATAATTGTACGAGATTCGCAATGGAGAAATGTGACGAAAACTGTGCTGAGAAGTGATCTGCGGAGCCAAACACTGCTGCCTATGATAAAACTCTGCGCCGTGTTCAGGAAGGCGAATATTCCTTCAGGTAAGAGTTGGGTTGCTGTTTCAAAAAATAATAACAATAAAAGGGTACTTCATATGAATTGAAACTCGATACATAAGGAGATACTGCCCAGGGCGACGAGAGGAGGAGCATCGAAGATGCACCAGCCAATAAAAGCATTGTTTGCGCAGGTCTCTTGGGGCCTGTTCACACTTCACGACAGCAGCGACAAGAGGGCGGAGTGACGTTCTACCCCGCCCCTTAAATAGAGGCGTGGCAAATGTCTGCGTCTCCACTATCTCGTAAGGCAGCCACTGGATTCTCGAGCAAACCCAGAAGGTTGGGGGTGGGCGGGCCAGGAGGACGAGGGGATAGAACGCTCAACTCCCCGACAAGAGCGACTGGAGCGACGGCGCCGGCGCTCGAGTATGGACACCTTTCGACGACGCGCAACCGGGTTTAATCGATTTGCATGTTTTGCACGGGCGACGAGTCGCTCTTGCCGCGAAGGCGCTTGGGGCGATTTCCACCTTCTACGGGTGCTTCGATTCGCTGGCGACTATCCCGACGCTCCTCCCTGGTTTTATTGGGCCATATCTCCCTATGTAGCAAACATCACCTATATCACCTCTCGTCCCGTTGATCAACGAGTTGCTCGAGAGAGCGCCAGCAGCGTCTGCATAGGTCCCGTTCGCGCGGCAGAGTGCTCTACTGCATCCTCCTCACTCGAGGGACGCAATGAGGCTTCATTCAAGGCTTTCAAGAAGACGTCCGACCAACGCGTTGGTGGGCATCCAGATGTTTTCTTGACATCCCGCGGAATCCAATCGGTGACGGCTCTCGTCTGGTGAGTGTCTGTGAAGTGCATTACGGGACCGGTCCACCTAATTTTCGACGATTTGGCCCATGCGACAGCGTCTCTAATGTACCAAAAACAATGTTCAAAATTCGTTGTTTGTAGTAGGTTCCTTCCGGAGTTATACGATTCACGCTAATGAGAGAGGGCCTGCGAGTTTCCGAGTTTCGTTGAAGTTCCAAGATCAGAAACCCTGTCGCATGGGCTATGTCGTCGAGAATTAGGTGGGCCGGCCACATGATGCGTTTCGCCGACACCCGATGGACGAGAGCAGTTACCGACTGGATTCCGCGGGATGTCAAGAGAACAGCAGGACGTTTTGGTCGGACTTCTTCGTGAAAGTGCCGAACGAAGGTATGACGCTCTTCGTGTCCCTTGAGCGAGGAGGAACCGTTGGAGCACTCCGGCACGCGATAGGGACGAATGGAGACGTTACTAGCGCCTGCTCGAGCAACTAGATGATCTACGGACTAAAGGTGATACAGGAGATTTTTCATACATGGGAGATATTGCCCAATAAGGGCGGGGTGGGGGAAAGGGTCGAGAGAGGCGTCAGCGAACCAAAACAGCGCAGAAAAGTGGAAATCGCCACCAAGGCGATGTGTGCAACCGATGCCTTTATTGGCTGGCGCCCCTTCGATGCTCCTCCCATCCTCGCATTGGGCAGTATCTCCTTATGTACCTAGTTTCTATTCATCTGAAATGACGATCAGTTACATACCCAGGGAAATGTTCGCCTCTATACCTTCTGAATGGATGAACACTGTGAAATCTCTAACCCACTATCAAATCGGTACGATGAAGGCCAAAACATGAAAGACCAAATGAACACACAAACGAGCGGCGTTGAATAGATGACGACGAACGAGAAGCTATCCGTAGCCGTCCTCTTCGATGTGCTGAAGCGGCGGTGGAGGCAACCGATTCGCGTCTCGTCGAATGTAGCGGGATTGGTAGACGTGTCGGTCGAACAGTTCGGGCAGTGTCAATGTCTCCTCTTGGTTACGCCTCTTCACCTTCTTGTGGTACCTGAAAATAGGACACAGTTTATTGATTTGAATCACGTCTGTTCAGAGAGGAGCCATACACCACGGTGCAAAAGTATAGGTTCATGAACGAATTCTCCATTAGTACCTGAATAATCCGCTGCCAAGGCTCAATGGTGTTACTATCGTATTCTTCACTATCGGAAATCTACAGAAGAACTCTAAGCAGGTTATCTTATCAGTGCAGGATACCAAGAACTTTTTTTGAGAATTTAGCGGATGGAGACCGGTGCAAAATATAAGCTCACTTTATAAAAACTTGTTTAATCACAAAAGTACCTACAGCCAAGGTAAGATTAGCACCATGTCACATCACTTTGTTGTAAGCAACGTCGAAAATTCTATTTGGCATACTACTGATAAGGTTATGAATAACAGTTTGCTCAACATTGGTCCACGCATGAAATATGGCGTTCTTCAGATCAGAAACCGAAGTGTAAGTGGTCCGATTTTTGTACACTTTGGGTACAAGAGTGCTCCACAAGTTCTCGATCGGGATGAGATCCGGAGAACAACGAGGCCACTCCAAAAGTTAAATTCTGTTGGAGTTAAGCCAATCTGTAGTTGCTTTTGATACGTGTATGGATGCACTGTCATGTTGGAAAATAAGGTTGTGCCTACGAAATCTTCTGAAATATGGCATAAGGTGATCTACGAGCAATTTCTGGTAGTCTTCACTGTTCATCCTACACGCGACGAACTTCCGAGACGAACGTGACAAGACAACATCCAGAAAACGCAGCCCAACCATGGGACTTCAACCGCCAAAGTTGCGCCTCTAGAATACTCGCCCCTCTCTCCCTCAGATCTCTCCAGTAGGGTATGTACCCGTCGGGCTCATCAAGATTCTACTTCTTTTATAATACTGCGGAGATCTGAGAAAGGAGGTCGAGCATCCTCTAGGCACAACTTTGACGGTGGAAGTCTCATGGTTGGGCTGTGTTTTCTGGATGCGGTCTTGTCTCGTTCGTCTCGGAAGTTCGTCGCGTGTAGGATGAACCGTGAAGGCTATCAGAAATTGCTTGAGATCACCTTCTGCCATATTTCAGAAGATTTCGTAGGCACAACCTTATTTTCCGACAGGATAATGCATCCATACACGTATCACAGGCAATACAGATGGGCTTAACTCCAACAGAATTTAACTTTTGGAGTGGCCTCGTTGTTCTCCGGATCTCAGCCCGATAGAGAACTTGTGGAGCATTCTTGTGCACAACGTGTACAAAAATGGACCACTTACACTTCGGTTTCTGATCTGAAGAACACCATACTTGATGCATGGACCAATGTAGAGCAAACCGTTATTGATAACCTTATCAGTAGTATGCCAAATAGAATTTTCGACGTTGCTTACAACAAAAGTGATGTGAAGAAGTGCTAATCTTACCTTGGCTGTAGGTTCTTTTGTGCATAATCAGGTTTTTCATTCAGTGGACTTATATTTTGCACCGGTCTCCGTTTGTTAAATGTTCGGTTAAAGTTCGCGGTATCCTGCACTGATAAGGTAACCTGCTTAGAATTCTTCTATAGAGGTTTTCGATAGTGACGAATACGATGGTAACATCACTGTGCCTCAGCAGCGAGTTATTCGGATACTAATGGACAAACCGGGGACGAACCTATAATCTTGCACCGAGTTGTACCATTTTCACGCCGAATTGGACGTTTTCAGTCAAATTTGACACTCTTCTAAGCTAGCTTTAAGACCTTTGAAACAAAAGCGAACTCTTCCAAATTGAAATGGGCATCTTCTACATTATAGTAAAGGCTCTCCGCTCTCCAAAAAGATTAGAATAATTTTTTGATCCAGGAAAATTCATTGAAAATGTTCAGTTCACCTGCTCCAATAAGTGCAAGAATTTTATACAATCGTGATTTTTTTTAGGAAAGCAATAGCGCACCAGAAGCTTGGATCGCGCCACGCACTCGAAAAGCTTGCCACGATTTTTATTTGATTGATAATGTAAATGCTGCTTATAAAAGAAGCATCTAAATGAGGATATGTGCGTTCTTGACAAAATCTTTGTTGTTCCGTTTGCGGGCGTGATACTCCATGCAAACTAACAAAAAACTTCTGTCAACTGAATAAAAGTCGCGACGTTTTGAACGAAAGCACGGCGCAATCTCTTTTTTAACAATCAAAATGGCCGTCTTTCTGCTCTTTAAATCAAACTTTAAGCATTACTATTTCTCGAAAAATAAAAATAAGTTTCCTCGAAAAATAAAAATAAAAGTTCTATAAAATTTCAAATAATGCGTTCACTTAGGGAGGTAAATTACTTAAAACTTCAAAGAATGTTGCACTTGAAAATTTTTGAACAAAAATTACTCTAACCCCTAACAGTAGTGTCTCCAGTTTAGTGTAGAAGAAGCTCATTTCGATTTGGAACAGTTCGCTCTGATCTCGAAAGTCTTATGTCTAGGCTTAGAGGAGTGGTCAGTTTGACGTGAATGGTATATGGTTCCTGCGGATAGAACTTGTCGCTAATGTAGCCTACATGGATAGGGAAATGCGACAGACAGATAAAATCGCACCGCACTGGCGTACCAACTAAACAGAGCGGATAGAACCGGCGCTCTGATTGGTTGTGATTGGACGCAGGTTTCCGTTTTCACATGTAGGCCATATTAACGACTAGGCTAGTACCGAAATAATTGAACTAATATAAATTTTAGAGAACGGAACAAAGATTTCGAAAAGTTTTAAAAAATTGGCAAAGAAAGAGCACTCTTGTTCAGCCTCTTAAAACTCACCGAACTGGTTTGATGTACAGCAGATAGTAGCCGATTTCGAAGATCAGCTCGACGATTTCACACATCGTGATTACGGAGAATCCAATCCACAGACCGATGTTACCACCGAAATCGGAGAATAGGTTGACCATCTAAACATCGGAGCTGGTTGGAATATGCTGATGACCCGCAAGCAATGGACGATGAGGTAGCCTTTGGTTAGGTGCAAGGGAATGTAGTTTATTCATTAGTCATTCATATGCCATGACAAGAGGTTCGCATGAAGGTAGTGGCGAAACGAACCTTTTCAACTCTATATGGCTTTATTAGAATTAAGCTTGTAATATAAACGCCATTTACGTGAAATTGTGCACTTGAAGAAGTATAATGCACAGATTTATATTTATATTTCTTTTATTTTTAGAAAACCGTTTTGACTACTTCAATCAATTCGATTGTCTCGGCGCGTATGGCGCAGTCGGAAGAGGTGCCGGTTTTTGCATGCACTCGGTACCAGGTTCTCGATTCTGATTTTTCCGCCCAGGCCAACCAAGCCTTCTATCTCTCCGGGATCGGTGAATTTGTACCAGACTTGTCAGGGAAGGATTAAGCGCCGACTTGTTCATCGGCTGACCAGTCACTGAATGACCAAATACGCATTTGAATCGCCTCCACGACAATCTATAGAAGTGGAATGCGTGGCGCATTGCAAAACGGATTGAGTAGCGCAGTCCGTCCCCTATCCTTTACCCCATCTATAGAATTTAATGTAAAATGTCCTTCTGAAAAGCTCTAGACTTCTAAACGGTTCTTTTCATGTTTCCATATTCGTGCGGTGTCAAATGGCTGGCCCCTGATCAGGGAACGTTCCGATGAGCGTTGCACATGCCTCGCATCCCATTCTCTTCGTGACCTTGGCGGCTCGATCGCTCTCACTGCTGAAGGGATATCCGACATCTGCCCCTAGGGAGGGTTGTGACAGAATTAAGTCCGAGTAACAGCACTCAATCTCCGTTCCGGCAAGGTTTCCCGAACATCGATAGGGATAAAGGATAAAGGACGGCGTTATTCAATCCCATTGGGATGCGCCACGCATTCTACTTCTACGGGATGTCGTGGAGGTGAGTTGAATGCCTATTTGGCCATACAATGACTTACGGTGGCGAGCCGATGAACAAGTCAGTGCTTTATCCTTCCCAGACGAGTCTGGTACCAATTCGCCGACCCCGAAGGGATGGAAGGTTTGGTTGGCCTGGGCGGGGAATCCGAACCAGGAACCTGATATCGGGTGCAGGCGACAGCCGGCGCCTCCTCCGACTGCGCTCCACGCACTCCCGAACACCGATAGACTAACAAATACATCAACGTAGTAGAGTAACCGCACCCACTCAATAACCTACTCGGGAACGTTATGCTCTCTTAAAGTAAACTCCTAGATACAAGGTTTTGGCTCAGAATTTTCAACCTCAAAAGCTCTTTCTACAGACGTGTACTCTCTGACCTAGTTTTTTGTTTTAAAATTCTAAAAGGCGAATCAAAACTTACAGCTAGTAAATACTAGATTTTCTTGCCAACGACAGGTCCCCGTAATTATTTCCGTTTCCACTACCCTAAAGTGAAGAAGAAAAATCGCGAAAGAGTCTTCTATTCCTTATTTTATCGGGGAGCTCGCTGGTTGCAAATGCTACCTACAAGTTTATTAGAAGCTCCAAACGCAAATTTCAAATTCCAGAGGTATACATAGGAGAGAGGATTGGGGACAACAAAATTTGTCCCCAATCCTCTTTTCTGTATGTACCTCTGAAGTTCCATCCTTGGTTAATCCCGCGGAATCCAGTCGGTGACGGCTCTCGTTCTGCGGATGTCTGCGAAGCGCATTACGAAGATGGCCCACCTAATTTTCGACGACACGGCCTGAGGCGTATGTTAGAGCAGGGCTCGGATTCATCAACGCGCATACCCATGGGTATGCTGGGTATAGAGGGTAGACATACCCACGATGTGGACATGCCCACGATTCATGATAAACCTTACCCGCCAAATCGTGGGTATATCAGTGGGTATAGAAAACGCGCCCATGGTTGTGGGTACATCCGTATACCTGCGACTCGTTCGCGCCCCGTTGACAAAATGGCGCTTCATTGAGATCATCCGTTTTCGCGAAATGCCTAGTTGTGCCTTACCCTTGATTCCTTTCATGAATACGATTCGTAGCCACTACCTTTGCTGGTAGTGGGTATGATTTCCATACAGTATCTCTACCTATACCCATTGCTTGATGAATCCGGCCCAGGAAGAACAGTGGAATCGAATAGGTGGGCACGGAGTCGGACGTTCTTCGTCTTCCTCACGACTTCTTCGACGCTCTTGATAGATCTCTAAGCCGCTCTTTTCCTCCTGCACAGCTCTGGAGTTAGGTCGCTGGCCGTGTTGACTTCGCGACCCAGATACACGTAGCTGGAGCATTCGAAGATGTTCATCCCGTTGAGAATGTGGTATCGGAAACTCGTCCTTTCCTCATGAACATCGTCTTCATAGGATCCAGGTGCAGTACGCAGTTCTCATATATACGATCGGTGTCGGTCATCATGGGAACTCTGTAGGAGTTAAAACGCAAATAGTAACAGACTGTGAAGATTGAATCCTCGACCTGAAGCCATCTCTCGAGCGCAACGCCTCTCCTTAGCGTGCTTGAGTGTCTGTACCGTTAACCGCTGACAGCCATAGGAAATTTGGCACAGTGCGCGTAAGAGGGGGACAGCCCATGGGCTTCCATCTATTATGTTGTAACGAAATAAATGGCACTGAACCACTGTAAATTTCAACAGTTCATTTCTCGACTTGTGGGCAAGTTTATTAATCGAAATAAAAACCTTCTGATTCTACACATCTTTGCCAACGTGACACAAGCTTTTTTATCCCAGTAGCATAAAAATCAGAAGTTCTGGAATTGACGAAATCTTCGAAGGCACTTTCGGCATCCTGTTGGTATTTGAATATTTTCCCTACCAAGAAGTCGCCAAGATGCTTGAAGAAATGGTAGTCTGTTGGGGAGGGATCGGGAGAAAACGGAGGATGTGATAGAGTTTCAACGCTCAGCTCACTCAATTTCTGCAACGTCATTCGTGCTACATGGGGGCGAGCATTGTCGTGCAGAAGGAGAACTCGCCTTCGGTTTACCAAGGCCGGCCGGATATCCTTCAACTTTTTCATCATTTCTTCAATTTCAATGCAGTACTTCTCTGCCGTGATGGATTCACCGGGAGGGAGGAAGCTGTGGTGAATAATTCCCAGCGAACACCACCATACTGTCACCATTACTTTCTTTTGGTGCAATTCCGGCTTCGCAAAAACCTTGGGGCTCTCATCGCTGTCCACCCACTGTGCCGATCGTCGCCTGTTGTCGTACAATATCCATTTCTCGCCACAGGTTACGATGCGATCAAGGAATGGGTCCGTTTCGTTCCGTAGAAGCAGTGCGGACGAGATCTCATATCGTCGGTTTCTTTGCTCCTCAGACAGCTCGTGAGGCACCCATCTTTCCAGCTTTTTGGTCTTTCCAATTTCCTTCAGATGCCGGGCAGCTGTGTTGTGACTGACGCCAAGAACCTTCGCTATCTCCCTGGTACCTTTGTGCGGATCCTCCTCTACCACATCTCTCAGCTTGTCCTCATCAACATCACTATGCCTCCCACGACCTTCATGTCCTTCCAAGCTCTCATCTCCATTCCGGAACTTCTGATACCAACGATACGCCGTCCGAATTGTGGAACATCCCTGACCGAATGCGGCGTTGATCTTCTCGTCCGCCTCCTTAGCTGTAGTGCCCAGCTTGAATTCATACAAGTAAATGCCTCGGATTACCCTTTTGTCCATCTGCAAAAAAAGTCAATAAAACTCTAAAGTTTTCCCACTTTTACATAGAAAATTTGGTACTCTCCGGTAGAGCAAAGTTTGCGCTTCTAAATGATATGCCACATGTTACGGTTTGTTCTTGATCAAACGCGTAAAGACGCGCCAAAGAATGGCGCGAGCCAGTGCCATTTAATTCGTTACAACCTAATAGGAGAACGTTGGATATGGTGACATGCAGTTCCCCGATAGACTGCCCCTCATCCGCGCATTACGCCGGAAAATCTGAGTGCCCCTTGCTCGTTTGCCAGAAGGATTCTACGAAATAGATATGTACGTCAGCTCTTTACATAGAGGATGAGAAGTCTTCCTTCAGTACCCATTCTCACCACCGTACCATCAAGACTAGTCCGATTTCTGCCTAAGATGAGGACTGACTATGACTCTTCGCGAATGGCCTCCCTGTTCCCTGGCTGCTCAAATAGTCCACTTGAAACACAAAATTTTCAGTGAAAGTGTCACGTCAAAGTCTCAAGGAATCGTACCGTGTAACCAGCAGTCTCGTTCAGCGTCTCGAAATTCAACTGCTCGTAATAGATCTCGATGTAGGCGGTGTTCTTTCGATAGTAGTCAGTGCAAGCCGTGGTGTCGTTGTAGATATCCGGAACTGCAGGACAATCGACTCCTGAAAAAGTGCGGCGTATGAGACGTCAGTAGTATCCTAAATGCGCCTCTAGCTCAATGATAAGGAACAACGGTCAGATAGCAGTTCTTTTTTCTTTTTTTCTTTTAGTTTCTTAAATCTCTTAGAAAGGGAAAGGTTAGAATGAATAAGGAAGTCTTTAAATTCTCTCCTCCAATATGTGTATTAGGTTGTCCTATAAGTCCCTGCCGTTTTTTTCAACGATTCAATAAGAGAAAAAATTAAAGGAAAATTGTTTACATTAAAAATCACGTCCGTGCCTTGACAGTTACCTACGCGTACTGCTACCGTCTTCTCGTCTGAAAAGGCCATTTCCATCCTATTGAAGCTTTCCACAATGGAATCTATAATCTCTTTCTTTCAACCTTTACTCTTTCCATTTTACCCAACTTTTCATGACACAGAACAAAAGTGTTAAAACGACAAAATTAAATGAATGATGCACAAAATAGGTAAACAACGTAAGCACTCATTACGACGTTTTGTTGCGATCAAAACTCCAGCAGTTAGGCGTGACTCGAACCCACACCTCAGAGCATTCCCGCCCGGTCAGAGGGAGGTGCGGGTTCGAGTCCCGCCTGGCGCTAGAAGTTTTGATTGCAACAAAACATCGTTATGACAGCTTACAGCTCGATACCAGCCACTTAAGACTTGAAGAAAATATACAACTTTCACGTCGAATCGGGCTCTTTTCACGTCAAATTGGACACTTCACGTCAAATTGGACACTTCTCTAAGCCAACCTAAGACTTTTGCAATCAAAGCGAACTCTTCCGAAACGAAACAAGGTTGTTCTACATTAAATTAGAAACTCCCCGAAAGGGTTCGAATAATTTTTTGTACAAGGAGAATTTTTGGTATTTCTTTGAAGTTTTAATTCGTCTACCCAATAAGTGAACACTTAGTTTGAAATTTTATAAAGTTCTCATTTTTCTGCGGAGAAATAAAGGTTTATGGCTTGTTTTAACAAACAGGAAGGCGGCGATTTTTCAGTTCCAGAAAGAGATTGCGCCATTCCCCCCTCCAAAACGTCGCGATTTTTATTCGATTGATGGCAAAATTTCGGTATTCATAGAGTTTCACACTTACAAACGATGCAGCATCGACAAAAAACACACATCTCCTCACTTTGATGCTTTACGTAAGCAGTCTTTTCACTATCAAGAGCTTTTCGAGTACATGGCGTAATCTGGTCTTTTAGTACACTATAAGATTGCTGTTTTGCTGTGCTTTAAAACAAAATTTAATTTGTTATTTTTCTCAAAAAATAAAAATAGTCTAAAATTAGTACACTCATTCATCAGCTGAGGTGAAAAAATTAAAAAATTATTCTAAATTGTCCATGAACAAAAAATTATCCTAACCATTTTAGAGAGTCTGTAGTTTAGTCTGTAACAAGATCGTTTCGATATGGAAGACAAATGTGATTTCAGAGTAAATCTGATAAAGTAAATCTGATTTCAAAGTTCATAGGCCAGATTAGAAGAGTGTCCAATTTGACGTGAAAAGTTTCCAATTTGACGTGAAAATGGAACATAATAGAAAATATTCCAGCTGATAGAACCTATCAAGTACAAGTAAATCCGGATATCCTAGTCCAAGGAAGGCCACATAACTAATAGCATGTAAATAAATTGACTTGAGACTTACCGACCAGCTCCTGCAGAAAAAAAATTGGACCTAAACTAGAAAAATTCACGAAGAAAAAAACGAAAAAACTACATTCGCTTTCGCTGCGGTTGTAAGCAGGCAAAGCTATGTGCCCTCCTAACCGGTTAGATCCTGGTTATAACATGTCAGACGGTGGTAGTACGCGGTAAGCCTCCATTGCGTTGCTCTTTGCCCGCCGAGACGGCAGTAGAACCGCGGCGATTTTTTTGCTTCGTTTAGGTCCTATCTTCTTCTGCAGGAGCTGGTCGGTAAGTCTCAAGTCGATTTATTACCCCTCCGAACTAGGATAGATCCGTAAATCCATAGGAGCCAGGTCAGTGAATTGGTACCAGACTTCTCTGTGAAGTAACTGTAACTGTCCTCGGCTGTTCACAACAAGTCATAGTTTGGGCCAAATACACATTCAAATCGCCTCCACAAGATCCTGTAGGAGCGGAATGTGTGGCGCATCCCAAAAATTAATGATTTTTTCCGTTCCTTGTCCCTATTCTCTAACGTTAAAAAGTACGCTAACATTTTGTTCCATGATCTCTATCTTTCTGCCGTTATCCTACCGTTATCCAGATTGCGTGGCACAGAACGAAAAATGCTAAAACCGCGCAAAACTAAATAAATAATGTACAAAATAGGTAAACAAAGTAAAGTAAGCACTCCTGACGATGTTTTGTTGCGACGGAAACTCTACCGATAAACGGGAATTGAACCCGCACTTCATTTAAAGCATTCCCGCCCGGTCAGCAGGAGGTGCGGGTTCGACTCCTGCAGGGCGCTAGAGTTTCTATCGCAACAAAACATCGTTATTAAAGCTTACAACCTCGACACCAGCCACTTTAAGCTTACAGGAAATGAACTGAAAGTGAACACCAATGCAGGTTCAGATCTACTCACCAATTTTGAAGTTGACAGAAGGCCATGCAGCAGCCGAATAGGCGGTCTCGAAGACATTCTCCGTGCACGGTTGTTGACAAAGGCACTCGAGCTGGATGTGGTGGTACCCGCCGGAATCGCTGGTCAGATTCGATAGGCACTGTCCTGAATAGAAAACGCTCCTTCGTAAGATCACTGGAAGGGTAATGAAGAAGCTCCTTACGGTCGGCCACACTCTTCGCACTGCAGAAGGGCCTCTCGTCGCCGATCGGCAGAGGGAATCGCGGATCGCCGCATCCGCACTGCTGCAGCACCTTCAGTTGAAAGCAGTTTCGATGACAGCCCTGAAAGTGTAGACGAGGTCAGTCCAGTCGCTGGAGCAGAAGCCGGCGAAGAGAAGTGTGTGCTCACCTCGGGCGAGTAGTGCTCTTCGTAGATGTATGGATCCGGTCGAAATGTATCACTGCAGGAACCGTACGGAGCATCCAGCCTCTTCAGCACTTTCTGGAACATTGGTGAGTGATGCTGCACCATCACCTAGAGATCTGCTAGCTCAGTCCCAGCTTCGCCTACGTCGTATGCCCTATGTCACTCATCAAGCTCAAGCAAACACCATTCCTACGGAGCCAGTCTTGTACGATTTACTGTTCTGATACTCTTATTCGATTATTCAAGAAATCAAAAATCGAGTTACTCGATTGTTCCATTACTGAGAAATTCAGAACTTGAATTACCTGATTGTTGTTTGAACACACGAAAACTGAAAAAACCTAAAAAATCTAGCTATTCGATTGTTCGATTGTTCATAAATTCAAAAATCGTAGTAATCGAATGTTATTCAATTGTTCAAAAACTCAATCAAACAAGCTACTCCATTATTAGGCTATTCGACACTCAAAAATCAAGTTAGACCATTGTTCGGTATTCAGAAAATTTTTAAAAATCGAGTTATTTGTTTGCTCGATTATTCTGAAATTAAAAAATCGAACCACTCGATGGTTAGTTGAATATTCAAAATTCAAAACATCGACATATTCATTGCTCGATTATTCGGAACTTAAAAAAGTACTTATTTGATTATTGTTCGATTACAAGGAAATTCAAAAAATTGAATTCTATTGTAGTTCGGTTATTCGGAAACATGAAAAATCAAATTTCTCCGCTGATACTCGGGTATTCAAAAATTCAAAAAATCGAGTAACTCGAGCCTTCGATTATTCAACAATTCAAAAATTGAACAATTTGATTGTTTTTTGATCGTACGGGAATTCAAAAAATCTGTGTACCTGCTTGTGTCACACCGTCCGTCCGCACACTTGAGTTGGGGCGCGGAGCCGAACACGTCGGCAACCGTGCACGGCGAGCCGTAGACGTGCCGAACACGTCGGCAACCGTGCATGGCGACCTGCAGACGTGCCGAACACGTCGGCAACCATGCATGGCGAGCCGTAGACGTGTCGAACATGTCGGCAACCATGCATGGGCATTTAGATGATCATCGACGGGAGAGGTTTTGGAGGAAATCGATATCGATCGATATATCGACTTTTTCGTGGATGTCGTTGGGGCAGCACGAAACTTCGGCCCTGGGGTAATCAAGGTCGCTGAACACGAATCTGAAGTCGACCTATCGATCCATCTCGATTAACATAAAGGTTAGAAGGCTTAGGGAGGAATAGGAAACTCGTAGTGGCCATGGCGTCCTATTCTCGGGGTTTGGGGGCGAAGCGCCAACCAGTCGTAGGCGGCCGCTAGGCCGCCGAACGACTGGTAGTACAATGTACGAAAATTCAGTCCACGATATATTCCCCATCCGAGTCTAAGATCCTGCCCCATCTTTCAGGCAGCCTTTCAATTCCTTTCCGCCAGAATTACGAGTGATGTGAGGAAAAGATCAGAAACCTCCATTTCCAGATGACGTCGATCACCGAACTCTCTACCTCAAAGATGCTGTTTCAGAGCTCTGAGCAGGTGGCAGTCAGAAGGAGCGTTATCTGGAGAGTACGGTGGATGGGGCAGAACTTCCCAGCCTAACTCCTGGATTTTCTCGCGACTCGCTTTTGCAACATGAGGATGCGCCTTGTCGTGCAGCAGGTAGACATTTTCCCGTCCTGGACGTTTTTGGCACCTGCCATCGGCCAAGTTCTGCAGCTGGGTAGCGTAGACAGATGCAGTGACTATGGTCTCACTATCCAGCAACTCCCAGTAAAGCATGCCCTTTGAGTCTCACCAGCAACACAGAACAACCTTCTTTTCGAAGTGTCCACGTTTCGGTTGTCTTGAAGCCGGTTCTCCGCGTGGGAGCCATTGGCTCTTGCGGGTGTAGCTCACATAAAGAACCAAACTTACATTACCATTAACAATGCCCTTCAGAAAGTCCTTTCTGTGCGGGCGAAGAAGCAGCGACTCCGCAACACTGGCTCGTCATGCCTTGAAAAAGCCCCGCAGCTCATGTGGCACTCCAGACGACAAAGCTTTGAGGTACCCAAGGATCTCCAGCTGCCTCACGGCAGTGCTTGGCGTACATCCAAGTGTCGCCGCCAATTCGCGAGTGATTGAATTTGGCTTCACCTTGAAGGCTTCGCGCAAGCTATCTTCTTCCACAACAGAGAGGCTTCCGGAACGAGGTCGATGTTCGAGGGAGATATCTCCAGCCTTGAAGCGCTGATTCCAACGGGCCACTGTGGAATAGTGAATGACTCCCTCCTTGAATGCAGCGCAGATGTTGAAGGCTGCAGTCCTTGCGGAATGCCCTTGCAGAAATGCGTAGTAGATGAGAGGTCGCAGGATGCTGCTGCTTATCGTTGACATTGTTACTGTACTCTACTCGACGAGGCTTTATACATATAGTATGCTTGAGGAAATGTCCTGTGACGTCACCACACAAGATCAATACTGTAAAAGCTTTAAGAAATTTCACAGGAAAAGTGTTGCAAGACTTTTCGATCAACCTAATATTTGATTGCTGTGCGATTATTCGGGCATTCAAAAAATCTAGCCATTCGCTTCTCCGATTATTCAGAAACTGTGACCCGGTGTTTTATCACAGTACTTGCTCATCGTCACAGCAATTTCAGCAACTCGTCAATAAATCAATAAATCAATAAAAAGTACATAAATGAAGTGGCCCCAAAGCTATTCGCACGATCGGAAGGCTGTCAATAAGCCAGGAGTGACCGTCATTGAGCAATACTATTCCCTGTGATCTCTAGTGCATGAGCAAATTATGTTTCAGGTTTTAAAAATTTTAAAAAATAAATTTGAATAAATGCACATTTGAATGTATCGAATTAGTTGTATCCGTTTTTGAGCGACTATGTTTTTGTTGCAGTATTTATGGCTCATCCTTTACTGTTGTCAAAATCAATAAATCAATAAATCAATTTCAAAATTTTGAGCCATTTACTTGGCGCTTGTTCAAAAACATTTTAAAAAACAATTTATTTGACCACCCAACTTCCAGAAACCTTGACAACCGCCTTCGTCCCACCAGGCACTCATATGCGATACCAAGAAACTGCGCCGGAACTACCTTCAGACCTTAAAAGAAGCACTTGAAACGGGGAAAATTTACCGTCTTCAAACCAAACGAGGACACGAATCCGATCGGAGCGCTGTAGCCAAATGTGTCCGGGAACGGCTCCTTGTCCTGGAAGTTTTCTTGCATTATGCAATGATCTCTTCTTTATAGGAGATTTTGTTAACTCTAATTCCCTAAAAAATGAAGGGCTCTTTGAGATTCTCGTAGTAAATTCCTTGATAAAAGGAAAAAAGTGAGCGAAGAAGAGGAAGAAGAGCAGAAAGACAGACAAAGAGAAGCACGATAATGGAGAAGTGTACAAGAATAGCAAGAGTAAAAGAATCGGTAGAATTATCCGATACATCCTAATCGGAAGGGACACCGTTAGGAAAGGGAAACAAACGCGAACAGGCTCTACAGGCTAAGAAAGTAATAAAGGTCCCCTCGAAGGTCCCCTCGTAGTAAAAAAAGGTCCCTTCACAGTGTTGTCTTCGTGCGCAGTTTGCTTTTAGTTTTGCCGCCGTTGTCACTGGGACAAGGCGGAGTGCCCCCCTCCACTAGGATAGATCTCAATTATAATGTTCGATCACCTGGAGCAAAAAGACGATACGGAAAGAAGCGTAACGCTAGGACATGAAAGTATTAATATAGGTAGTAGCAGGAGACTAAGTTAAAGGGTGGCGTTTTCTGCAATCCCTCTTGGGATGCGCCACGCATTCTACTTCTACGGGATGTCGTGAAGGCGATTTGAATGCGCATTTGGCCCACAACGTGACTTGCAGCGGCCAGGCAATGAGGAAGTCAGCTCTTTATCCTTACTAGACAGTCTGGCACCAACTCACCGACCCTGGAGGGCTTGGGTGGTCTGAGCGGGAGACCAAACCATGAACCTGAAATCAGTTGCACGCGACAGCCAGCACCTCCTCACACTGCGCTTCAAGCACCCGTTTTAATAGACAAGACGAAAAATAAGAACAAATGCTAACAACAAGGGGCAACATATAATTAAGCAGAACAGTATACAAATATTGAGGCTAGTGACAGCGCAGTCAGAAGAAGCGCCCACTGTCGTGTGCACCCCGTATCGAGGTTCCTCTTTCGGACCCGACCAGATCAATCAAATTTTCTATTCACAGGGGCACGGCGAGTGTCTACCAAGTCTGACTGCATTGGCTGTCCACAGTAACGCACTTTATAAGTCAGACAAAAGATAAGGACATAGGATAAGAGACGGTATTAACCAGCTTCTGCTTGGGGTGCGCTATTCACAATGCTTTTAGGGGATACCATCGACGCAGTTTGAATGCGCATTTCGTCCGCACGACAAGATCCTGTGGTCAGTCGAGGAATAGAACAGCGTTTTGTTCTTCTCAGACAGCTTTGGTACCAACTCACATACGGACCCCTTATTTAACCCATACTCGGTCCAAGTCAGAGACTTCGAATCGAGGTATACGTGAGAGTAGGTGTCTCCTTTGGCTGTCATACCGCGTGACTCTATAGGCTAAATGGGTCAAATAACAAATGATAATAAAGCTGGTCAATTTCTTTGCGGAATGCGCTACGCATTCTACTTCTACGGGATATCACGAAGGCGGTTAGGCATTGCCGTACTATTCACGTTTCCAGAGGTCGAACAAAGGTCGAACAAAGACTTTTCGCCCAAACTTCGCACAAGAAGGTTATTTGGGGTGGTGACCACCATAGCTGTGCCCGAACGAATATTCGAACATTCGAATTCGAATAATTCTATTCGAAATCGAATGTTCGTATTCGAACGTATGAAAAATTGCGAATTTGAATGTATTCGAATTCGAATTCTCGAAAAAATGTGATTTTCGAACATATTCGATTTTCGAATATTCGAATATTCGAAAATCGTCGCTATTCGAATATATTCGGTTATTCGAAATTTTTGGGAGAGCACAACTACATTGACGACAAATCTTACCTCCTTTCTGAAACTTCGGACAACTACGGTAGAATACGGTGGGTACAGGTTACTAATGCTGTTGAGGTCATGACCACATATTTCGTTCAAACTTCGTCTGTTGCGGTTATTTAGGGTGCTGAACACAAATCTCACACCCATTTTTAGTATTACGATGGAGTGCAGTAGGGTACAGTAGGTGACGATGACCTCAAAGGTCTTAGTCACCCTTGTCTACCTCAACCTACCGTAATCAGCCAAAATTTCAAAAAAAATGATGTCAAATTCGTATTCAGCACGCACAACATCCCCCAAAGACGAAGTTTGAACAAAATCGGTGATCATAACCCCGACAGCCTTTGTCACCCATATCTACTGCATTCTACCGTACTTCACCGTAATACCACAAAACGGATGTAGGAGTCGTGGTTAGCACCCCAAATAACGTCCTTGTACGAAGTTCGTGTGAAAAGTTTTTCCTCTGGAGTCGTGAAAGTAGAATAGTGCCGGCAATTTGAATGCACATATAGCTTGTATTCATCCGTACCTATCGTTTTCCACCGTACTCCACCGTAATACCAAAAGACGATGTAAGATTCGTGATCAGCACTTGCGGTGGCCAGTCGATGGACAAGTCAATGCTTTATCATTCCAGACAAGCCTGCTACCCGTTCACCTACGCATGAGGGACGAAACGCCTGGACGGGACCCGAATCGGAACTTCAGATATGTAGGGTGCATTAAGTAGGCCAAATACGCATTAGCATTGCCTCCGCGATGCACAGTTGATGTAGCGTGCGTGGCGAAACTCAGTGAGACTAATCGAAGCCACCCTTTGCTTACTACCTCTTTACAAGATATGTATGTCCAAAAAAGGAAAAAAGAACGGCTCGGAGAGAAAAAGATTCGCAAAATGTAAAAATAAAATAGAAATAAAGACAGAAATAAGGATATATAAAAGAAACTGTGAACGAATAATAAGATCCACAGACGGCAAGAAAGACTAGTGGTTATGATGGCGATATAACAACAAAATCAGTGAAAAACGAAAGCGAAAAGCACCAATGAGATAAAAATGTAGCAGCCACTGAAAGTATAGATCTTAGCCGAGAAGAAACCGTACCTGCTCATGTACCACTATTCGAACTCCAGCCGCCTCTGTAGTTGGCATGTAGTCGTCCTGGTGAACGTCGAGCAGAAGGCGGAGTCCTAAAGAAATGGACAGGTTATCGTCGTTCTGCCGGATAACTTAACAAATTTCGTTAAGATCTCTTACCATACAGAGACCTAAAGAAATGTTCCCACGACAGCGCATTCAGCACAACTTAAGTAAGCATAAAGGATAAAGAACAGCGTTACTCAATCCCTTTTGGGATGCGCCACGCATTCCACTTCTACGGGTGTCATGGAGGCGATTCGAATGCGTGTTTGGCCATAGAATGAGTTGCGTTGACCAGCCGATGAACAAGTCGGCGCTCCATCCTTACCAGACAAATCTGGTACCAATTCACCGACCCCGGTGAGATGGAAGGCTTGGTTGGTCTAGGGGGAATCCGAACCAGGGTATCGGGTGAACGCGACAGCCGGCGCCTCCTCCGACTGCGCTACACGCGCCATAGAACAACTTGCCTAGAAAATATTTTTATATGATTTAATTCGGATGTAGAATTCGTGATCAAAAATGCTGTCAAAATCGTAATTAGCACCCACAATAACCCCCCACAGACGAAGTTTGGGCAAAATCGGCGATCACGACCTCGACAGCCCTGGGCACCCGTAGCTACCGTATTCTACCGTACTCACCCGTAATATTGAAAATTCATTGCCCGTTCGTGTGCCACTATTCGTACTCAAATTCATTTTGTTCCAGCCTCAAGCGGCTGGTATAGAGGATGTAATCTCTGACCATGTTTTGTTGCGATGAGAACTCTAGCGCCAGGCGGGACTCGAACCCGTTGGCTCCTGCTGACTGGGTGGGAATGCTCTAAGCCATTACACCATAGGCGCTGTTTGATAGAGAGATGTATTAAAGAAATAAATTACTAGAGGATTATTAAAGAGAAATGAGAAGAAGAATGAAGTAAAGCAAGACAGCAAAACGCCAAAAGAAAACGAAGAATGTTGACGAAAATTCCTTCATACTGTCGTCAGAAGAGACAGGAACCAAGTAAAAACAAAAACAAAAGGGAATAGAAGAAAATGAACTCAACAGCCACGCTTACCGTACATAGGTCCAGCTCGACTGTTCTTCAGCTCGACGGAGTCGTTAAAGTTGAACGTGTAGCAGTTGCCGTACTCGGGATCCACGTGGAGTTTGAAGTCGCTGCAAACGCCTAGGCTCTACACAGTGGGCTGGGCTTCAGCCATAGATGGCCTAGAATCGAAGCCTAACCGTTCCATGTTGCAGTCCTTGCTGTTGAACGAGCAGCGCAGCACGAACTCGTTGAGCGTGTAGGAGAGATTGCGTCGGGTGTCCCTTGGCAAAGCGGCGACCAGGAAGATGAGATTCTCCTTGGTCTGTGTCGTAATCGCTCCTTTGTCTTTCAGCTCCTTAAATGGAGACCTTGAAACATTCAGGAATAGACGGCCGAGATTCTTCGCCCGAACTCACCGACAGACCAAACGCCTGCTCGGTCTCCGTGACCACGGTCGTTGGTGGATCGGTGACCGGGAATATCGTGTAGTTGTTTGGATTCCACCACTTGATCTCGTCCTATAAAGGAGCATAGTAATTGATGCCTTAAGAAGTTGCAGAAACAAATTCAATTCCTCGAAAGGGACTGCTTGACGTTCATATAGTGTCATTTCGCTGTGAGAAACTACGAAAAATATCCAAGAAAAATAGCAAAAAATAGAAACTGTCACCATCACTCCTCCTGAATCTATGATATTGAGCCTGCTTAGGCTTCAAGTAATGATAAAAGGTCAATTTTCTTCAGTATTACAATCAATCCTAGGAATTGATAGATAGAAAAGTTACAGATCGAAGCTGATTCGTGCTACATACCATTTCCACAACAACTTGGACACTTTTAAGACTTTGCAGGCCTACTTCACTTCAGAACAAGATTTAAAACATTACTCTTAATTGAATAACTAAAAATTTTATAGAATTTCAGAGAGTAAAAGTGTGTTCTCTTTTTTGAGCGGATGAATTTTTTCTAGGACAACGAATTTTTAGAATAGAAGCTAAGCCACCGCTGTTTCACATTTTATTCTAAATTTCGCTGAAAATCGTTTTCAAAATCTAATACACCGTTCGAAAGGTCATGCTTTGCTCTACCAGAAGGCATGTTTCGCTTATCCTCTCACTTCAATATTTCAATTTTTAGGCCAATTCTTCGCCGACTGCCTCTTCTCTCTGCATACGTTTGAGTACTATTTGCACAACGTTATATATTTTTCAAAAGAAATAATTTGTTCTACAAGAATATTTGATGGTTCTTTTGTTCATTTCGATTTTTGTTAATGTTCAGGAGAGCCAGGGTCATTAGGGTGCATTTTTAGCAACAGCTCCTACTCTTTGATTTTTTTCATTCCATTTTAATGGCCTAAAAATTTGATAAATCCAAAGCACAAAACATACACTGGTTATAGAATGAAACACTCTTCTTCAAGTTACATATGACAATGTGCGAAAAAAGCTTGGTAAAGGTCATTTTTCTCTTTCATAGCATTCCGCTAAAACAGGACAAAAATCATCATGAACAAAAACGCGACATAAGCTTCGATAGAGAAAAAACATTCTCTCTCGAAGGACATACAACACTTCCCAAAAAGAATTCACCAAAGAATAGGTGCTGTTTGTAAAAATAATTCATGTCACCTGGACACTCAGATTAATGACATTTAATTGAACGCAAATCAAAACAAGCGAAAGCCTAAAAAATGCTCATCAGGAGCAAATCACCTTCTTTTGAATGGTGTAAATGTTGTGCAAAAAAGCCGAGCCGTTGCCGGGGTTAATTTTTTGAGTTTCCACTTTAATGACTTAAAAACTGACAAAATTCGAAATTAGAAATAAGAAAAGCATACAAGCTGATAGAGCAGATCTTTCAAATGGCGGTAATGTTGCGCAAAAACCTCCCGGCAACATTCAAAATCAAATGTTTTAAAGTTCCCAAATAACTACTTCTTCGTGTTTTATGTCATTCTGTTTTTGAGAGTTCCAATTCTTCCGGACGAAATTCGTTTGGAGAGGTAATAAGGAGCCTTTGAGTCACTAACGACCGACTAGGAATTGTTGGACCAAAACGCAAAACTCATGCGTTCGGGGGGAATCGAACCCCCGCCGAATGCTTGGAAGGCATCCATGCTAACCATTACACCACGAACGCTACGATGTTGAGAGATCGTAAGCTCGTTGTCATAGGTGTTGGAGTGGCGCATAGTCGGTGAACTTGGAGCGGAAGGTGAAAAGGCAGAGAGAGACAATGCAGAGCGGAAGGCGACGCGACGCAGTCTCTTGTCTTCGCAACCTGCTGTCGGTTGTCTCTGATGCGCTTGCGGAATATGATCGGCTGTCATTCTACAGAGCTTGTCAGCTAGACGAGTCACAGAGAGTCCTCGAATGATTAGGAGAAAGTATAGGCGCTAAGATATCTCAGCAGCACTGAGGTAAGCGCATCAGAGACACCAGAGACACCGACAGCAGGTTGCGAAGAGATAGCGTAGACCTTTCAGATTCCATCGTCTCTCTCGCTGTATTTTCACTTTTAGCTCCAAGATCTCCGACTGTGCGCCGTTCCGCTGACTATGACAACGAGCTTACGAACCCTCAACATCGTAGCGTTCGTGGTGTAATGGTTAGCATGGATGCCTTCCAAGCATTCGGCGGGGGTTCGATTCCCCCCGAACGCATGAGTTTTGCATTTTGGTCCAGCAATTCTTATCCAGAAGCCTAGAAATTATTTTCACTAAAAGCTCCTTCACTTTGGTAAATTTTTTAACCTGGTAACCTAAAAAATAAGCAAAATATCAAAAACAAAACAGATATTCTAATACATGTAGCGAAACAATTTCTTTCAAATGGCGTATAGCGCTGTGCGAAAATGGTAAAGTTAATTTTTCTCTTTTTCTAACAACCCGCTAAAAATTGACATGAAGCAGCATTAACAAAAAACGCAATGTACGTTTTGATAGAGCAAGAGATTCTTTTCCGAAAGACGCCTAATGCTTTCCAAAAAGATTGACCAAAGAACAAGAGCTGTTGGTAAGATTATGTCTTCGAGACACTCGATCACAGATAAGGATCGGTCAGCGAAGGTTTTTTTTTCGACTTCTAAATCCAGTAGCCTAAAGATTGAACAAATCGAATCGGGGAAAAGCGAAACAACCTTTCTGATAGAGCAATCATTTTCTTTCGAATGGTGTACCACGTTAAGTTAAATACTTTCGACGAGATTCGGAATGAAATATTTGAAAACACAACGGGAACTTAGCGTCCAACCTAATATAAGTAACCACACAGCTTCATCTTCGAATTTTGTCCTTCTATTTTTGAGAGTTCCAATTCCCACAGACAGAATTTATTTGACGCGGTAGGAACGAGCTCTTAGAAACTAACGACAGAAACTAACGACTGAGTAGGAATTGCTGGAGCAAAATGCAAAACTCATGCGTTCGGGGGGAATCGAACCCCCGCCGAATGCTTGGAAGGCATCCATGCTAACCATTACACCACGAACGCTACGATGTTGATGGTTCGTAAGCTCGTTGTTATAGGCAATGGAATGACGCGCAGTCGGAGAACTTGGAGCGAGAAGTGAAAATGCAGCGTGAGAGACGATACAGATCGGAAGGGTCACGACACATTCTCTTCGCGACCTGCTGTCCGTCGTTTCTTATGCTTGTGGGACACGAACAGCTGTTATATTACGGAGCTTGTTAGCAAGAAGACTCACAGAGAGTGCCTGAATAACTACGCGAAAGTATGGGTTCCAAGGTCTCCTCAGCAGCACCGTGGTGGGGCTTTGGAACAACCGACTTCTAGGAAAGGTGTTGGAGTAGAACCAAAAAGTGTCAAAATAAAGTACGCTAGCGTCCTGAATCTACACGATAAAGCACAAGGCGAACTTTCCCCCAAGTCCGAGATAGATCCCTTTTTCAAAAAAAAAAATGAAAGGGTACTTCATGTGACGAAAGACGGCGGAGACTTGGCTTTCAACCTAACAGCCTCAACTTCCTATAAAGTAGTAACGCATAATGCTTCCATACTCTGCTGCAAAATGATTACATTCCTTCTATTATCTTGTTCATGTAAAACTGTTGACCAGTACAAAAGAGGACGAGCTGTCACTTCCTATGTCTTTTTTTGTAATATTTTAAGCGTTGTAATTGTTTTATGGTCAATCATAGATGCCCTTCTCGTTTATTTTTGTTTGCTTATTGTTATTGTTGTTTGGCTATCATGAACATGAAGAGTGAAGGTATCCTAGCGTCGCCTGCCGTCATAGAACTTAAAACCAATAGTCAAAAGCTAAAAAGTGAGCAATAACAGAATCCTTTTTTGATTTCATCATTTGCCGCTTCTAGGCGTCCATCTGCCAATATCTCAGCTTAATTGTTGCTTTAGTTTGCCTTCGCCTTGTTTGTTTCCTTATTTCTTCTTTTCTTCATTTAAGTCTTTTTTCACAGTGTTGGCTGTTAGCTTGTTGCCTGGTAACACTCGTTGTTTTAGGCACATTATTGTGCATATGTCGGAGAGGTGCTTACGGCCATACCACGTTGAAAGCACGCCATCCCGTCCGATCTGGCAAGTTAAGCAACTGGGGCCTGGTTAGTACTTGGATCGGAGACGGCTTGGGAATCCCAGGTGTCGTAAGCTTCCATTTGGGCGCGTGTAGCACAATGGGCGCGTGTAGCACAGTCTGAGGAGGCGCGACTGTCGCGTGCACCCGATACCAGGCTCCTGGTTCGGATTTCTCGCCCAGGCCAACCAAGCCTTCCATCCCTCAGGGGTCGGTGAATTGGTACCAGACTTGTCTGGGAAGGATAAAGCGCTGACTTGTTCATCGGCTGGCCACCGCAAGTCATTGTACGGCCAAATACGCATTCATGTCGCCTCCACGACATCTCGTAGAAGTAGAATGCGCTGGCGCATCCCAAAAGGGATTGAATAACGCCGTCCTTTATCCTTATCCTTATGTCGGAGAGGGACGCGGGTAGGTTCTACAGGGTGCCGCTGAAGCGTAGAGCGCAGTAGGGCAGATGAATGGTGGGCGCAGGAGAGCATTGGTGGACGCCGTTGACGCGTAGGGCAACAGAGGCCAAGAGATCAACCATGCTAGGTGGGCGCGGGAAATCTGGTATATAATGAGTTCGTCAGAGTCTTTCGGTAGTTGTTGTTTCGTTCGCCGTCGACGAGGAGCCCGACCACGACGCCTCCAGCTTCGCCCAGGATCCACCCGCGGCCGCCTCCCTCTCCTCGCCCCGTTGCTGCAATTCCCCCGTCTTAATCTTTTATTCTGCTACTGATTGTTCGAATAAAGTTCTTTTATCTCAAGTGTGTTTGGTAGGCCAGAGGAACCCCCCAGACATGTCCGTCGTACACATAAACAAATAATGAAATAAATTTTTGTCGTTCGTAGAACGAAATAAAAAAGGTTTTATTACCCAAGCATGAGGTGGAAAAAGGTGGTGAACTCCCTCATGGCTACTGAAGAATTCTCAAGCGCCTGAATTCGTCAAGCAGGCATTGAGAAGCGTCCATTTTAATTTGAAAATGATACGTACCACTTTCACCTCAAACTGGACATTTTTCAAATCAAATAGGACACTCTTCTAAGCTGGCCTAAGACCTTTAAAATCAAAGCGAACTCTTCCGAATCGTAATGGTCTTCAGGCAGGTTAAACTACAGAGTCAACAAGATGGCTAGAATTGGTACATCATTCTTTGATTTTTTTTTGTTTACCTGCCCCAATCGAAGACCAGAGACGCTGTCGCGTGAGCCAAGTTGTCGAAAATTAGGTGGGCTGGCCACGCAATGCGCTTCGCACACAGCCGCTGGAGTGCCAGTACCTGCTGGGTTCCGCGAGACGTCAAGAGAACACCAGGACGCCCATCAACGCGTTGGTCGGACTTCTTCGTGAAAGCCCTGAACGACCGATATGACGCTCTTCGTGTCCCTCGAGCGAGGAGGACCAATTGGAGCACTCTGGCACCGTAGAGACGCTGTAGCGTGGGCCAAGTTGTCGAAAATTAGGTGGGCCGGCCACGCAATGCTTCGCACACAGCCGCTGGAGTGCCAGTACCTGCTGGGTTCCGCGGGATGTCAAGAGAACACCAGGACGCCCACCAACGCGTTGGTCGGACTTCTTCGTGAAAGCCCTGAACGACCGATATGACGCTCTTCGTGTCCCTCGAGCGAGGAGAACCAATTGGAGCACTCTGGCACCCGACAGGGACGAATGAAGACACTGCTGGCGCCCGCTCGAGCAAGTTGATAATCAACGGGTGATACCTGCCCCAATAAATATAATAATTTAATAGAATTTTTATTTTTGACTTTTCACTTTAACGGCTTGAGAAATGAGAAGATAAGTGAAGCATCTATTCTGATAGAGCAAATCATTCTTTTTCGAATGGTTTATAACATTATGCAAAAACAGTTCGACGAAATTCTGAATAAAATTTGAAAAAACGAGCGAGAACATAGATACCAAGCTAATATAAGTCCACAAACAGCTACACCTTCGTGTTTCCTGTCCTTCCAATTTTGAGAATCCTAGTTTTTCCAGACGGAAATTATTCACAGAGGTAGGAAGGAGCCTTTGAGAAGCTGACAACTGACTAGAAATTGCTGGACCAAATTGCAAAACTCATGCGTTCGGGGGGAATCGAACCCCCGCCGAATGCTTGGAAGGCATCCATGCTAACCATTACACCACGAACGCTACGATTTAGAGGGTTCGTAAGCTCGTTGTCATAGGCAATGGAATGACGCGCAGTCGGAGAACTTGGAGCGAAAACTGAAAAGGCAGGGAGAGACGATGCAGAGCGGAAGACTCGCGACGCACTCTCTTCGCAATCCTGCTGTCGGTCGTTTCTGATGCTTCTGGATTATGAACAGCTGTCATATTACTGTGCTTGATCGCTAGAAGACTCACAGAGAGTCCTTGAATGATTGGGAGAAAGAATAGGTTTTAAGGTTTTCCAGAAGCACTGAGGTGGCACCGTTGAACGACTTCTAGGGTGAGATTGTGTAGAACCAAAAAGTACCCAAATGAAGATCGTTACCGCCCTAAATCTACATGGCAAATCACGAGGCGAGCCACGCCT
The DNA here is from genome assembly GCA_947396885.1 of Heligmosomoides polygyrus polygyrus. Classification (NCBI taxonomy): domain Eukaryota; kingdom Metazoa; phylum Nematoda; class Chromadorea; order Rhabditida; family Heligmosomidae; genus Heligmosomoides; species Heligmosomoides polygyrus. The sequence continues at coordinate 6,781,054 of OX377201.1, read as the reverse complement.
CCAGGTCCGAGATAGATTCCTTTTTTCAACAAAAATGAAAGGGTGCTTCATGTAACGAAAAGCGGCGGAGACTCAGCTTCCAACCCAACAGTTTAAACTTCTTATAAAGTAAAGGCCCCGCAGACTTCTGCGGCGAGCGGCGGGCGGCGCCGTTCGCCGTCGCCGCTCGGCGGCGCCGCTGAGCGGCGACGGCGAACGGCGAAACCGCTGAGCGGCGACGGCGAACGGCGAAACCGCTGAGCGGCGCCGCTCAGCGGCTTGACTCATCATCAGTGGGAGCGGTGATGGCGAGGTACTGTTTCTAGTCGGGACCGACTGGTGCTTAACAATAACGCGCCCCGATGACGATCGCGCGCCCGCATCGACCTTCTCCGCTCTGGATCCCGCCGCGAAAGGGCAGGGCGCAGAGCGCAGACAGACAGACGCTGGAGCGGCGCCGCCGGGTGGAATGATTCAAGTCATTTCCGCCAGCGACGCCGCCGGTGCCGCTGGGCGACGCCGCCGGTGCCGCCGGTGCCGCCGCCCAGCGGCGCCGCTGGCGGCGAGCTCTGCGTCTCTGCCCTACGGTTAAGCATAGGGCAGCGGCGACGCCGCAAAAGTCTGCGGGGGCCTTAAGGTTGCATAATGATTCCATACTCTGCTTTCTCCCTTTCTCTCAATGTGTATCGATTACATTTCTTCTGTTATATTCTTCATATAAAACTGTTGTCTAGTATGAAAGAGGATAAATTGATACTTTGTATGTCTTTTTATTAATATTGTTTTTGTATTATTTTTTGGTGTCGTAATTGTCGTCGTTAATTCGACGAAATAATAAAGGTTTTATTACCCAAGTTTGAGGACGGGAAAAAAGGTGATGAAGTCATGGCAAGTTCCACTTAGAAACTCTCACTGCTTGGATTCGTCAAACTGGCATCTTCGGATAAATTTGCGTTTGTAACCGAAAACCAACAGATTTGAAACCAAGCCGGTGGTTAGTAACCGACCATGAAAAGGTTTGAAACCGAACACGAAAGGACAGACACGCCCCTCGCTGCGCAATGGCAACACGTGCTGCGGGGGGCGTGGTCTCCTTTCGTGCTCGGTTCCAAAACCTTTCATGGTCGGTTACTAACCACCGGGTTTCAAACCAGTTCGTTATCGGTTACTAATCAAAATTGTCCTGAGTTGAAAAGCATCCAGTTTGATTTGAAAATGATATATACCATTTTCATGTCGAACTGGGCACTCTTCTAAGCTAGCTTTAAGACCTTCGAAATCAAAGCGAACTCTTCCATATCGGAATGACCTTCTGGCAGGTTAAACTATAGACCCAATAAGATGGCTCGAATAATTTTTTGTTCAAGAAAAATTTGGTATAACTTTCTTTGGAATTTTTTTTAGCTCACCTGCCTCAACAAGTGATAGTTCTATAGAATTTACGTTTAAAAAACTATTAAAACTTGTTTTAAAGTACAGCAAAAAAGCAAGCATAAACGCATTAAAAGATCAGGTATAAAATGTTTGTTTTTTAAAGAAAAACAGTAAATTGAAATTTGTTTTGGGCAGCAGCACAGCAAAGAAGCTTGCATACAGCGCGTTAAAGGATGAGATCGCGCCATGCACTCAAAAAGTTTGCTGCAACTTCTATTTGATTGATAGTGTAAATGCTCACCTTGATGAACCACTACCTCCAACAACTGTGTGTTCTTCACAGCTGTTTTCGTTGTATCGCTCACAAGTGTGAAACTCCATGCGAGCAATCATTTTGCTATCAATCGAATTAAAATCGCGACGTTTTAGAGGAGGACATGGCGCAAGCTTTTCCACTAAGGATGGCCACCTCTCCGCTTTCTAAAACAAGCTTTAAAACGATTCAAATCAGCTTCCTTAAGCCTCAAGTGGCTGGTATCGAGGTTGTACTCTGTCATAACGATGTTTTGTTGCGATCAAAACTTCTAGCGCCAGGCGGGAGTCGAACCCGCTCCTACCTCTAACCGGGCGGGAAAAGCTTTAAACCATTATTTTTCTCAAAAAAAAAAGAATTTTATAGGATTTCAAGCAATTTGTTCACTTGCTGGGTAGATGAAATAAAACGTCAAAGAAAGTTATACTAAAATTTTCCTTGAACAAAAAATATTCTAATCGTTTTGGAGAGTCTCTAGTTTAATTTAGAAAAAGCTCACTTCGATTTGGAAGAGTTCGCTTTGATTTCAATGGTCTTGGGCTAGCTTGAGCTAGAGTGTCCAATTTGTTTTGAAAAGTGTCCAATTCTACGTGAAAATCCCCAACCGCTACTTTAGCCACGAAAGCCAATCTACAGTATCCCTACTCAGCTTACCTTCGGATGAATCATGCAGTGGTGTGAGATACCCTGACAGAGACACGCCTGTTCCTCACCACCTCCGGTGCTGTTGTGGTGACCGGGCTCGGAGCATGTTCGCGAAATCGCCGAGCATACGGTGCACTTCTGAAAAAACAGCTGATTTTCTTAATAAAAACGAAATAATGGCCGATGTAACAACGACGCCTCACCTTAACCGTCCAGACGCCGGTCGGATAGCATGGCCAAATCAATCCACGGGTTACGTCCTCGAAGCACATACAGATCGACGCATTCACCTAAATAATGACGTTCTTGCAAGCCGTCTATTCTCCCTGGGCCAGAGGATTGCTCCCAAATTTATAGGGACTTTATACGACTTTATAAACTAAATTACAAAACGTAGAATAATTTTTTTGAAATTGTAGACACCCTTTAAAATCATATTTGTTACAGATTTTCACGATTTTTTTAAAGCATGGACTTCGTGGAAGAAACCTGCTCAGAAAATGTACAAAGGACTGACATACCTCCAGAGGATTCCTATTTGGTACGCACTGTTCGGTATTCAGGCAAGTGCAGCGGACGAACACCGGCTGATACACGGCGCCTTGCAGTTCATGCTCGTCAATCGGGAAGTTTAGCGGCGACCTCCTTCTGTAACTTGGTCTAGTTTTCATCAGCAGTCTATGAACATGCCTGAGCCAGCCTAGCCCACCTTGTTTTTCCTTAGAAGATTTATAATGTGCTTTATGAGCACCGATGTGAAGTAAAAATCATCGTTGATTATACTCAAGGTACTAGAGCTAATGAGAGTCACCGGTAGAATTTACCTGAATAAGGTCCCCAATCAGTATTGCGCACTCCTATGAATATAGACATAGGAGTGCGCCGTGCACACAACGTTCGCTCAAAAATGTGGACTACAAGCTGTCGAAGCTGGAGCGACCATGAAAGCCTGGTCATATAGGATGTTCATAGTCAATACATCACAGTCCCGCGACAGCTGTACAGTGGATTCACAACCACAATATCACACCATTCTATAATATAACGACGTCGTCGTCGACGTGAAGAGAGGGGTTCGGCGGGGGATACCATAACCCCGAAGCTCTTAGCGCCGCCATCGAAAACGTCATGCGCGAACTCGAATGGGAAGACATGGGAGTGAAGGTCGACGGCCGGCAGCTGCACCATCTTCGCTTCGCTGACCACATCGTGCTCATAACACCGAGCATCAGCCAGGCGGAGCGAATGCAGGCCGACTTCGATCGTGTATGTGGGAACGTTGGACTGCAGCTGAATCTTACGAAGACGATGTTCATGAGGAACGAACATGTTTCTGATGCCCCATTCTCGCTCATCGAAACGAACATCTCCGAATGCTCCAGCTACGTCTATCTGGGTCGCGAAGTCAATATGGCCAACGACCTAGCGCCAGAGCTGAGCAGGAGGAAACGAACGGCTTGGGGAGCTTTCAAGAGCGTCGAAGAAGTCGTATAAGAAGACGAATACGTCCGGTTCCGTACCCACTCATTCGACTTCCTCGCTAACGTACACATCAGATGCCAGGGCCATGCGAAAGCAGGATAAACACTGAACACACCCACTCGTTACATGCAGGTATTGACACCGGCTGGTTCGTCAAAGCGAAATAGTGTTGAAGGTCTCAACAAAAATTCAAAAAATCAAGAAGATGATGGAGTGACACGATTCGCAGAAGGAGAGAAGGGCTCTGGAGTTCATAGCTTCATCGACGTACAAAGATCAGAGAAGCTGTCGCATGGGCCAAGTCGTCGAAAATTAGGTGGACCAGCCACGTAGTCGTTTCGCTGACACCCGCCGGACAAAAGTCGTCACAAACTGGATCCCGTAGGATGTCAAGAGAACACCAGTAGCCGTATTCATGAAGCAGCGGGAGCGGGAAGGCACGTAATGCCTTCCCGCTTCCGCTGCATCCCGCTCCCGGCTTCCCGTAGCCCGGTTGGTATTCATGAATCACCGGGGAGCGGGAGCGACCGCGACGCGCGAGTTAGATTCGCAGTGGAGGCGGGAATTGCAAGATTTTGAAAACTAATCTCTCAAATTACCGGTTTTTCAACTGGATATTCAAGTATTTCTAGTCTTGCAGAGATACAAACACACGACATTCAGGCTCAGATGCACAATGGACGGGAGTGGGCTGCATTACAACGCGAATTGATGGGGAAATCAGTGTTTTATTCTAGCTGAACGGTTCAACTGAATTCTTTTCATTCCACTGAATGAATTCATTGCTTACACTCAAAATTCTTCAACAAATTGCAACAAATTGCAGATTTTCGTAGAGGTCAACTGATGGACAGTTTCATCTTCCTGTGAAGGTCTGGCAGTCACCAGCCAACATTGAAATCGAGTCGCCTCTTCTAGTTCACCTTTCTGTATTATTGGGTATTACGTATGTTCTCTATAGTCCCACGAAGTGCAGCATAGAACGGTCGCAACGAGCGGGCGCCAGCAACGTCTCCATTCGTTCCCGTCGTATGCCAGAGTGCTCCAATGGATATTCCTTGCTCGAACGCCACGAAGAGAGCACATCTTGCGTTCAGGGCATTCACGAAGAAGTTCGACAAGCACGCTAGCGAGCATTCTGTTCCATGTTCTTTTTATATTTCGATTAACTCAGTCGGTGACGGTTCCCCTCCAGCGTCCGGCATTAAGATAACGGCCCACGAATTGGCTCGTACGTCAGCGTGTCTGACTTTCTAACGTGGTTAAAGATCGAAACCGTTGCATATAATAAGTGAGGTAACATCCTCTTTGGTGTCCATAGCGATCGTTTCATAGATCGTCGTGCGGAAATACCCGTTGTTGGCGTGGTCACCTTTGTGGCGTTCTATCCTTTCACATGTTTCATCGATTGACCGGTCAGCGTTGGACATGCGACCATTAGAGAAAATTTATCCTCCACATTCTCTAAAGATGAGACGGAGACAGACTACAAGAAGAAATGGCTGAAGGGTTGTGAAAACAGTTTTCAGACTTTTGGAACCACTTAAGTATTGAAGAATTAACTTCTAATTTCGTACATATTTTTATTTTTATTTTGTTGGGCGCAAATAGGGTCAGAGGGGGGGGGGGTAACCCCATACTCAGGTGTTGTCCGCACGTGTGAAATGTGAAATTACATCAGAAATGGCCTACCTCAGTTCATATAGGGGTAGAACACACCGGTGCTGCGAAAAAAATCCGGTCTCAAAAAGCACCGCTGTGTAGGGGTGACCCCCCCCCCCCCCGACCTTATTTGCGCCTTTAGTTGTTTACTCCTAAGTTCAATACTATCTCGCTGACGATGTCATCTTTTCCACTTAGAACGTGCTCTTAAAATGTCCACCGACTGGCAACGGGAATGGATAAGAAGTGGTACCGCGATATCCCGCAGAAATAGAGTGTGTGGCGCATCCGATGAAAGAACTATTCATCCTCAGATCAATTATGTGATTTTTTCCAATAAAGTAAGTGACAGAAGCCAAACCCTGACCTTATTAATTCATTTCATAGCGCGCCTCCTCCCTTCCCCCCCCCCCCTCTGAAGATGGTCCAGGAAGACGTTGCGAGACATATGGTGAAGGTAACCCTCTGTGAAGACGACTTTCGATGTCAAAACAGCCTTCAAAATCCCATCATGCGCAACTGCTCACACCACTTCATTTAAGGCTTCCCGGCCTTCCCGACCAGTTGAGTGCGGGTAGGCCGGGAGCTTCCCGCCATCGACGCGGGAGCTTCCCGTTGCTTCCCGGCAGGTTCGTGAATACGAACTTTTGCTTCCCGCCCCGGTCGCTTCCCACGGGAAGCCGGGAACGTTCCCGGGAACGTTCATGAATTCGGCCACAGGAGCCGGATTCATCGATCGACGACTTACAGCAATTTAACGGAGAAAATTACAGCCGAAATCCCAGACAGCGCGGCTTATGAAGCGATATAGAAAGCGATAAGCTGCGTTATCTGAGTTTTCCGCTGTGAATTCTCTGTTAAAGTTGTGTAAGTCGTTGATGAATCCTGCCCCAGAACGCCACCTAACGCGTTGGTCGCACGTCTTCATGAAAGGCCCTGAACTGGATCCCGCATATGGATATGGCGCTCTCCGTGTCCTTTGAGCGTTAGGATCTATTGGACCACTTCGGCACACGCTAGATACGAATTCAAACGTTGGTGGCCGCCGGTTAAACGAATAGCGGTACGACGAGCGGTAGATGATATAGGTAGTCGAAATACGAAGGCCCTTAGTGAGTTCCACAATAGACCGTCAGACGTGCCCTGCTCAAAATATTCTACTGAGATAGCCCTTTAAATCTACGAAACGTTTCCTACTCAGTAGAAAAGTGGAGGAAGGTAAGGCCATTCATGAAATGATTATGATTAGGGATGACAATGAGTAGGCCACACAGGAATGATGTAGGCTAATATGCATGACGCAATTACTCACTGCCGAAGATCTGTGATCACTGTGTCGTAGTCCTTCCGAAGCATTTCATTCATCTGTTTAGCATTGATCACTCGTTCCCAGTAGTCGAACTAAACAATTTGTAAGATATAGAAAAAATAGTACAGCAGTTCCTAATCAAGACGAATGAAATTTTTAAAAATATATTTCACATCACAAAATAGTGAGTTTCTGGGAACTTCCGAGTTCGCTCAGTTTTAGGCTAATTAGTAGTTTTTTTGAAAGAAAACCACATATATGAGGTTGGCGGAAATGTTCCCCCCCCCCACGTACTTCTACACCGTGCTAAATTTTTGAAAATGCTTCTGGATCCTTCCGTCCACAGTGTCTATAAAGGAAATTGTAATTGATATAATATAATTGTATATACAATTGATAAAAATATAGAAGAATAAAGGACGGCGTTATTCAATCCCTTTTGGGATGCGCCACGCATTCTACTTCTACGGGATGTCGTGGAGGCGATTGGAATGCGTATTTGGCCATACAGTGACTTGCGGTGGCCAGCCGATAAACAAATCAGCGTTCTATCCTTCCCAGACAAGTCTGGTACCAATTCGCCGACCCCGGAGGGATGAAAGGCTTGGTTGGCTTGTGCGCGAAATCCGAACCAGGAACCTGGTATCGGGTGCACGCGACAGTCGGCGCCTCCTCCGACTGCGCTACACGCGCCCTACATAATTGACGTAATTGTAAGATTGGAAAAATTGTGGCAGTAGGTAAAACATTTCCGCCAACTTAATGGAATCTAGTAAGCTTAATTAATTCAGTTGTAATTACTTATATACGATGCTTTAGTTCTTTGATTTTGCATTTTGATTGTGTTTCTTTTCCAGTTATGGTCACAAAAGTAATTTTGTTGGGAATGAAAATTTCACGAGCGATTGCGCCGTGAATTTCGAACGAACCCCTTCTTTGATCTCGTCGTATTGAATTAGCTCGCTGTACTTGAACGCATTCAGATTGCATACGGTAGCAGCAGGGAAGGGAGCTGAAACACTTTGTCTCTTCACGAAGGCGTTCTGTTGACTGCGTGATAAGGCTGCTGAGGCTCCACCCACCAGCTTCGAACTTCAGCTGCATCTCAATGATGGTTCTGTACTTGAAGTAGTCCGACAGTGTCCAGTAGGTCTGCAGCAGGAACAACGTGGAGGCACAGAAGCACACGGCCATCCATATGCGCCATCCGAAGAACGACGGCGATCTAAATGGGGCGAAATTCCGCGTTTAAGGATGATGGGTAAAAACTGGTCAAAAACTCAAAGAAAATACAATTCAATAATTGAAAAATGATTAAAAATAATTCAATTCAAAATTCAAACAAAATTTTAAACTCGAACTCAAACAAAATTCAAAATTCAAAACAAAATCGAAGTTTTCCAAACTCTACTCCCTCTGCAGTGATGAAGCCTTGACGTTTGCAATGAAAGCGAATCGAAGCAAAATCGAATCAAGCTAGCTGCAGTAACGAGTATCTAAATTTTTGAGGAAAAAAACTCTGCGTTCGATGCCAATCCAAAGCAGTGCCCTTTCGCCGAAAGTTCATCTGCATTTTAAAGCATAACAGTAACGCAATTATATCGTTTTGACATCAAACTTGACAGTTTTCAGAACAGACAGAACAAAATTCAAAATTCAAAGCAAAATCGAAGTTTTTCAGATTAAACTGCACACAGAAATTTGATATGATATTCGTTGAAATTTTGGATGCCCCAACGTATTGAATACAGTGTTTGAAGTTTAATAAAATCGCACATGTCGCGAACATGGGCAGCATTGTGAGGTGGGACGCACCATCGAGTCATAACCGAGAGAACACACTTCAGCCAATCAGAGTACAATCTCTCTATCAATGCGAATTTGAGGAATCTGATTGGTTGGCGCGTTCGCGACACACCATGCTGCCCATGTTCGCGACATGTACCATCATTGTTTTCTATAAAAAAAAAGTTAATTAAGCTTGTGCAGGAAGAAAACAAGGTTTCGGTGCGTTACATGAAGCGATCGTGACAAGCATTCGTACAGAACTTTCCTGTTTAATTCATGGTGTAAATGCTGTTCTTTTAAAGCAGTGCTGTAGAGATATGGGTGTTCTTTGCAAATATGCTTTCTTGTACCAGGCAAACAAAATCTTTGTAATCAATCAAACGAGAACCTCCACACTCTAGACGGGCACAATGGCGCAATCCCTTCACAAGCTTTAAAAATTGCAGCTTTTCGCACTTCACTTTAAAATAGGCAACCGTTTCTAGCTGAAAAAAATTCAAATATCTTACGGCAGGTGAATAATACACACAATTTTCAGATGAAATTCAACGTTTCTCAAATCAAATGTAACGTTTTGAAATAAAATTCAACGTTTTTCAAATCAAATTCAACGACTTTCGCGTCAAATTTCACGTCTTCTTTGCAAGTTGTACCTTTCAATGTTTACTATTATACTTCTCAAAAAATATTAGCATGTCAAAAAAGGCTATACGTTGAATTTGTTTTGAAAGCCCTTGAATTTCAACTGAAAATGGTATATTTTAAAAAGATGCCATAGTAAGCTTTTGAACTCGAATTTATTCACCTGTTCAGGGATACCCACTTTAATCTGATAGTGATAGTGTCTTCGATGATATGATATGGAAGGTGAATGTTGATATTTAGCTTCGTCCAAGATTGTTATATATCTTTATTCCTGCCGGCTGACGTTTCGGCGTTGTCGCCTTCTTCAGAGCCTGGAAGAATCGAATCGAATTCAAGAAACTATCCCCCCAAACTCCATTTCGTACTGCAAAGCAAGTTCACAAAGCGAAAAGGAACTAAAACGGCACGTCAAACTTATAGGATGGGCGACTTCAAAACTGAGAGTCGTCCACCGTCAATGGCCGCTGGATGTGAGAAAGTGAGTGGCAAACCCATGTAATCACTATATGTTGGTGAATATACCGATCACAATCCACACATGTCGGCGAATGGTGCAAGATCTTGAGCTATTGCAACGCATTCGTTCCTTCTGTTAATTCTAGGTGTCCTAGCCGCAATATATAGCGCTTCGAGAGTGCGTCGCGCTGAAATATCACACTCGCGCGCCAGGATCTTCACCTCCACATCAAAACACCTGTCTCCATGATAGTTAACCCTGTGATCACCTAAAGGAGTGGACGTTCGTGATGTACGTAGTCCGTGAATGTGCTCCTTTATTCTTACGCACAAGGGTCTCCCAGTCTCCCCAACATACTCTTCCATCTTCAAGATACATCTTCAAGACGTTTCTGTCTATACACGCTCTACTTCTGAGGAATTTGTACGACAATATAGGAAACTCAATAAGAAATGGACGGAGGTGGCGCGTGCAGCTAATATACCTAGAGCAACGATAGCAAGACTTCGTTGCGATCTACCTGTCTGCCCAGTTCTTTACACCCTGATAAAGACCCACAAGCTCTCTTCTGAGAACGCGTCAGCTGTTGATCCCTCACTTTTCAAGGTGAGGCCAATTATTAGTAACATCGGTGGACCCACTGATCGTATTGCATGGTTTCTCAACCTCGTGCTTGTACAACTATTCCAATTTATTCCCGCCCACCTACCTAACACGAATAAATTTCTCGAAAAGCTCAGAGAGGCAAGATTCGAGAGTGGATACGTGATGGAGTCATTCGACGTAACATCACTTTATACCAACGTATCCAATGAAAGTGCGTTGGAGGCAGTCCTAGAATTGCTTAATGAGCACCACCCCATTATCAACATGTACGGTCTTACCGTATCACAGTTGGTGGGTCTCACTAGCGATTGTCTGCAATGCAACGTCTTTAAGTGGTCGGGTGAGTTTTACAAGCAAGTTAGATGTCTTGCTATGGGCCAAAGACTAGCACCAGTGCTCGCGGTTGCGTTCATGTCGAAGGTGGAACGCCCTGTGTTGGGACGCATGCCCACCGTGTACTGCCGGTATATCGATGACTGTTTTGTCATATGTCCAACCCAACAGGAGATGGACACATGTTTCGATATACTGAACAGGCAGTCGAACATATAAGATTCACGCGTGAAAAGCCCACCGCTAACTGGCTCGCATTCCTTAACGTGCAAGTACTTCTTTCTGGCGGGTCCTACAGGACCAGATGGTATCGGAAACCAGCAAGCAAGAATATCATAATCCATTGCGCATCAGCACATCCATCGAGGTCTAAGAGAGCTGTTATCCGAAATATGTTTCGCACGGCTCGCACAGTTTCATCTGAAGGCGAGGATGTGGCTTATTCATTGGATACGGCTCACTCCATTGTGATGCAAAATGGATACACTAATATAAGCCGGATCAGCGGACCTAGACGACGATCAACAGCTATCAGGGAGCTTGAGGACGAACAGTCGAAGGTGGTATTTTGCGTACCATTTATTTCTGACCGTGTAACAGCAGCAATTCGGGGTTGCATACGAGCATCTAACCTTCAGGACGATGTGAGGGTTATTGAGATTCCCCCTACAACTTGAAAGCGCAGTTAGTACGAAATCGCATGTACGATCGTATATGCACTACACCCTCTTGCGTCATCTGTCCGTTTGGGAATGCAGGAGACACTGCACAACATCGGGTGTAGTATACCTTATAACATGTTGCGACTGCAGGGAAGAGTATGTTGGGGAGACTGGGAGACCCTTGTGCGTAAGAATAAAGGAGCACATTCACGGACTACGTACATCACGAACGTCCACTCCTTTAGGTGATCACAGGGTTAACTATCATGGAGACAGGTGTTTTGATGTGGAGGTGAAGATCCTGGCGCGCGAGTGTGATATTTCAGCGCGACGCACTCTCGAAGCGCTATATATTGCGGCTAGGACACCTAGAATTAACAGAAGGAACGAATGCGTTGCAATAGCTCAAGATCTTGCACCATTCGCCGACATGTTTGGATTGTGATCGGTATATTCACCAACATATAGTGATTACATGGGTTTGCCACTCACTTTCTCACATCCAGCGGCCATTGACGGTGGACGACTCTCAGTTTTGAAGTCGCCCATCCTATAAGTTTGACGTGCCGTTTTAGTTCCTTTTCGCTTTGTGAACTTGCTTTGCAGTACGAAATGGAGTTTGGGGGGATAGTTTCTTGAATTCGATTCGATTCTTCCAGGCTCTGAAGAAGGCGACGACGCCGAAACGTCAGCCGGCAGGAATAAAGATATATAACAATCTTGGACGAAGCTAAATATCAACATTCATCTTAATAGGACCATGCCAAGATTCATTGACAGTCGCGCTTGGAATGGATATGGAAGGTGTCCGGTTTGATTTGAAAAGGCATCATTCGCCCCCATTCCAAGATTAGAAGGCCACATGTAAAGACAAATGTTGTGCCTGTGCAATACAGTAACTAGTGGTTCGTTCCGCCACTGTTCCCAGACAAACATTCTTTTAGCGCTCCTCGCTTGGCTGTTCAGTAAATTCTTCAGTGAACAAGACAGTAATAAGTTCAGTCGAAGGAAATTGAAAGAAAAGGAAAGAAGGAAAGAAATAAAAAAAGAAGGAGCAAGAAGTAGAAGGGCCTACTCAGAATGAGACAGGAAGTTTAACATATCATTCAAGGCCCGCCCGCCAAGGCTAAGCTGTCTGGGGTCGGATTCATCAACGACTTACTTAACTTTAACAGAGAATTCACAGCGGAAAACTCAGATAACGCGGCTTATCGCTCACCATATCGCTTGATAAGCCGCGCTATAAGGAATTTCGGCTGTAATTTTCTCTGTTAAATTGCTGTAAGTCGTTGATGATTCCGGTCCCTGTTGAACTCATAAACTGAAGCTCCGTCGAAATTGTTTATTTCTAGTTTTCACCCATATCAAGTGATGAGTAACTTTCCATATCGGTGCAATGTTTGAACAGATGGGGTTGGATATGAATATGTCCAAAACGCAATTTATGGTCAACCATTGGTGTGACACGGGGCTCGTAAGGTTAAATGGAGTCGCTCTACAACAAGTCGACTCCTACGTCTATCTGGGAAGAGAGCCGAACACGAGGAACGACCTCGCTCCTGAAATCGCCCGCAGGAGACGCGCAGCATGGGCAGCCTTCAGTTCGATTCGCGAAGTCACCGATCAGGTCAAGGGCCTCGATATTCAACGCCTCCGTACTGCCAGCGATGTGTTACGCGACGGAAACCTGGCCCGACAGCAAGACAATCGCCAGAACGATGCAAACTACGCATCGTGCACTGGAGAGATGTCTTCTGAGGACAAGCCTTCGTCAGCAATGGCAAGAAGGCCTACGAAGCTCGGAGCTACGGGAGAAGTCGCAATTAGCAGACCCGCTGCAGTACATGAAGGAGTCCAAATATCGCTGGGCCGGACACCTGCTTCGACGAAAGGACGATAGATGGAGTCTCCGTGTCACAGAATGGCTCTCGAGAGACCATAAGAGACCACTGGGACGAGCGCCAACGCGATGGGCAGACTCATTCTCAAGATCTTTCATAGAGCGGAGTCTGCCTCACTGTATGCAAGCAGCCAGAGATCGAGCGGTCTGGAGGGGTTGGGGTCCCCGCTGAGAAGACCTCCAGCACCATCAAAGTATCAAAGTAAGTATATTTCTTGTTTATAGCCTCCTTCAGCCTTATACACCAAACACCCACTGTATATTTTTTCTCTTATTCGTCTATCATTATTATATAACGTTCATTTTGTTAGTTACTTGTACTCATTTAGTTGCACTGGCACGAATAAATGAAAATGAATGAAATGAAAAATAAACCTAATGTTCTTTCTTTCTTAACAAAACCATGAAGAATAGAAAGCGTAGAAAAGCTCACCCTAGAAAAGGCACTCCATGTGAGCTGGTCCTATTGCAGAAGTCCTTGAAAAGTGTCTTGATGTTCGTATAGCGCACATCTTCCGACGAGGCGGACCGTACCGAATGTCGGGACGACTGACGACGACTCGAGAATAGAGCCGGAACGTGTAGTGCCTAAAGCGCAATGTTTAGTGCTTAATCTTAAGAATAGATCCTGAAGCTTTACCCTAGAATTGTCGTCGAGCTCATCGTCCTCGTAGTAGTCCTTGTCGCCCATAGGCGCCTGCGCCGCCGCCACCGGGTCACGGCGCTTCTGAAACGGTGGAAAGCGTGCTTCAGAAGCTGGCAAAGGCCATTGGACTCATAGTCAGAAATGTACGCTGCCTATGGAAGATTGACCACGGTATGATCCATATATGGGTCACAGATCGCTCCTAATCGGGAGGGGAGCATAGGTTGTCTAGCCTAACTATATCTTTCCTGGGTGTGAGTAGCGCAGTCGGAGGAAGTGCCGCCTGTCGCGTGCACCCGATTCCAGGTTCCTGGTTCGGATTCACACCTAGGCCAACCAAGCCTATCATCCATCCGGGATCGGTTAATTGCTGCCAGACTTGTCTGGGAAGGATAGAGCGCTGAACTGCTCATCGGCTGGCCACCGCAAGTCATTGTATGGCCATATACGCATCCAGATCGCCTCTACGCATCCTGTAAAGTAGAATGCGTGGCGCATCCCAAAAGCAATTGGATAACGTCGTTCTTTATCCCTATGCTTTATAGCTTTTCTCTGAATCCTCTGGAGAGCACCAGCAGTTCTTCACGATGCGCTGGGCTCTAGGTGAAAATCAGAGTAGACGGTAGGGAAGGCACACATTTGCAATTTCAATGTTACACCCTCCCGAATAGGACAGGTCGTGTCATATCGATCGGTCTATAATAAGATCCACTATAGATGTCTGGCGCAGCATGTGGCGCAGCCGGAGGAGGCGCCGGCTGTTGCGTGCACCCAATTCCAGGTTCCTGGTTCGGGCTTCCCGCCCAAGCCAACCAAGCCTTCCATCCCTCCGGGGTCTGTGAATTGGTGCCAAACTTCTCTGGGAAGGATAAAGCGCTGACTTGTTCATCGGCTGGCCATCGCAGGACATTGTATGGCCATATACGCATTCAAATCGCCTCCACGATATCCCGTAGAAGTAGAATGTGTGGCGCATCCCAAAAGAGACTGAGTAACGCCGCCCTTTATCCTTTATCCTTATTATTGGATGTCCAAAAGGCCTCTACTAAATCACTGTGAGTCCTCAGCAACCATTCTCTGACTCCCTAACCCACAACTGGATTAGGCCCACTAAAACGTAGACGAGTTATAGTAGGGGTTAAAACCGTTCGAAAAATAAACATAAATAAAAATAGAAAGAAAATATGATATAAAGAATTATAGAAAACATTGTAATGAAAAAACTCCTTGCGGCTCCTTGAATGAAGAATAGGACCACCGATTTCCAAATCAACTCACGTAGTCCAAATCGAAGCGTAGCTTCTTAATTTTGACGTCGTCTGGCGGCAGGCCACCCGCCACGCGCCGATTTTGCCGCATCTGCGGGTAAATTTCGTAGCGCTGTGCACTTGCTATCACATTATAGGCGTCCGAGTCCTCAGGGACACGACATCCCTCAACCGAATTTGACCGGCCGTCTAGTAGTTTGCAACGTAGTTACTCTCTGCCCCGATTTGCACCAGCAATGTTGAGTGTTTGTGTAGCAACTCGAGAAGTGTCAAGCACTACTAGGCTAGTGGTCCTTCAGAGTATTCGTGTCCTCTGAGGTGATCGCTTGGAGGACGAATAATACAAATGTGCCACGCCCAGAGGCGCAGTTGGAGAGGGCGCGCGCGCCAGAAGATGCTTTCGAGTTCGTCTCCGCACCTAAGGAAGCAAATTTTTGTATATGTCGCGTAGCTGAGCAGCATTGGTAGATGGGAACCCCTAAACCAATCAGACCGCATTGAAAGGGTATGCCGTTCAGTGAGGACGTATTCAGTTGGTACCCCGATGGGCTGGCATGTGTTCGGTCTGTGCTCTGTTTGGTTATTATTGGCTGGCGCACTCCCACAAAGCAATGCTGCTCACCTACGCGACATTTACCACCAATCCTTTAATCGTGTCAAGCTGGTGATTTGTTAGCTTACTTGCATGGGAAGGAGAACACTGACTGGTCCATCGGCTTGCCACCTCAGGTGATTGTATAGCCAAATAAAGGACAAAGGATAAAGGACGGCGTTACGCAGTTTAAGCTGCGCCACGCATTCTACTTTTACTGGATGTCATGGAGGCGATTTGATTGCGTATTCCGCCACACAAGGGCTTGCGCTGGCCAGCCGATGAACAAGTCATAGCGCTTTATCCTTTCAGACAAGTCTGGTACCAATTCACTGACCCCGGAGGGATGAAAGGCTCGGTTGGCCTAGGCGGAAAATCCGAACCAAGAACCTGATATCTGGTGCACGCTACAGTCGGCAACTCCTCAGGCTGCGTTACACCGTATGGACCAGATACACTTTCAAAATGCCTCCATAATATCCCACAGAAGTAGAATGTATGGCGCATCCCAAGAGGGATTGATCAACGCCGTCCGTTAACGTTTACCCTTTTCCTTATGTTCGTGCATTTCTTAGAGTATATTTATTAGTAAAGTGTTTCATACTGTATCAAATAATATCAAGTATATCAATTACCAAAATAATAGAGAAAGAAAGGAAAAAAGGAAAAAACATCTGCTGATTTTACACAGATTAATCAATGCAATTTTTATAGAAATTTAGGAAAATTTTTTGTGGTTTTCTTTTAGTTAGCTATACTATAGCAAACGAATTTCAGATTCGTGTTCAGCGACCGCGATTACCCTAGGGTTAAAGCTTCCAGGCAAGTAGAAGACGTCTGGGTTTTTTCCGCTATTTCCCCGCACGGTAATTTGATCAATATCGATTAATGGCGATCGATACTTCGAAAGCTTTAGATTCGTGTTCAGCGACCTCGATTGCCCCAGGGTCGAAGTTCCCAGGCAGGGAGAAAACGTCTGGGTATTGTTCGCTATTTTCGTGTCGTAATTCCCCCCCCCCATTTTCCCCCTAGTTTCCCCCCCCAATTTTCCCCCCGCTAACTTCTTCAGCGTCGCCGATCGATAAGATGACTCATCGCTTGGCGCGTTATTATAGAGTATGATTTTTGCATGGCACTGTTGTGTTGTGTTAATAGTGTTTTTTGACGCGTTATTTATATATAAATTGTATTATATTTATTATGTTATTATATTATTATTTATTATTATATTATTATTTATATTTAATAGTCAACGTAGAATAAATAAATAAGGTTCATTCCAATATTTTCGTAGAAACGAAATGTTATTCAGCGTGTGGTAGCGCAGTAGGATAAGGCACCGGTCGCTGCCTGCACTCCGTATCAGGGGCTGTGTCGTGACGTTCGCCACGCTCCATCACGACTCTTCAGGGGCACACACGCCATGGCCTCGACGCGGATGCCATACGGTTGCGCGCACGCGCCGCGACGCACTATAAACGCCTTCCCACGCGCACACGGCAGTCTGCACCGTCGTCGCACCGTCGCACCGAGCGGTCGGTCCGCTCTCCGCTCCGGTACTCCATCGTCAGCGCAGTGTTTACTCCACCAGGCCATCGACTCGAGCAGCCGCGCAGGACTCAAGGACGACCAGGACAGGACGCGCAGGAACGACGATCAGAGGTAACCGCAAATTACCGACCGAGCCACCGCCGATTGCGCTTGGGGCTGACGCGTAGGTAACGTGGCGGGGCTCAGCCTTAACTCGTAGGCAATTGTGTTCTACACTGATGTGCATTGTGTATGTGCACATTGGGTTGCTATGAAGTATGCTATCTATTGCGCACTATCATGTGAATCGAGAGTCGGAGACAAGGTATATTCCGAGCGCAGTGGTAAATACTGCAGAAGGTCGGTTGGTTCAATTGTATCACGCGACGATGTGAAGATGGGCGAGAGTCGCCGGGGGCCAGTACAGGCGCAGTCTGCGCAGGAGATCCTAAATAACATCCGCATTGGTATGAGGTGTGCTAAGTCGTGGCAACAAGGGCCTAACCCTAAGTGGCAGGTAATTAAGAGCTAGCGCGCATGGATAAGACCTCGACTCCGGTTGTGCCTCACACGTGGCCTCGGGTTGAGGGCCGCATGAGTTCTACCAGCGGTGCAGCGGACTTACCCGGGGCACGACAGTCTGGGTTCGAGTTTGTCGCCCAGGCCAACCAAACCTTTCACCGTTCTAGGTCGGTGAATTGATATCAGATTGTCTGAGAAGGGTAACACTGACTTGTCTATGGGCTTACCATACAAAATGATTGCATGGGCCAAATCGGCATTCAAATTGCCTCTGCGATATGCACGTGAAGTAGAATGCGTGGTGGAACCTACAAAGGTTGGGTAGATCTCGACCTTTATCTTTAGTCCTCTTTACGAAAGAGGGGTCTTTTCTTCCTTCTAATCATTCAAGGACTCTATGGGAGTCTTCTAGCTGACAAGCTCTGGAACTTGACTGCTGGCATCAGAAACGACCGACAACAGGTTGCGAAGAGACTGCGCCGGGAGCCCTGCAGTCTGCGTTGTCTCTCTCGCTGCATTTTCGCTTTTCGCTCCAAGTTCTCCGACTGAGCGCCGCTCCACCGCCTATGATGAGGAGCTTGCGGACTCTCAATATCGCAGCGTTCGTGGTGTAATGGTTAGCATGGATGCCTTCCAAGCATTCGGCGGGGGTTCGATTCCCCCCGAACGCATGAGTTTTGCCTTTTCGTCCAGCAATTCCTACTCAGTCATCAGTTTCTCAAAGGCTCCTTACTACCTCTCCAAATAAATTCCGTATGGAAGAATTAGGACTTCCGAACTCAGAATGACGTAGAGCACAAAATAAACTTTATGAAATTTTAAAGTTTTCAGTTAAAATAATGAATCAAATCTTATTCAAATGTGCAGTCAAGCAGTAATTTTTGAGTGTTTGGAAAGAAGAGATCCCACTGTGCCTTCTTCTAGGTTGTCACGATAATCAAATCTTCAAACACACTTGTATCCACTCAACACTGACAACATTCTTTGGGATGCACCGTCTGCATTCCTGCACTGATTTCATAGAACTTTTACCTGGCTTAGAGCTTTTCTTATGACCGAGACTGCTATTTAAGCTGGAGATTCAATAAATTCAATTTACGTAGGACGTCAAATCTGCTGCGGAAGAACTGTGTCATAGTGTGGCACCTATACCATCAACAAAACGATTCACACCAGTGCATGGCGCGATTTCTAATGACGAAACAACCTTTTCGAGCTTGGAGTCGCCTAAGAACTTTTTTTTGCTGTAGTGGTTGCGATTTTGTGATAGAGACTAAATTGTGGCGGTTGGATACCTAAGGTAAAAATTCCTATGCAGTGATGTGTAAAATTGAAAAATTGCCGAAAAAAGCCACGAAATCAGAAATGGAGAAATTCGGCCACACTTGTTGCGAAGAGAGTGCGTGAGCCTTTCAGTTTGCATCGCATATCTCTCTCGCTGCATTTTCGCTTTTCGCTCCAAGTTCTCAGACTGCGCGCCGCACCATCGCCTATGACAACGAGCTTACGGACGATCAACATCGTAGCGTTCGTGGTGTAATGGTTAGCATGGATGCCTTCCAAGCATTCGGCGGGGGTTCGATTCCCCCCGAACGCATGAGTTTTGCCTTTTCGTCGAGCATTCTCTAGTCAGTCGTTAGTTAATCGAAGGCCCCTCTCTACCTCTCTAAATAAATTCCGTATGGAAGAATTAGGACTCTCAAAAATAGACGGATATGTAAGAAGATGTAGCTGTTTGAGGACTTATATTCGTTTGGAATCTATATCTCCGCTATTTGTAAACATTTTATTCTGAATTTTGCCGAAACTTTTTTTTGCATAATGTAGCATACTATTCGAAAGAAAATGATTGCTCTTTCAAAAAGGATGCTTCGCTTTTTTCTCGTTTTTTTTTGTTTGTTCAATCTTTAGGTCATTGAAATGGAAAGTCAAAAAATAGCCTTCGCGGACGGCTCCTTCCCACTGCCTAAGTTTCAGCTCTTTTACAAAACTTTATTTACTTATTTATTTATTCAAACGTGGGTTACAAGGTTATCACACGCGTAAAAAAGCAAATAAAAATATCACTAGAAAATTACAGGGAAATACAACATGCAATCTACAAAAAGCTTTTACGAGTAAGAAGACTTCTAAAACGATGCATCGACATGTTAATCACAATTTCAGAACTGCTCTACAGAAACGTGTGTTTGCCTTTTTCGTTCATTTTCATTTTCGTTAAGTTTCAGGGTATTAAAGTTAAGTGTCTGGAAGACATAAATTTTTAATTTTTAATTTTTAAAATTTAATCTCTTCTTTTTGCCAACAGTTGTTACTCGCTCGTTAATCAGTTTTGGAAAGTTGTATGTTTCTCGAAAGAGAATGTTTTGCTCTACCAAAGCATACATTGCGTTTCATGTTCCTGCTGATTTCTAAAAAATTTTAACGGATTGTTAAAAAAGGGAAAAATTACTTTTACCTTTTACCGTTCATTTTCGCACAGTGTTATTTGTCATTTGGGAGAAAATGATGCGTTCGTTTCCTCAGAATATGTATCTGTTTTGTTCTTTGTTTTGCATTATGGTCGAGCAATTCCTAGTCGGTGGCCAGTTGCCCCTTCCTACCTCTCCCCGTCTGAAAAATAGAACGACATAACACATGTAGCTTTATGTTGTTACAGGATGTTTTGTTGCGATCAAAAGTCTTGCGCCAGGCGGGACTCGAACCCGCATCTTCTGCTTTCCGAGCAGCGATGTTCGCCTTACACCACCGGCGCTGTTTGACCGCACGCAACATCCGTAGCGGGGATGGGCCGGCCGCTGATATCAGCATGGAACTGGTTAAGATATAGATTACTGTAGATATAGATTTAGCTGTTTTGGGACTTATATTAGGTTAGAAACCATGTGTTCGCCGTATTTTAAAGATTTATTCTGAATTTCGCCGAATTCTTTTTTTCTGAATTTCGCCGCAACATTATGTACCATTAGAAAGAGGGTGATCTGCACCATCAGAAGCATGTTTTTGTTTTTTTTTCACTTCGATTTTTGTCAGATTTTAGGTCGATAAGGTGATGAAGAAGATGAAAAAGATGAAAAATGACCTTCGACAACAGCTCCTTCCCTCTGGTTACGTTTGAGTGCACGGTGTCACATACTATTCAGAAGAAGATGATTTGCTCCTCAAGCGCATATGCCAGGTTTTTCGCTAATTTTGATTTTCGTTAATTTAAAGGGCAGTGAAAGTGAGAGAGTGCCTAGAAGACATAAATTGTTCTTACCTACAGCTCCTACTCCTTGGTTAAATTGTTGCACAGTGCTATATCTCGCTCAAAAACGAACGTTTTCTTCTATTAAAGAAAGTTTTCACTTATTGGATAAGTGGATTAAAACTTGAAATAAGTCATATTAAAATTTTTCTTGCACAAAAAAAAATTATTTTAAACTTTTTGGAGAGTCTCTAGTTTATTGTATAAGGACTTTATTTCGATTTGGATGAGTTCGCTCTGGTTTCAAAAGTCTTAAGCTTAGGCTTAAAAGAGTGTCCGGGGCCCGGATTCATCAAGCAATGGGTATAGGTAGAGATACCGTAAGGGAACTACCAGCAATGGGTAATGGCTACGAATCGTATTCATGAAAGGAATCAAAGGTAAGGTACAACTAGGCCTTTCGCGAAAACAGGGGCCGGATTCATGAACAATTAAACCCGTGGGTATGCGAGGTATAAGGAGTAGAGATAAGATAAGAGTCGGAGACGCAGGCTTTATCGTGGGTATCTCTACCCCTATACCCACGGGTAAGTCGTTGATGAATCCGGCCCCAGATGATCTTACTGGAGCGCCATTTTGTCAATGGGGCACGAATGAGTCACGGGTATACGGATGTACCCACAACGATCGGCTGGTCTCCACTTCTCCACCTACTGATATACCCGCGATTTGGCGGGTAGGGTTTATCATGAATCGTGGGTATGTCTACCCTATACCCAGCATACCCATGGGTATGCGCGTTGATGAATCCGGGCCCAGTTTGACGTGAAAAGTGTCTAATTCGACGTGAAAATGGTATATATGGGTGGCGCATTCCACAAAAGGGGTGGTTGACATCAAGCATCTACTTTTTGTTCCTCATTTAATCTGTTCTGTTAACTTCGTTAGCGCCCAAAATAAACTAGCGCTTCATTCTTTCTAAAAAAAAGAGACAGCTAAACAGCAAGCTGGTAGCTCCGAAGGTTGGAATGGCTTGATTGGTCAAAGCACGTAATGAAGCTCTACTTCACGCAAGCGGCATCTACTGCTGATTGTGGAAGTCTTGACCCAGACATTTGGCTCTTTATAACAACCTACCGACTGTTCTTTAAAAAATTCCATCCAAGTCTTCATTGAGCACTTTTTTGAAAATTGGAACAACAAAAATAAATATTTAAAAATTAAAGGCCAGTGCAGAGTTGACGAAATCACAAACGTCACGATTCTCCAATAAAAAGTGCTATACTTACACATGAGGCTATCATACTGGGAGCAGAAGACGTGCGTTCTTAAACACATTGGGGGCGCTGTTTACGGCTCATCCGAGCATTCACCAGAGGATTCAAACAGCGCGAATCTGACATCATGTTCTTTGCTCGAAAAGCAAGACAACTCGACCGCCCACAGCATCGACGAGCTGCCCTTAGCACAACGCAAGAAGCGATCACTTCTTTGACCAGCCAGAAGTTGGTCATAAAGGATAGAAAGCTGAAAGGTCGACGGCGATGATTTCTATTCAGGATGCGCCATGCATTCTACTTCTACGGAAGATTGTGAGGGCCGTTTGAATATGCACTTGGCCAGTGCAAAGAATTGCACTGTCCAGTTGACGGGCACGTCACTGCTTTAAGACTGTATGACAAGTCTGGTATCAGTTCAGCGACCTCGGAAGGACGGAAGTCTTAGTTAGGAGACCAGAACGAAGAACTTCGACTTGAAGTACAGGCGAATGCCGGTGATTCCTCCAACAACTCTGCCATTCGCCTAAGATAAAAAGGATAAAGGATAAAGGACGGTGCTATTCAATCCCCCTTGGGATGCGCCATGCATTCTGAATAAATAAATATTTTTTGACATTCCATTCTGAATAATTGCATGGGATGTCATGGAGGAAAGCTGAATGCGTATTTGGCCATACAATGAGTGGCCAGCCTATGTAAATTCAGTGCTTTATCCTTCCCAGACACGTCTGGTACCAACCAATTCAACGACCCCGAAGGGATGGAAGACTTGGTTGGCCTGGGCGGGAAATCCGAACCAGAAACCAGTTATCGGATGCAGGCGACAGCCGGCGCCTCCTCCGACTGCGCTACACGCGCTCGGCCTAAGGTGCCGTATAGAAAATCACAATGTTGCCGTATCTAAGGCTTTTCAGGATACACCCTCATTCCACCTCCATATATACCATTCACACGTTGAATTGAACGGTGTTCTAACCTAATCTGAGACTTTTGAAATCAAAGTGAACTCTTCCAAATCGGAATGGGCTTCTCCTACATTAGACTACATATTCACCAAAAAGGTTAGAATAATTTCTCGTTCAAGAAAAATTTTGGTATAACTTTCTCTGCAGTTTTAGTTCATCTAACCAATAAGCGAACACATTGATTGTTTGAAATTTTATAAAGTTATCATTTTTTTAGGAAGAAATGAAAGAGCAGGAGGACGGCAATGTTTTGGTGCCAAAAAAGATTGCGCCATGCACGCACTCGTCTAAGACGTCTCGAATGTTCAGAGCAAAATTGCTGTTTGCGTGATGTTTGACAGCTGTTAACGACACAAAAAAAAGAATTGCAACGAACACACATATTCTCATTTTAATGCTACATGTAGGCAGCATTTACACTATTAATCAGATAAAAATCGCGAAGAGCATTTCGAGTGTATGGCGCAATCCGGTTTTTTAATGCACTAAATGATTGCTGCCTTGTAAAAAAAAACTTTAAATCATTGTTTTTTCTCAAACATTTTATAGAATTGTTACGCTCATTCGGGCAACTGTGCTGAAAAGCTTCAAACTAAGTTATACCAAATTTTCCAATGAATAGGAAACTAATTGTTAGCATCTTGGAGAGTCTGTAGCTTAAACTGTAACAAGCTCGTTTCTACTTGGAAGACATTCAAATTGACTTCAAAACTCTTAGGTTGACTTAGAAAAGTGTCCAGTTTAACGCGAAGGGTCCCATTTGATTTGAAAAAGGTTTAATTTGATCTGAGAAGTGTCCAATTTGATTTGAAAAGTGTACAGTTGGGCTGAAAATGGTATATACTAGGTTGTCCCATAAGTCTTCGCCGTTTTTTCAACGATTCACTGCAGATTTCGCCGGCGGTCTCGTGCATAGGGCTGCATAGCATTCGAAAGATAATGGACTGCTCTATCAGAACATGTATTGCATTCCTTTTCTCGTCCTGAATTTTTTCAAATTTTAGGTGAATTTTTAGGGAAGTGAAAAGTGAAAAAGTGAAAAGTAGCCATTTGCGCACTTGTTCTCTCCGCTTAGGTTTGTAATTTTCTGCGCAGTTTTTCATGCCATGTGGAAGACAATGTTCTGTACTACAAGAATGTTTGTTAGTGCTATTTGCTCATTTGTCCTTTATTGATTTTTAGGTCATCAAATTGGGACGTCCGAAGGAGGGTGGTTATTTTTGCCGACAGCTCCTGCTTTGTGGTTGGAATTTTTGGGTTGGTGTTATATGTCGCTCGAAAGAGAATGTCTTGCTCTATAAGGATGTGTGTCGCATTTATTGAATTCTATTGAATATCAACAAAATGCCAAAAAGAGAAAAATCGTCTCCACCAACAGCTCCTTCTCCTTCTTCACTTGTTGATATTCGACAGAAATCGGCATGAGCCAATAAACGCGACACAAATTCTTACTGAGCAAGACATCCTCTTCCAAACGACATATAACGCCAAGCAGAAAAGTCCAACCACAAAACCGGAGTTTTGGTAAAAATTCGGACGGAAAAGTCGGAATTCCCAATTTGATGCCCTAAAATCAATAAAGGATAGTTAAGGAAATAGGACCAACACATATTCTTGTAGTACAGAACATTGTCCTCCAAGTGCTATAGAAAACTGCGCAAAAAATCACAAACGTAAGCGGAGAGAACAAGTGCGCAAATGGCTACTTTTCACTTTTTCACTTTTCACTTCAACGACCTAAAAATTGACAAAATTCATGATGAAAAAAGAAATGCAATACATGTTCTGATATAGCAAGTCAATCTTTTTCGAAAGCTATGCAGCGCTATGCAAGAGACCGCCGGCGAAATCTGCAGTGAATCGTTGAAAACACGGAGGGGACTTATGGGACAACCTAATAAAACAAGATACCAGCATTCATACAAAGCGATGTGTGCGACGGCGGTGCGTTACTTGGCCAGACCGTAGTATGGTGAGGTTGTATCTGAATGGGACACAGTCCATCATACTCTATAATAACGCGCTAAGCGATGAGTCATACTATCGATCGGCTCCGCCGCAGAAATTAGCGGGGGAAAATAAGAGGGAAAAATAGGCGGGAAAGTGGGGGGGGATCACGTCATGAAAATAGCGAAAAATGCCCAGTCGTCTTCTCCCTGCCTAGGAACTTTGGCCCTGCAGGTAGTCTATGTCGCTGAACACGAATCTGAAGTTCGTTTTTGAAATATCGATCGCCATCAATGGATACTGATCAAACTACGATGTGGGAAAATAGCGGAAAATACCCAGACGTCTTTTACCTGCCTGGAAACTTTAGCCCCTGCGTAATCGCGGTCGCTGAATACGAAACTGAGGTTCCCTTTTAAATTCAATCGCCATCAATCGATATTGATCAAATTACCGATTTTTTGTCAGTGTCGTCCAGACTGCACGAAACTTTAGCCCTGGGGTAATCGCGGTCGCTGAACATGAATCTGAAGCTCGTTTTGAAGTAACGATCGCAATCAACCGATATTTATCCAATTATCGAATCTTTGTGACTGCCATTCAAGCGGTCCGAAACGTTAGCCCTGGGAGTGAGCGAGGTCGCTGAACATGAATCTGAAGTTCGTTTTTGAAGTTTCGATCGCCATCAATCGATACTGATTAAATTATGAGGCGCGAAAATAGCTGAGAATACCCAGAGTGTTCTACGTGCCAGGGGATTCAGAAGTCGAGCCAAAGACATCGTCCGCTAAGGGGGGATCATTGAGGGGACCAGTACCAGTAATGGGGGACCGTTTCGCTAAGTGGGACCAGTAGCGAAGAACCAATAGATCGCTCTATCATACCATATACTGTACGTACTGCGAGCCTTCTGTACTCCTAGGTAGAGAAAAAGCTGTACAAGCAGAGCAGCTAGCTTGGTGTAATTGTCCTTAGCTTAGTGATACTGCAACATCGCGCGAAGCGCGCAAGTGCGAGGCACCCCGATAGGCGTCATGGAGCACTTGTTACATATAAAACTGAACCTGATGACATCAGAATTCTGCGCTTTAGATACTCTTCTCGTGATCCTTAATAAATCCTGCCCGCCAAAGAGATGTATTGCAGGATCTCGCGAAGACGCACGCGGAAGTGCGGCAACGCGTTGGTCCTACCGTAGTCGCGCAGCAAATCACGAGCCCTGTGTGTGCGACTGAGACGGTGCATGGTTGGCTGCCGCGATTGCAGTAGGAGCAACGACGGGCGCCCCCATCTCGCCGCACGTTCCCGCACCCCCGCGGCGAGTTTTTCCAACATGTACCGATTGAAGAGTACTGCTGTAGATAACATTTGAAACGCTCTTTGCTTTTGGATTTTTGGAGCAAGAGGAGCAGACAAATAAAGACTAAAACCATATTAACATTAAAAAAGAAAAAAGGATGATGTTAATCTGTCTCTGTCCAGAATGCGTTACGCATTCATTCATAGCATGATTTCAGCAACAACTCTTTCAAAATGCTCATCACAAGCGATTTTACAAAAATAAAATGATAGAGTCATAGAGGACAACGTTAATCACTCCCTCTTGAGATGCGCCGCGCATTCTACTTCTATGAGGTATGCAGTTTGAATGCGTATTTGACATGCATAACGACCAAGGTGGCCAGCCGATGGAGAAGTCGGCGTTTTATCCCTTTCAGGAAAGCCTCAGGCCGGCTTCATGAAAGTCTTGGGGGTTACGTTGATCGTCCCCTGAGGTATGCAGATATTGGATGACATGGCGAGACTCGATCACGAAAACATCGATTATGATGAATCTTTTTCAGGATGCGCCATGCATTTTACTTACACGAGCGTAATCACATATGTACACGTAAATACGTGCGAATAAATACAATTTTTGCTATCAATCAAAGAAAAATGGAGATTCTGGATGAGCGCAAAAGGATAAAATAGATGGGGCCTTCTGCACTTTAAGCACACTTATGTCCATAGAAGATTGACAACGCTCTTTGGGATGCATCGTCTGCATTCTTGCACTGGCTTCATGAAAAATCTCAATTGTCGTGAAGCCTTTCTTATGATCGAGACTTCTACTTTAGCTGGAGATTCAACAAATTCAATTTATACCATTTTCAGGTCGAACTGAACACTTTTCTCATCAAATTGTACACTTTTCACGTCAAATTAGACACTCTTCTACGATCGCCTAAGACTTTTTAAATCAAAGAGAACTCTTCCGAATTGCAACAACCTTTATACAGGTTGAACTAAAGACTCAATAAAATGGGTAGAAATATATTTTTGTTCGAGGGAAATTTTGAAAACCTTTTTTTCCAATTTTTTTTTACTTTAGCTGCCCGAATGAGTGTAATAATTTTATAAAATTTTTGCCTTCGTAGAAAAAAAATAACAACTTGTATTTTGTTTTAAAGCGCAGCAAAGCAGCAACCATAAAGTGACTAAAAGACCGGACTGCGCCATGCACTCGAAAAAATCTCGTCGCGACTTTTAATTGATTGATAGTGTAAATGCTGTTTACATGGAACTACGAGGTGTGCTCGTTCTCAGCAATTGTACTTGTTGCATTCCCTACAAGTGTGTATAAATCAAACATAATTATAAATATAATCAGTATATACATAATAAAAATCTACGCAAGCAGGGCTTAAAGAAAACAAACTGAAAATTTCCTCGAACAAAAAACACTGTAGCAAGTACAATTGTTATGAACGCGCATTGCTCGTAATTCCATGTAAACAGCATTTACACAACCAAGCAAATAAAAATCGCAACAAGCTTTTCGAGTGCATGGCGCAATCCGATCTTTTAGTGCACTTTATGGTTGCTGCGCTTTAAAAAACAACAAAGTGTTATTTTTCCCCGAAAGTAAAAATTTTATAAAATTATTACACTCATTAGGGCAGCTAAAGTATTAAAAAAATTAAAAACTTTATTCTAAATTTTCTTTGAACAAAATTTTCTAACCATTTTATTGAGTCTGTAGTTCAACTTGTATAAAGGTTGTTGCAATTCGGCAGAGTTCTCTTTAATTTAAAAAGTCTTAGGCGAGCTTAGAAGAGTGTCCAATTTGATTTGAAAAGGGTATTACATATAAGATGCGAAATCTGCTACCAGGAACTGCGTGGTAGTGACACCTAATCTCCATTAATCATGCATTTCAAACGAATGCATGGCGCGATTTCTAATGAAGGACATCGCGCAAATAAAGATAAAGGATAAAGGACGGCGTTGCTCAATCCCTTTTAGGATGCGCCGCGCATTCTACTACGGGACGTCGTGGAGGTGATTTGAATGCGAATTTGGCCATACAGTGACCTGCGGTGGCCAGCCGATGAACAAGTCAGCGCTTTATCCTTCCCAGACAAGTCTGGTACCAATTCGCCAACACCAACACCCCGGAATGATGGTAGGCTTGGTTAGCCTGGGCCGGATATGCGAACCAGGAACCTGGTATCGGGTGCACGCGACAGCCGGACCTCCACCGACTGCGCTAGACGCGCCCTGTCGCGCAAATAACTCTTTCAAACTTTGAGTAGCTTAAGAACATTTTTTGCTGTAGAAGCCGCGTTTTTGTGATACAGATTAAACTCTGGCGGTCGGATACCTATGGCGAAAATCTCTATGCTGTGATAATTTCTGTTTTCTGACCTATTTCGGCCACATTCCAAGAAAACGGAAAAAATTTGCCCAAAATGGCCAGAAAATGAGGAAACAGAAATTCCGCCCAGCCCTGTAGCGAAGAGAGTGCGTGAGCCTTTCAGTCTCCATCGCCTCTCTCTCTCAGCCTTTTCAGTTTTCGCTCCAAGTTCCCCGACTGCGCGTCTTTCCGCTGCCTATGACAACGAGCTTACGAACTCTCAACATCGTAGCGTTCGTGGTGTAATGGTTAGCATGGATGCCTTCCAAGCATTCGGCGGGGGTTCGATTCCCCCCGAACGCATGACTTTTGCCTTTTGGTTCAGCAAGTCTAGTCAGTTTCTCAAAGGCTCCTTCCTACCTCTCCAAATATCGTAAATCCCGTGTCGAGGAATTATGACCCCCCCCCAAAATTAGAAGAGCTTAGAACCCGAAGATGTAGCTATTTCGGGACTTATATTAACTATATTACGTTGAAAACTAAGCTCTCGCCGTTTTTAAAACACCTGCGCCCGACAGCCGGCACTCCTTCGTCTGCGCTAGTGCGCGCCCGAAGCCATTAAACCGCAAAACTGTCACCTGGGGTCGGATCCATCAGCGACTTACATAACTTGAACAGAGAAACCACAACCTAAAAACTCAGATAACGAGGCTTGTCGCTCACCATATCGCTTGATAAGCCGCGCTGTCAGGGATTTCGGACGTATTTTTTCTGTTAATTTGCTGTAAGTCGTTGATGAATCCGGCACCAAGTTGTTCACTATAAAAACACAACGTGGAAGCATCTTGGTGATGCCCATCTAGTAGAAACAAGAATGTTTGAGACTTCTTTGGGGTATTTAAGTTTAAACTTTAAAGAGTGCGGCACAGTCGACTAAAGGCACTAGGGCTCCCTAGCACACCGAATGGATTATAGCTTTGATTGGCTTGCACGATATCCAAGTCCTCTATCCAGAATCACAAACTATGGTAGAAGGTATGTCCGCTAGAGATGATAACTACGCTAACTCCCGGATCGGATGATCATAACGTGCCATTGCATTGCCCAAATATGCCTTCGCAAAATCCACTGGAAGTAGAATGCGTGTCGCATCCTAGAAGAAGACTTAAGACTTGGTTAGTATCGGACTTGATGTATCTAACTTGATCACTATTCTAGGCGTTTGCAGCTGCTATGCCTCATAATAGGATGTCAAGTCAAGAGCAGGAAGATAGGACCGGATGAGATTCAAACCCACATGCTTTTTTGAGCGTTGAGCAATATGTAGTGTAATCCTTTACACCATTTCAGCATGTTTTTGCGCTTCTCTGCATGAAGAGCGGCGATCATGTAGAAACAAATGGGTCTAGTGGCTAGCCGGGCAGTACTTCAACGTCAGAAAAAACGACGCCGGTTCGAATCTCTCCTGGGAACGCGGTTTTGTTCCTAACTTGACATTGATATGTAGGTGCTTGAGGAGTTGTTATTGGAGAATGACTAGGGGAATGGGGAACGCCGTTGGTACCCATCCGTCTTTCCCTAGACTCACACGTCCTACGATATTCTTAACCACTTCGAAGTGCAATGACGACTCAACAGCCCTTTGTCGAAAACAAACAGTAGACAGTCGAAGACTGTCACAGGCCAGTGGCTGGCCACGCCTCTCTGCTTCAACAGTGACGGTCAAGAAGGTATGCGCTATCGATTTTTCGAACTTAACTACCTGCAAACTCAAGGTTTTGGGGTGATTTTTCAACAAATGCTCATCATCAAATACGATAAAAATGCAAATTTTCAATTGTCTAGATAAACTGCAAAATTAATTCAAATTTTCAATATTTTTTCGGCAGAACGTGGTCTTAGTTGTTTAAACTTTAACCCACCCAAATTTTTATTTTTACAACAATAACAACTTGCATAACGATAAATATAATAACTACAACATCTATACTTTGTCACAAAACCCTTGGCGGCTATGACAGCTTGGCATGGACTCGATAAGTTTGTCGATCTGCTCCTGTGGGATGCTCCCTCATACGGTCCTCAGTTGGATAAACTTTTCGGGCTCATTGTGAGCCCAGAGGTCTTTAGCTTGACGCCCAAGTTATCCCACAGATTTTCGATGAAATTCAAGTCAGGAGACCTGTGAGGCCACGGGAGTAGGGAGACGATGTTCTTGTGGAACCAGTTGGTCAGCAACTTCGATTTGTGTTTCGGGACTTACTGCGACCGACGTTCTTGACGCTTTAGAGTCCCAACCTGTCCGTAGCAACTATACGACATTGCCTTTGAGATCCAGGTCTGTCAAAGCGTGGCTCATGCTCACAAGAACAGGTTCAACAGTGTCGAAAGTCTGCCGACTGTGAGACATGGCAGGGGTTCTGTGCTAGTGGATGGCAGCTCGCAGTTGGCAGACCCGCTGCAGTACATGAAGAAGTCCAAATATCGCTGCGCCGGCGGACACCTGCTTCGACGCGAGGACGATAGATGGAGTCTTCGTGTCACAGAATGGCTCCCAAGAGACCATAAGAGACCACTGGGAGGACCGCCAACGCGATGGGCAGACTCAGTCTCAAGATCTGCCAGAGAGCGAAGTCTGCCTGACTGGATGCAAGCAGCCAGAGATCGAGCGGTCTGGAAGAGTTGTGGTCCCCGCTGAGAAGACCTCCAGCCGACAAAAGGACCATCAAAGTATCAAAGTATATAGTATTGGAGCAGCTGAACTAAATAAAAAACATTCGAACGAGTTATACCAAGTTTTCCTCTCCTCCCATATAAGCACTGAATCGATTCAAGAATCAATTCCTCTCCAGTACTTCCAAGCCGTCTATCGGGCTTCAAGGGTCAGTGGATTCGTACAACATGCCTTAGAAGAATAAAACACTGACTTGGTCATTACTTGACCACCGCTCGTCATTGTAGAAACCAAGTAAAGGAAAAGATGGCCAAAACGCATTCAAATCGAGTCCACGGCAACCCGTAAAAGTTGGATGTGTGGCGCATGCAAAGCGGATTGAGTAGCGCCTTTCTTTATCCTTTATCATTATCGGGTTCAAAACAACATTTTAAAGACAAAAGCAGAGTTTTTTGGAAACAACACAGATAGATATGTGAAGCAAAATTCCGTCTTTGGCTGTTGTAGGCTCTTTTTATTATTTCATTTGGACGTATTTTATTAATTTATTATTTACATGATTATTATTTGGGCGTGTGTAGCGCAGTCAGAGGAAGTGCCGACTACCGCGCGCACCCGATACCAGGTTCCTAGTTCCGGGGTCGATGAACTGATACCAGACAGTGGTGTGCGCTTAGTTGCCGCCAGTAAATTTTACACCGCAAATTTTTAACGCGGAAATTCGCCGGTAAATGCCGGTAAGTTCGGTAAATCCGGTAATTTTTTAAAATTTAATATTCCTTTAAAAACAACTGGTTTTAAGCGGCGGTAATGTCAAAGAAAGGTAAAGCTTTTCACCGAAATACCATCACGTTCAGAAAAACCATATCATCTTCATTTTATCATGCATACGTCATTCTAAAGCAAACAAAGCAAGCGGAAGCCTAACAATGCACAAGTGTAATGATCTATATTGTGAGTGCTTTTAAAAAAATAGAAGCTTAATTAAAACTCATAAACAGCTTAGTTAAACTCAAAAACATTTCAGGAACATCCGACATTAATCGAACATTCCTATATTTTTTTGGATTAACAGTTTGACTGCTTTTTGAAATTATCCCAATTATCACCGTTTCATTGGATGAAGGAATGATTTACGGCTTACACTACCACTTTTTTGAACTATTAAGGTGTACTTTGGAGCAAAGCCAGGCACTCCAGAAAAAAGAACGAAATGTGACATGATAGCGAATCTCTTTCTCTTCTTATATGGGAAAACAGCTTAACACATTCGCGACCATGTCCACTCATATGAGTGGACAGCGGAGAGGGCGCGACGGACGGTGTCCACTCATTTGAGTGGACGGGGGAGTTTTGGGAAGAACTTGGTTTATTGATGTTTTTGTTCGATTTTCTTCTCAGATTTGCAAATTATAGTAACAAAAAAATGTTGGGTTTGCGTAGACAGAAAAATGATTGTCTTTATCGTATCTAACAAGACAAGAACTTTTTCCATTACTGAAACACAATAGGCGCGCCAAAAAAGCCGCGGGCCGTCGCGCGCACTGGGCGCGAAAACGTTCTGGTCGTGAATGTGTTAAAGGCCGGGAGCATACTTCCATCGCCACGATGCCATCGCGGCGCTCAGTTCATGGACAGTCCGCCGCACGCGGTTGAAGAGCCGAGGAAACTTCGCCGCGGCCGCAGCAACAGTGGCGATCGGCATGCGCGATGTGTTCCCGCGCCCATCGCGGGCACGACATACTTTTTCGCGCCGCGCGCGCTGTTTAGCGTTGGCCCTGAACGGATCGCCGTCGCGCTTCCTTGCAGAGCGATGCGCAATGCGAGAGCGCAGAGACATTCAAATTCTTTTGCGTCGCTCTGCAAAATTTGTCGCTGGGATTCCATCGCGGTGACGGGAAGTATGCACGAGGCCTAAGAGTCCACCAGATCAGGTAGACTAGCGGAGTGCATTCCGATGCCTTACATTTAGACTAAATTACGGGAACAAGTCATAAGCGTATCTTCTTCTTATTCCTCTGGCGATCGTCTGTTCTGAGAGCTTCTATATTTCTAGTCCAAATTGTCTCATGTCGTGTGGGGAATGTCAGCGCGAGGTACTATTCCAGTGGAGCGCGCTTTCACACCGGAGCGCACCATCTTCGCCTCCTGATATGGGCATGGATGTTTTAATGAGGTTAAGTACCACGAATAGCAAGTTATCAGAGAAGATAGAAGCAACCACTTCTAAACTGAGATCGCTAGTATGTTACCTTCTCCATTCTATAGATAGGAACATGATTTTGTACGAAAAAAGTCGTTAAATTTTCCGGTAAACTTAGGAATTTACCGAAACTTTTCGTTAAAAGAATTTATCGCGAAAATGCCGGTAAATTCGTTAAACAGGTAAATCGTTAAGCGGTAAACGCACACCCTTGATACCAGACCTGTCTGGAAAGGATAGCAAGTCGTTGTGTGGCCAAATATGCACTCAAATCGTCTCCGCAAAAGTAGAAGTGCGTGGCGCATCCCAAAAGGGATTGAGTACAACCCTTTATCTTTTATTCCTTAATTACTTTTCAGTCTGAGCTTCTCAAAGTCATTTGATCGAAAAAACGCACACAGATGCCGCGCCATCTAATCGAGAGATTTTGGACCTCCTAAGAAGCCTTTAGCTCGAGTCAAGAGAGCACTTAGCGTTAGAGAATGATGCGGCAATTAACGACATAATAAATCGGCCGCCTCGAATAAGAGGTCGGTGCGGCGTTCTCTGGAGACTCAAGACGCAAACGAGACGACGACTCGGCGCCGGCTGGAATCAACGGGAGGGGTTCTCGAAATTAGAGCAGAGTGAGTGCAGGGCTGGGTGACAAAGAGAACAAATCGATTACGCGGATGTTTCCTGCTGTGAAATCCCTGAGGATCGGGCGACAATCTCGATATGTGTGTGTGTAGGGAAGGATATGGACGAGCGGTTGGCTCGTCGTCGTGGGCCGGACGGACGGCGGGCGCCGCGCCACGTTCCCCAGGGCACTCTGGTCCCACCTCATCGGTGACTACTGGCCGGCTGAATTTGTCTGGAATTCGCAGAGGCGGCAAAGGCCAAGCGAAACCAACGCCACTTGCAAACTTCATTAGAATGATTGCTGGGCTGCAGCATTCGGCACTAC
This sequence comes from Heligmosomoides polygyrus polygyrus, assembly GCA_947396885.1. Lineage (NCBI taxonomy): Eukaryota > Metazoa > Nematoda > Chromadorea > Rhabditida > Heligmosomidae > Heligmosomoides > Heligmosomoides polygyrus. Next base: position 6,746,520 of record OX377201.1, on the reverse strand, counting down.
CGTATTCACCGCCCTGTCGAAAGAAACTGTGTAAAGCTGAAACATCACAGAGCGTGCGCTGTTGCGGAAAATGTGGCCGCTCTTCTGCTCAGTATTGGGCTGAGGAAAGAGCGCTGACCGTTTCTTTTCTTCCTCCGTTAATTCTTGGACGTCATTTTAAAGAACAAAAAGGATAAAGGCCGACGTTACATAACCTCTTTACCGAACGCCCCACGCATATCGTGTAGGCAATTTGAATGCGTATTTGTATTTAATTTTTTTATTTATGGACGCACACCAAAAATTTACCGATTTATTCTGTGAAATGGACGTGTGTAGCGCAGTCGGAGGAGGCGCGACTGTGGCGTGCTCCGACTGCGGTTCCTGGTTCGGACTTCCCGCCCAGGCCAACCAAGCCTTCCATCCCTCCGGGGTCGGTGAATTGGTACCAGATTTGTCTGGGAAGGATAGAGCGCTGAATTGTTCATCGGCTGGCCACCGCATGTCATTGTATGGCCAAATACGCATTCATGTCGCCTCCACGACATCCCGTAGAAGTAGAATGCGCTGGCGCATCCCAGAAGGGATTGAGTAACGCCGTCCTTTATCCTTTTATCCTTATTTATGACGCATACCAAAAATTTACCGATTTGTTTCGTAAGATAAGCGAGTATTTCATTGTTGAGCAGGTAAGTATTATATTAAAAGTAGGTATTCTTTTAACTAGTCCTCATAACTATCGGTTCGTAATTATGTTATTTAACACTGATAGGGACGTGATAGAAGGACACGCCAGCTTCGCATGCACCCCGAATCGAGGCCCTGTTTCGCGTCCCGCCCAGGCCAACAATTTCTTGGACGCTCTAGCGCCTCGGATGACGGGGGATGCTTTGTACATTACAAAGGAAGCTAATGTTTCCATTCGCGAATCGTTCATTGAAGAATAAAGGATGGCGTTTACTTCATCCTTTTTGGGATACGCCACGCATTCTCCTTCTACGGGGTGCCATGGAAGCGATTTGAATGCCTACTTGGCCATGCAATGACTTGCGCTGGCCAGCCGATGAACAAGTCAGAGCTTTATCCTTCCCAGACAAGTGCGGTACCAATTCACCGATCTTGAAGGGATGGAAGGTTTGGTTGGCCTGGGCGGGAAATCCGAACCAAGAACCTGGTATCGGGTGCACGCGAGAGACGGCACCTCCTCCGACTGCGCTACACACGCCCGATTTTAAGAATATCTTAAGATATGCTCCCCTCCTTCACTGAAGAGCAACAGGAGGAGCGCAACACATGAGTTCATCTGAAGACAGGGGCGAAACGAACCTTTAATGCCTTTATTTCGTGAGTTTGTTTTGTTTATTAATAAGGGATAAGAATAAAGGACGGCGCTATTCAATCCCCTTTGGGATGCGCCACGCATTCTACTTCTACGGGATATCGTGGAGGCGAGTTGAATGCGTATTTGGCCATACAATGACTTGCGGTGGCCAGCCGATGAACAAGTCAGCGCTTTGCCCTTCCCAGACAAACCTGGTACCAATTCACCGACCCCGGAGGGATGGAAGGCTTGGTTGGCCTGGGCGGGAAATCCGAACCAGGAACCTGGTATCGGCTGCAGGCGACAGCCGGCGCCTCCTCCTACTGCGCTCCACGCGCCCGTTGTTTTTTAATACAAAATAAAATAAATAAACTCTTGACATCATTCCTTACTTCTTTAAACTTCTATATACTCTTTTGTGTTACATTGCGTACCACACGAACTGCATGTTCCGGACAAAGTGTTCAGTACCAGTCTCTGTGAATCTTTGCTTCATCGTGCACACAGGAAGGACTCCCAAAGATTACTGGTAGCGAGACCTGGATTCTTTACAAGGCGCCGCCAGTGACTGTCCAGCGAATAACTTCCAGCTCAAAGGTGTCCAACATGAGAAGAAAATTCTGCTCTGCTGATGTTTGTTGGGAATCATAGGGAATCGTCTACTTTGGGCTCGTTTCTAATAGTTCCGCGGTAACGCCAGGATGTACGCTGCTTAAGTTCAGAGGGTAGCCGACGCTATTCGCTTGAAACGTCCGAAGAGCCACAGAGCCTTTCTACCTTGCGACAATGTCAAAGTTTGCGTCATGACACTAATCCATCAGAAAACTCCGATCTCGGTTGGAAAGAAGTCCTACCCCATGCTGTTCGCTCTCCCACTTTGCTCCCTCTGATAGTGAGTACCACCTTGTTCGCGTCTCGAAGCATATTCGCGACAAGAAATTCAATGAGCAATCAGAATTCGAAAATGAGGTCGTCATCTTTTTCTCAACTACCAGTCTAAGCAGTTGCAAAGGATTCGAGAAGATGTCGGATCGTTAGTCAAACTCGTTTTAGACAGTGGTGAGGGCTGTACAGTTGATTCAGTTCGTATTGTTATAAAACTGTGAAATACTGAAATAAAAAAGAAAAGTGCCAGTCAAGACTTTTCCTCACACCTTCAAACGTTGATGAAGGATAAAGGATAAAGAACGGCGATGCTCAATCCCTTTTGGGATGCGCCACCCATCCTACATACTTCTACGGGATGTCCAGGAGGAGACTTGAATGCGTGTCTAGCTATAGAATGACTTGCGGTCGACAGACGATGAACAAGTCAACGCTTTATCCTTCCGAGTCCGGTGTCAATTCACATCTTCTTAGGGATGGAAGGGTTGGTTAGCCTGGGCGGGATATCCAGACCAAGAACACTGTATCGGATGCAAGCGACAGCCGTCTCCTCATCCGACTGCGCCACACACGCACAAACGCTGATACAGCTATAAATATCCCCTTTTTCTGTTGATGTTCAAGAAGCTCAGAGCACATGCTGAAAGAAACAGGGTTCGTACAGCAAGTCGCTTAGTTTTTTTTTCGAAACGTCTCCAGAGAAATGAATGTTGTATGCAGACTGACGCGACTGACTGAGCACTTTCTGCTGACAAACGAGAGCGGATTCTGCAGGACAAAAACACTTCCTCCTGTGAAATAAAGAAAGACTCTGCGTTACTAATTCTCGTGCCTAGAATAGGCTATGTCTTCAACTCCGACAAAAAAGTCAAGGAGCTTCACTGAAAGCGCTCCTGGTCGACGGAAGCAAAGACTTGCGTTACTCAACCGCTTAGAAGTTCAGCCCATTTTTCTTCCCCATGCAATCTACTAAACACTTCGCCGCTAGAATATAAAAACCTAGAGGCTTCATTAACGTAGCGGCGAAATTGAGCTACTCCCGTTTAGAAGAAGTTGTTGCCATTACATCTCAAGCTGCCGCAATGGCTTATATTAGGCTATACATTTGTTAAACAAATGTATATAAAGAAGACGCAAGGCATCCAAAGGTAGAAGCTAATCCAACTGTCTGTGAATTTCCCACAGAGATCAGATTTCCCGTGTAAAAAGAATGCACGGCGCATCCCGAGAAGGAAAGAATTCGTTAACGTTCATGCATTTGTGCGTTTCTTCTGAAGTTCCTTATACCTCAGAATTTCGTTTCCTAAAGATCAAAAGGATAACGAACGGCGTTAGTCAACTCCATTGTGGTATGCGCCAAAGATTCTACTTCTACGGATTATCGTGTGAATTACTTGAATGCGTATTTGGACCAGACTGACAGCCGCTGGAGCAGTGTGTCGTTCACAGATAAATGTGATGACAATTCATCAGCTTCGAATAGAATGATGGTTTGGTTGATCTAGGTGAGACCTGAACCTTGCGTTGAATCAGAATGCGTACGAGAACCGGAGCCTACTTGCACTGCGCTACCACTCACCTGGTCTGTGTGTACGCCTCGAGAAAACTCGACTTCCGCTGAACCAAAAAATATCAAAATTCCTAACGGTAAGAAGGATTTTTCAATGACTTATCATCATCTTCTCTCCAGGAAGGTATTGTGGGGTAGCTTAAAAACAAGTCCATTCACAACGGAAGGGTATGAAGCGTATGTCTGAACGGGGAGAACGAGTCAAATGGTGAGAATCCTCACCCCTCAATCACTATAAAAATGTGTTTATTTTTTGCCAAGTCGTAAAACCCTAGGAGTAGGGGACTCTTGAAGTTACAATGGAATACGGCGCATCACGAGTTCGGAGCCCTTGTACGCCCGCGATGCCTCTGCCGGCATGCGGCTCGGAGCGCTGTGGAAGTGGGGTTGCTTTGTGCGAGGAAGGTCGGGGTTTGGTTCTTGTGTGCTGCTGGATTTTTGCATTTCAACTGACTGGTTGAGATTTGGGGATTCTGACGTTTTTACAATTTTGAGACGTTTTCGTGCCTAATTTTCCAGCTGCACGCTGTGGTATTCAACATGGTGATGATGTCCAAATGTTCAACATATGAACAAAATGCATGAAGCAACACTGGGCACAAAGCGGGCAGCGTATAAAGGCCACAGGCTCCTCACAGTCTGTTTCCTTACATGGACCAATGACCTCGGGAAAAGCCATCCTGCTCGGATTTTCAAAAGAGACCAGGATGTGACGTCGGAGGTCGCTCAAATGAGAAACGAGGTGTGCTGATCCCGCAAATTAAGCATCGATACACTCTTTCCCTCATGTCTGCCTGTCGCCTGGAAATCTGAGGTTTCCTGAAGGCTTTCTAGAACCTAACACCAACAACGCCCGCCGAAGGTTGAGTGGTGACCCACCTGCTCACGCTGAAGTGTGGCCCACCTTTAGACAAGGAACCTTGGAGGGAAGAAATCAAGCTGGCCGATCGGATGGTCAGCATACTCAAGGACTTCGAAGCACGTCAACTTGAAATTGACGATGACGTTGTGGTTAAAAAACCGGGCAGTAATAAAGAAGTCGCAAAAAAGGTGCTCTCCACAGCGTACAGCTAGAAAATGCACAGAGAGCGTCTGAAAATGGTATAGACGTCAGAATCCCCCAAATCTGCACCAATCAGTTGAAATGCAAAAACGTAGCAAACTCCCGACCTTCTTCGCATGAGCAACGTCACTTCCACTGCGCTCCGAGCCGCTTGCCAGCAGAGGCATCGCGGGCGTACATGAGCCCAAACTCGTGATGCGCCGTATTCCGTTGTGACTTCAAGGACCCTCTACTCCTTAGGTTTGACGACTTGGCAAAAAGACACGCTTCTATACTGAGGGGGTGGGATTCTCCCTATATGACTCGCTCCCCCCGTTCACACATACGCTTCAGACCCTTCCCTTGTCAGGGATGCATCCAGCGAATTCCAGGTCTGCAGTTTTTATGGCATTTAGCAAGACTAAGCCCTAACAGGCTTTCGCGTCCGCTGTTAACGAATGAGGGAGATTCGTGTTGAGCAAACGAACTGACATCGAAAAACCGCTTTTAGAGACGCTTCACGAAGTCTGCACTTTAAGCGTGTACCACAAGCATTATGGAAATGCAACGGACCAACGGACACACACTTTTAGAACATTTTGAAATACTGACCACCACTATGTATAGCTGTGCTTTTGACAAATTTTATCAAACGAATAAACGAACGAATAAATTCGATGTCGAAAATTTTCGAACGGAAGAATGAACGAATTCAATCGATGTCGAAAAATTTCGAGGAATTTTGAGAGAGCCAATTCATTCGCTTTTTAGTTTTTGCGAATAAAGGAAGATCAAAAAAGCCAAATCTTTCGTTCATTTGACTACACGAATAGTCGACTAATTTTTCTAAGCGGTTCTCTGGTTGAAGATTTGAAGTTTATCGATAGTTGAAGGAAATTATTCGATTTTCGAATAATATTTGATTACGGCTCCCATTCGATGTTCGAATCCGAACGAATATTCGAAAATCTAGAAATATAGAATATTCGACCACTCGAAAAAATGCTCGAATAAGTTGTTCGAATAATTATTCGAAAATAGAAGTTGTTAGATGGATGTCTAGTTGCGATCAAAACTCTTGCGCCAGGCGGGACTCGAACCCGCATCTTCTGCTTTCCGGGCAGCGATGTTCGCCTTACACCACCGGCGCTGTTTGGTCGAACTGAACATCCACGATATCTTCCTAGCAAGTACTCACCTATCAGCACTCACCCGTTATCGTGATGAGCCGGCCGCTGATATCAGCATGAAACCGGTCAAGCTGAAGGCACTCGAAGAAATGATTTTTAACTTTGCTTGAGCCTAGAGCGGCTGGTATAGAAGATAGAAGTTGTTAGATGGATGTCTAGTTGCGATCAAAACACATCCCGATAACGGGTGAGTGCTGATAGGTGAGTACTTGCTAGGAAGATATCGTGGATGTTCAGTTCGACCAAACAGCGCCGGTGGTGTAAGGCGAACATCGCTGCCCGGAAAGCAGAAGATGCGGGTTCGAGTCCCGCCTGGCGCAAGAGTTTTGATCGCAACTAGACATCCATCTAACAACTTCTATCTTCTATACCAGCCGCTCTAGGCTCAAGCAAAGATAAAAATCATTTATTCGAAAATATTCGTCCGATCACAATTATAGTGACCACTGCTTCCATTTCTAAATGCATAAAACGGCTAGGACATGTGGTAGTGCAGTCGAAGGAGGCGCCAACTGTCGCGTGAACTCGATTCCAGGCTCGTGGTTCAGATTTTCTCCCTCCTCCCTTCGCCATCCATTCAGGCCTACCGACGTTTTCGTCTGTCGGTGAATTGGTACCAGATTTGTTTGAAGGGCAAAGCGTTGACTTGTTCATCGGCTGGCCACCACAAGTTATTGTATGGCCAAATACGCATTCAAATCGCCTCCACGACATCCCGTAGAAGTACAATGCATGGCGCATCCTAAAAGGGATTGAGTAGCGCCGTTCTTTATCATAAGTACTCTGTGATATTCCACAAGCATCAGAAACAACCGACAGCAGGTTGCGAAGAGATGGCGTTGCGAGCCTTTCGCTCTGCATCGTTTCTCTCTCTGCCTTATCACTTTCCGCTCCAAGTTCTCCCACTGCGCGACATTCCACCGCCTATGACAACGAGCTTATGAACCCACCACTTCGCAGCGTTCGTGGTGTAATGGTTAGCATGGATGCCTTCCAAGCAGGGGTGCACATTTAACGGTTAACGATTTAACGGATTTAACGAATTAACGGCATTTTTCGTTAAAATCTGGCTTAACGACTTAACGGAAATTTTTAGAAATTTAACGGAATTTTTAACGGACTTTTTTCTCAGCGAGCTTATCACATTTGCCCTTAGTCTTCACTAATGTTGCACGTCTCATCCTCCCTATTAGGACTGTTCCTAAATAACTATTGAAATCAGCAAGAATATTTTAATGTTTTCATGAATGTTTTGAATTTTAAAAAATTAAATGCATTTCGGGGGCGCGTGTAGCGCAGTTTGAGGAGATGCCGGCTGTCGCGTGCCCCGATACCAGGTACCTGGTTCGGATTTCCCGCCCAGGCCAACCAAGCCTTCCATTCTTCCGGGGTGAATTGGTACAAGACTTGTCTCTTGTTCATCGGTTGGTCACCGTAAGTCATTGTACGCCCAACTACTCATTCAACCCGCCTCCACATCCCGTAGAAGTAGAGTGCGTGGCGGGGATAGTGACTGAGTAATGCCGCCCTTTATCCTTCTAACCTTTGGTTCATTTTGGACCTAGTAGTTTCTTCGCCGAGGCCACAAGCACGCCAATGAATCCACAAAGATACTGGTCTAACCTCCTCGTAAGATATGCCTATCGTCACCTGGCGTTGTTTACCACAGAATAATTTTCCCCGCCACCTGGAACAGTCCTGACGGAAAGAATGCTTTCGCTCGCTGGACATATTTTAAACGATTTAAGAAAACGCTAATAACAAGAATCAGGAAAGCTACTTTTTCTGAACGTTAACACGTTAACGACGCAGCACACCTTTTCGACAGTGTGGGGCCGTGTGACACGATGTCGTGTCACGGTCTCAACGTTGCAAAAAATGGATTGGTTCCACACACCGGGCACTCGAAAATCGTACGTTCGACAACGTGCTCACATTTCACTGATAGGCTTTTAATTGTATCTTTATTAAATCATTTTTGTAATTAATGGGCGATGCCGGCATCGAGATTGTATATGCTCATAGAACATTCACTCGAAACGGTTTCGCAAAAAACTAAGAAAGGGGAACTCCGGGTTTTGCCTGATCGCACATTTTAAGATGCCTTGTCGGTGATCATCCTGAATGATAATTCCATACCTCTCATATTCTACACCCTGTAGGTAATTTGATACTGAAGGCTTATTTAATTTTATGCGCTTGATGATGATGAAGTGTTATTTTACATTGCAAAGTTACACTCCATTCCTTGCACTTCAGCTGTTGACCTCTTAAATTGAAACGTATAAGGTTTTTCCTTGATTTTTTCCCTTAGAAGAAGGGTTTGCATCTAAATGTTTTTTTAACGAAATTTAACGATTTACCGGAAATTTAACGAAAATTTTTCGTTAAAAAATTTCGTTTAAAAAATTTAACGCACAGAATTTTGTGTGCACCCCTGCTTCCAAGCATTCGGCGGGGGTTCGATTCCCCCCGAACGCATGAGTTTTGCATTTTGGTCCAGCAATTCCCTGGCGGTCATAAGTTCGTCAAAAGGTCCTATCTACTTCTCCAAACAAACTCTGACTGAGCAATCTTTGACGAGCGTATTGATTATTACTGTAGCTGATGCTGGGGCCGGATTCATCGACGACTTACAGCAATTTACAGAGAAAACTACAGCCGAAATCCCTGATAGCGCGGCTTATCAAACGATATGGTGAGCGATAAACCGCGTTATCAGAGATTTCCGCTGTGAATTCTCTGTTAAAGTTGGAAAGTCGTTGATGAGTCCGACCCCTGTATGTTACGACCATTTTAAATGCGCAATATGGCTACATTATTCATACTTTCTTACAGTATAGACGTGTACTGTCGCTACGAAGTCAAAGTATTATAGTATCAGCCGAATATAAATTGTGCAAAAAAGATTTACAAAACTAAACCGTTCATTAGGAACGGATTATTCCAAGTTTCGGATCTATCCTAGTCGGGGGGGGGTGGCACATACCCAAAAATGTTTAAACAAATTGACCTGGCGTTCATGGAGCGGGTTCTAGAGGACAAAGTAAGGCCCAAGCTAACAAAATTCACAAAAAATGCAGCAAAAACAAAAGGAATTTCACCACGATTACGAAGCTATGTCCGCCCCTCACCACGGATCCCTGTTATAACATGTCAGGCGGTGGTCAGCTGTGTTTGAATACGCCTAGCCCGCCGGGACGGCTTTACAAGCGCGGGTATTTGTTTGTTTTTTGTTTGTTTTGCGTTTCATTGATTTGAGTTTTGAGTCGTATTCTGTTTTCTAGAAGCCGTTACCAAGTGAATTTGTTTAATAATTTTTAGGTATGAGCCCCCCCCCCCCGGACTAGGATAGAGCTCAAGTTTCTTATATGAAAGACTGGCTCGAATCGATGCTATCGCATCATCACTAATGGCAGGACGTGTTATCTTTCACCAGAAAATTGTTTTAGAATAGCTAACAATAATATCGATATTTATAAAGATTAACTGTTCAATTTTTCACCATTCAATGGGATTACCATAGGGCAGAATCTTCGAATTCATCCACAAAGATCGCAGTCAAAAAAGTTTAGTTAATTTTTTTCCGGCCGTTTAGTTAGATCTTGGAACGGATGGCCTGCCTCAGCCCTACTTTTCCCATCAAACCATTCAACTACAATAGGAATAAGGATAAAGGACGGCGTTACTCAGTCCTTTTGGGATGCGCCACGCATTCTACTTCTACGGGATGTCGTGGAGGCGACTTAAATGTGTATTTGGGCATAAAATGACTTGCGGTGGCCAGTCGATAAAAAGTCAGCGCTTTCTCCTTCATAGACAAGTCTGGCACCTATTCACCGACCCCGGAGGGATGGAAGGTGTGATTGGCCTGGGCGGGAAATCTGAACCAGAAACCTGGTATCGAGTGCACGCGAAGCCGGCGCGTCCTCCAACTGCGCCACACGCGCCCAACGCTCAACTACATATGTACAACGAAAACGGCTTTTGCGATGGCAACTAAAAAATTTCTTTTAACCAGCGGAGTAGAAAATATTTCCCTTCGACATATAATAATATCTTCAATGATTAAACGACTGAATCGCTTTGAAAACAAAAGCAATCACACTTCCCCTTCATGCAAATCATTGAAAAAAGCCGTTTTTGAGCACAAGGAACAAAGTAATGAAAGAAAGAGCATCGCCTAATTCGTAATTCTTTAAAAAAAAACCAACTCTTGCCGTAGTCTTTTGTGCAAAAATGATGTTGCACCAATTATTGGATCAATAAATGTTCTTTGTTCTATGTTCCTAGAACTCTCACGCTTCCATTTAGGGCACTTATTGCAACTGCATTTAACGTGCAAAAAAAAGAGGAAATCTCCAGATTTGTTTGTTATATAGAAAGGGCCATGCACTTAGGTAGCGCAGCCGCCGGGTGTCCCCTGCAGGTTCCTGGTTCGGATTTCCCGCCCAGGCCAACCAAGCCTTCCATCCCTCCGGGGTCGGTGAGTTGATACCAGACTCGTCTGGGAAGGATAAAGCGCTGACTTGTTCTTCGGCTGGCCACCGCAAGTCAATGTATTGCCAAATACGCATTCAAATCGCCTCCACGACATTCCGTAGAAGTAGAATGCGTGACGTATCCCAAATGGGATTGAGTAACGCCGTCTTTTATCCTTTATCCTTCATAGAAAGAGCAATGGGTGCATGTAGAGGAGGTGAGCAGCATTGGTAGGTTGGAGCGCGCCAGACAATAGTAACCAAACAGCACAGGACGAACACATGTCAGGGTACCAACTGTACATGCCCTCTCTGAATGGCATGCCCATTCCATGCGGTCTGATTGGTTTAGGTGTTCCCACCTACCAATGCTGTTCAGCTACGCGACATATACCGAGCAATGCATTATGGTAGCTCAGACGGCCGAGGCGTCGGCTGTCGCGTGCACCTGACACCAGGCTCCTGGTTCAGATTCCCCACCCAGGTCAATCTAGCCTTCCATCCCTCCGGGGTCGGCGAATTGCTACCAGTCTTGTCTGGGAACGACAAAGCCCTGACTTGTCCACCTGCGAGTCACCGCAAGTTTTTGTGAGAGCCAAACACCCACTCAAATCGCCTCCACGAAATCCCGTAGAAGCCAAATTCGTGGCGCCTCCCAGAAGGGATTGAGTAACGCCGCCCTTATTCTTACCTTTACCCGTCACCTATGTTCTAGCCATGTTATTGTCCAAGAAAGCCGACGAGAGAGCTATCCGAACACAGAAGGAACTTGAGTGAAACGGTCGACATATACAAAGACGCAAAGTCCAAGAAAAGCGGCAAGGAGACTGACGCCGGTCACAGATTATCAGTTGTACTGGGCTCGACGCTGCCTTAGTTCCAGAATCATCTCCTGATGCTGTGCGAAAAAGCTGTCGAATTCATGGAAAAACTTGAGTGCGGGAAGAAGGAGAGGGAGAATAGTAATTTCCTTGCGCTTCCTTCGTTACTTGGTCGTTTTCCGCATTTTTCCCGTTACTCAGCAGCTTTCTTCGCAATACTTATACATTTCGGGCGCGTGTAGCGCTGTCGGAGGAGGTGGCGTACCCGATACCAGTTTCCTGGTTCGGATTTCCCGCCCAGGCCAACCAAGCCTTCCATCCCTCCGGGCTCGGTGAATTGGTACCAGGCTTGTCTGGGTAGGATGAAGCGCTGACTTGTTCATCGGCTGGCTGCCGCAAGTCATTGTATGGCCAAATTCGCATTCAAATCGCCTCCACGATATCCCGTAGAAGTAGACTTCATGGCGCATCCCAAAAGGGATTGAATAACGCCGTCCTTAATCCTTTTATCCTTTACCTATAGATTTCCAGTCCTTCTCGAAAGGCAAGTAATCAGACACAAAACTTGAAGATAGATGAAAACACAAAGAGAATAGTCGAGAGGCATGAGAAACTGATACGAAGCAGACTGATACAGTACAAAAAACGGCACAGACATGAAAAAATGAAAAAAAACAGTCAAAAAGGGCGCAAATATGCTCGGGGGAAGATGGTCACAATGTAAGACTCTCCTATACGACCTTTTCAGTTGTCCTATGGTGAACTGAGCTACGCTATTTCAGATGTAACTGAACACACATGTGCCTTCTTACAAAGGCGAATATCCCCCGAGTACAAGATGACCCTCTCCGAGCCTAGCTAGCACCCAAAAAAGTGATGATGCTGATAAATGCATCAATTGGTTAGTGAACAGAAGACGGTTACAACCTTCATAAATCTCAATTATGAATCTCGTTTCACAACTTTCCCTCGGGTCATTCCGATTTCTTTCTACACGTGGTATCCTCAGTGCTCTACTTTTCTTCCCATACTATTTCCACGTCAAACTGAGCACTCTTTTAAACTGCTCCAAGGTGGTTAGAATAAATTTTCGTTCAAGAAAAATTTGGTATAATTTTCTTAGAATTGATTTAGTTCACCTACCCAGCAAGTCAATACTCTGTTTGAAGCTCTATACAACTCTTAGTTCTGAAAAATAATGGTTTAGAAATTGTTTTAAAAGAAGGCGGTTTTTTTTAGTCCCAGAAGGAGAGATTGCACCATGCCCTCGTCTAAGATGTTGCGATTTTTATTCGGTTTGCAGCAAAATTCTGTTTGCATAGAGTTTCACATCTGTTAACGACACAACAAAATCAATAGCAAAAAAACACGCATATCCTAACATTGATGTTCCATGTAAGAGGCATTTACACTATCAAGTAACTAAATTCGCGACGAGCTTTTCGACTTCAATCTCGTCCTTTAATGCACTGCTTATGTATTTGTTGCGCATTAAAACTAAATTCCTTTTGTTATTTTTCCCAACAAATTATGGAACCATAACACATATTCGGGGCAGCTGAACTATAACAATTTATAAGAAAGTCGTACCAGACTCCAAAGTTTAAAGGAAAGCATACCAACCAAAAAGTAACCATAACCATCTTGGAGTGCATTAAGAAGTAAGAAAAAAGTCCATAAGAAGTTCATTTCACTTTGGGAGACCCTCACTTTGACTTCAGATGCATCTTCTTCTTCTTCTTCTTCTTCTTCTTCTTCTTCTTCTTCTTCTTCTTCTTCAGCGTTTGTCCCGCTTCGTAGCGGGGTCCGCTATTCTGGTGTCATGACGCCACCTTTCCCGATCCAGCGCTAGATCAGGGTGGACACCAGCCGCTTTCAAGTCCGTATGTAACGTATCAGCCCAGCGCTGCTTCGGGCGCCCTCTAGGCCGCTTTCCTACCACCTCTAACTTAAGGCCTATCTTGCGGACGCTATCTTCCTTTCCACGCAGAACGTGGCCGTACCATCGTAAGCGAGCTTCGCGCATCTTGTCAGTTATCGGCGCGACACCGAACTTCTGCCGAATAGCATCGTTTCGGATGCGGTCCATGCGCGTGACTCCTGCCGTCCAGCGCAGCATCTTCGTCTCCATGACGCTGAGGCACGCTTCAACTTCCTTGGTCGCAGGCCAACACTCAGCGCCGTACATCGCTACTGGCCGGATGACTGCTCTGTAGATCTTTGACTTAAAGCGCTCTGGTATCTTCTTGTCGCAGAGCACGCCAGTCAACGAGCGCCACTTGGACCAAGCTGCACTCACGCGTGAATTCACTTCGACCATCAGTTTGCCGTCAGACGCGACTGCTGATCCAAGGTACTTAAAAACCGAAGTGCGTGGGAGCTCGATGCCGTTAACCTTGATGGAACTGGACTCGGTAAGGTCCGTCGTTAAATACTCGGTCTTCTTCACGTTCAATCTGAGTAAAAACCGCTCCAAGCGATCACACCAAGCTTGCAACTCTCGCTCGAGTTCTCCTTTATCTTCGCTAGCGAGCATCACGTCATCGGCATAAAGCAACGTCCAAGGGACGGGCTTCTGAAGATCTCGTGTGATGGCATCCATGACGACAACAAAGAGGAGTGGGGAAAGCGCAGAACCCTGGTGTACCCCGACAGAGATGGGGAACTCCATCGAGGTTCCAGCTGCAGCTTGCACTCGACTCTTTGGACAAGAGTAGAGAATTCGCACCCACTCTATGAGCTCTTCGGGAACTCCATGATGTCGCAAGGCGTACCATATCACTTCACGCGGTACGCGGTCAAAGGCCTTCTCCAAGTCGAGGAAGGCGATATGCACTGCCTTCTGTTTCTCGCGATGCTTCTCTATCAGGAGGCGGACGGCATGTATGGCATCAACGGTGCCACAGCCAGCCACGAAGCCGCACTGATTGCTGGACAGCTGGACGATGTCTCGAATTCGTCCGTCGACAACTCGCTCAAAGATCTTCATGCTGTGCGAAAGCAAGCGAATCGGACGGTAATTGGAGCAGTCTGCAGGACTGCCCTTCTTCTTCCAAATCGGGATCGTCGTACTTTGGCGCCAACACTCAGGCACTTTCTTCTCCGCCACAACCTGATTAAAGAACTTCGCCAACCATTCAGCAGGGTACCAGAACTTGGACTTCCATAAATCAGCTGCCACGTCATCGGGCCCAGTCGCTTTGCCTGGCCTCATCTTCTTCAAAGCCGCTTCAATCTCCTCCACGGTGATCTTCTGAACGGGGCCGTGGGTTGGAGCCGTTGAAGGGATGGCTGGATGAGGGAACTCTACCGTAGAGATTTCCTCAAAATAATCACGCCATCGCTTCAATGCCTTCTTGCGGTCCATAAGAAGATGGCCGTTCTCATCATTGATGCCGAAGAATTTCTCGATGTCCTCGGTCTGGCGATAGCGATTCTTTGCAAATCGGTACAGATACCGCTCACCATCGCGAGACTCGAGCTTCTCGTTGACATCTCCATAATGAGTGGCTTTCGCAACAGCCACGGCCTTCTTTGCAGCTTTCTTCGCTTCTTGGTACTTCCGCCAGTTATCGGCTGTCTTTTCGCCGAGAAACACGTGATAAAGCAACTTCTTCTCTCGCACTTTTGCTTTCACTTCATCTGTCCACAGCCATGTCTGCTTGTCGACCTTCCGTCGCCCAGGCTTCGTAATGCCGAGTTCCGACTGTGCAGCTTGGCGTATCGCGTCGGTTGCTTTCTTCCAAGTTTCGTCGACAGTCGTGACTGTCGGTAACCGCACGCGAGAAATCACAGCTGCTTCCTTCTCTCTGATTCGCCACCACTTAATTCTAGCTTCACCGCATCGCTCAACCTGCTTCAGCCTCGGAGGGGCGATCTTCAAAGTGCAGATCAGCGGTCGATGCTGTGGGGCGATCGTATCATACGGCACGATCTTCGCGTCTGTGACAAGACTCCGGTCGCGATCTCTCACAAAGACAAAGTCTATCTGAGTCTTGGTGCTCCCACTGTAGTATGAGATAAGGTGCGAGTCGCGTTTTCGGAAAACGGTGTTTACTATGGTGAGGTTATGCGATTCCGCGTAATCAAGAATGCGCTCACCATCGGCGTTACGTGATCCGTATCCGAACCCACCATGACAGCTGTACCCGTCTTTCGTAGCACCTACGTGCCCAGTAAGGTCACCAGCGACTATGATGACATCTTTCGACGGTACCTCTGCTGTCTTCTCATCAAGCAGGCTCCAAAACTCTTCCTTGGCTTGATCCGAGCAGCCAGTCTGCGGAGCATACGCTGAGAAGAAGTGATAGAGTCGCTCCTTAGCGGCGACAACGATCTTCATCAATCGATCGTCAACGCGTTCGACGCTTACAATCAAGTCACGAAATCGTTCGGAGACGATTATTCCGACACCACTGGTGGTCCTGGGACTTCCACATAGAACGGCCTTGAAGCCACGTCCTATGTCCCTTGACTTGCGGCAGGACCACCTCGTCTCCTGTACCGCACAGAAATCAACCCTTCTACGCTCCAGTGCTTCAACCAACTCGCACGAGCGGCCCGTCAACGTACCCGCATTCAGCGTTGCCACGCGGGTCCTGCTTACGTTACGGGACTTTCGGACTAGCTCAGTTGCCCCCCGATGCCGTCCTCGCATCAGGGACCCTCGCATACTTCTCACACTCGCCGGGCTCTGCGAGTGCGCGTCGGCTTCCGCGGACGCCGTAGCACTATCTCGAAACACTTGAGCTGTCATACACCATGTGATGTGACACGGGTCTTCGTAGGCCGGCCTGTCACAAGGGCCTGTCGCCTGCAATCGAATGTCCGTGATCGGCTTAGCTCGCAGAGCGAACAGTTTCCAGTGGCACCACGTGGAGGAACGGACATCGCCACCTTTGACTTCAGATGCATCAAATATGCTTAAAAGGGTGTCCAATTTGACGTGAAAAGAATCCAATTTTATTTGAAAATTCTCCAATTTGACCTGAATAATATTTTGCGTAAAATTTTTACGTTTTCTGTTCATGTCTCGATAGAGTTAAAATTTAAAAATGCGAAAGTCGAAGAAACGAGGACGACTTCGATTTCCTTCTTCCACTGATAAGAAGGTTGTTGGGGTTCCATAACGATTATAATCTTATCCCTTTAACCCTTTTCTTCTGTCTTTTGCTAAGATCCATTCCAGATCCATAGACTATCTAAAACCTTTCGTTGTTTGTCGTGTGTGTATTATTCATGTTCATGTTGACTAAAATAAACAAGCAGGTCATACTATATAAGAACGCGCTAAGTGCTGAGTCGCACTATCGATCGGGTAAAATCGGGGGTAAAATGAGGGAAAAATTACGGCACGAAATAGCGAAAAATACCCAGACAACTTCTCCCTGCTTGAGAACTTGAGCCTTGAGGCAATCGAGGTCGCTGAACAGGAATCTGAAGTTTGTTTTTGAGTTGTCGATCACCATCAATCGATACTGATCAAATTACTGTGCTGGAAAATAGCGGAAAATACCCAGACGTCTTCTACCTGCCCGGAAACTTCAGCCCTGGGGTAATCGCGGTCGCTAAACACGAGTTTGAAGTTCGTTTTTATAGTATCGATCACCGTCAATCGATACTGATCAAATAACGGGGCGCGAAAATAGAGGAAAGTACCCAGACGTCTTTTATCTGCCAGGGACTTCAGAAGACGTGCGGAACAGGTCGCATGACGTGCCTAGGGCTCAGAAGACGTACCAAAGACGTCGCTCTCCGTGTTTGGGGATTCAGATAGACGTGTCGAAGAAGTCGTTCAATGTGCCTGGGGATTCAAAAGGCGTGCCAAAGACGTCGTCCGCTAAGGAGGATCATTGACGGGGATCAGAAGCAGTAATGGGGGACCGTTTCACTAACAAAGCAAGGGTCTGAAGCGTATGCATGCACGGGGGGAGCGAGCCATATAGGGAGAATCCTCACCCTCAATTGGTTTGAAAATGTGTTTATTTTTTGCCAAGTCGTTAAATCCAAGCATTAGGGGGTTACAATGAGATACGGCGCATCGCGAGTTTGTGGGTCTTGTAGATAAATAATGCGCCTCTAGGAAAACCTCGCTAAAAAAACTTCCGAAATTCAACTCGTATCAGCAAAAATTACAATTTTTGATGAATTTCGAAAATTCCGAAGCGTAGTTTAACGGAAAACACTTGTGCAAAATGCTGTTGAACAAATTCGACGATGAATGCCGGTAAATCCGGTAAATTGTTAATATTAGGTTGGTAACTAAGGCCCCACTGTTTTTTACAATTTATTCTAAATTTCGCTTTTTTTGCATAATGTTACAAGCCATTCAAAAGAAATTTGTTCTCTCACAAAGTATGTTCAGTTTTTCTTCCATTTTTGATTTTTGTCATTTTTTAGGTCAACAAAAGTGAAAGGTAGAAAAAAAGAACGATGACCTTCGCTGACCTTTCGCTCCTTCTCTCCGCTTTGAGGTTCCTGTACTTCTTACGGAATTCAGAATAAAATGTTTTAAAACGGCGGGAATTTAGTTTCCAACATAGTATTATGTAGGTTGGAAAAAAGTCTCTTCACACTTCGAAAAAAAATTAACCGTTCTCCTTGTAAGCACACTAGCCAATATTGATAGCTGATTTCGTAATCCTATCAAACTTGTCTACCGTCCGCACACGGACATAGGTCAAGACCCTTCTTGTACTTCGCTATCTATCCAATCTTCCGGACTCAATGCCAGATCTACCTCATGGCCGTTTTCGGCGCAGCATTCTTCATGAATTTGTTAAACGATCTACAGCACGTTAGGCAGCAGACCAAATTAACCATATAAATGGCTTGGGGTCTACTACTCATTGCGCCTGTTATGAGTGATTCGGGAAGCTTTTAAAGGTAGATTATTCACTCGAGGACAAAGCAAGGTCAGGAAGGCCAACAGAATTGGACGACACGGAACTACTCCATCTTCTTCATACCGATAGTAGGCAGACGACACGTCAACTGGCAGAGAAGCTCGAAATGTCTCATAGGATAGTGGGAATCCATCTGAAGAATCTTGGCTTCGCATGGAAACTTGGAGATTGGATTCCACATGCCCTGTCGGACACTCAGAAAGGTCAGCGGCTCTCCATCTCCGCTTCTCTTCTGTCCGGATACGAAAGAAAACTATTTCTGCCACAGATTGTGACAGGCGATGAGTCCCGGGTTCTGTATGCCAACTTCCGAAGAAAAAGGCAATGGGTACAAAAAGGAGAGAACCCTAAGCCTGATCTCAAGCCCAGTGTTCACGAAAGGAAGATTCTCTTGAGTGTTTGGTGGGACATCAGAGGAGTGATCTACTGGGAAACTCTCAAAAGTGGAGAGAGTCTTACTGCTGCCACATACAGTGGCCAGCCCCACAAAGTCGCCGCAGCTCTCCAAGAAAACAGGCCTGAGAAGTCAAAGGTGACGATCCAGCAAGACAGCGCAAAACCACATGTTGCAAGACTCACAAGAGAAACAATAAAGGAGCTGGGCTGGGAGGTAATGCCACATCCACCGTATAGCCCTAACCTCGCCCCTACGGACTACCATCCCTTCCGTGCTCTCAAGCGAGAAAATGGAGAGAAATATTTTGAAACGCATGAAGACCTCAAAAATTGGATTCAGCGATGGTTCGACTCCAAAACTGCAGTCTTTTATGCGAGAGGAATTAAAAAATTACCCAGTCTTTGAAGAAGTGTAGTGGAACAAAATGGAGTTTATTTCAATCGATTTGACTTTGTTGTTGTGAAGTAATAAATCTTTGAAAAAAATGAAAAGACTTTTTTCAACCTAATAGTTAAACGACACTCCTGTTATGCATGCCGAACGGTTGAAAAGAAGGAGCTCCTAAACCGGAAGCTCAAATCTCCAAAACGAGAGGAAGCACAGATCAAACGCCTGGAATAACACCACGGAGTGGCGAGCGGGTCGTGTTTTTGAATAATAGTGCCCTTATTTTCGACGGAGAACAGCAGCGTCCCGATGAGCGGAGCGATATGGCTCGTTAGCACTTCCATCTCACCCCATCGCCCCACCACTACTAGCCGCCACGCCCGGAATCCACCCTCTCCGGAAACATCCTGGTGCCAGATTCATCAACCGCTTACCGCCCTCTAACGGTGAAAATACCGCCAAACCCCCTGATATAACAATCATCAGCATCAGGTTTGACGGTATTTTCACCGCAAGAGGGCGGTAAACGATTGAAGAATCTGGCCCCTGGTGGTCATCCAGCTGGCAACTGTCATAGGTGTAACTCAGCCTCCATTTAGCTCGGATTATGGGGCAGGTAATGGCAGAAGCAAGTCAGCTACCTCTTCAAAAGAGCAGCGCGTGGATTTTCCCTCCATAAGTGGTGTGGAGCCTCTAGTCAGTGGACGTATTGGGCCCTTGTTGTTCTCCTTAATTGGCTTATTCGGAGCCAAACGCGGCGCTTTCTAAGTGGTCTCTCACGCGTCAACGGGCAACAGCACTGGAGCGGAACGTAGTGCATATGTCTGCAGCCTTGACAGCTATTTCGAGGTAAGGAAGCTGAGCGGCATTGTCAAAGGGGCATACAAGGACGTTCAGTTCTGTGAGAAAGCCTCGAGCACATAGAAAAGTCTCGCCGATCTTTAGTGTCGAGGTCTACCATTTTCACGTCGAATTTGACACTTTTCAAATCAAATTCTTAGTGCTTTGCTTTCTTTGATCACATTGTTTCACTAACCAGATGCTAGCAATGGTTTTGTTCTTTGTTCGAGTAGTACCAGTGTTCTGATTAGTTTTTTTTTTTGCATTTTGTTGTTTTTTTTTGCGTGGATGTCCCATAAATGATAAATAAATAAATGAATTGGACAAAAGTTTGGGTGAAATCAGTGGTTAATGATCCCAACAGCCTTAGTTACCCGCACTTACCATAACCTACCGTACTCCGCCGTAATACTAACTACGGAAGGTTTCGACCTTCCATGGAACGTCAAGTTGAGCCCAAGATCATTAGAAAGAGCTCGGAATGCTGATTACGAATATGTGTGTCAAAATTGCAAATTGAAATTCCAGAGCGAGTTATGGCCTGCCGAATTCCGGTGGCCTCACCACTGGCTGCCGTGTGACACAGCTGGCGCGAGAGTGGTGCGGCGTCATCACAGAAAAGGGTAGGGGTAGTGCTCCTGCTCAGGAGCGACGTCGTTGGTTCGGTTCCCATTGCTGCCGGTTTTTTCCAAATCCTAACATATCTTCGAAATGACTTTTTATTCCGAGTTTTTTATGTATAAAATGTGCAGTGTGTGAGCAACATGTCTGCTTCGCACATTTTTTTTTGCTTTGTTCCACGAATGCCAAGGTTGTTAGAAGCACTTCCAGTTGTTCAATATGAGATTTGGACTCTACTTGTGCAAAAAATGTAAATATAAATGTTACCCTAGCAGTTTTTTGCTATCAAGTATTTTTACAAAAGTGTATGGTAGTTTGCGCGGCTATTTAGTCAGACACGCGTCATTATTCAGAATAAAAGGTCTTTTCGAAGATAAATTATGATTTGCAAAAAGACCAGCAGCAATGACAACCGAACCAACGACGTCGCACTTGACGAGCAAGAGCACTACCACTGCGCCACCGCAGCAGCAGGCTGCCCCTTCTTACGGAGCCCTGATGACTCAACAATCTCGCGCCAGCTTTGTCGCACGGCCAGTCTGTCGCGAGGCCACCCGATTTCGACTGGCCATAACTCGCTCAGGAGTTTCATTTTGCAATTTTGACACCCATACTCGTAATCAGCATTCCGAGCTCTTTCTAATGATCCCTGTCTCAACCTGAAGTTCCATGGGAGGTCGAAGCCCCTCCCTAGTAAGCTCGCCTTAATAAGACTTTTAAAATCAGTACGAACTCTTCCAAATCGAAACTATCCTCGAGCAGGTCAAACTTCAGACTCACTAAGATGGTACAAATAATTTTTTGTTCAACGAAAATTTGGTATAACTTTCTTTGAATTTTTTTTTAGTTTATCTTCCCTTCAAGTGTAGCAATTCTATACGATTTTTTATTAAAGAATTAATCAGTTAAAATTTGTTTTAAGCAGCAGCACAGTAAAGAAGCAGCCATACAGCGCATTAAAGTATGAGATCGTGCCATGCACCCAAAAAATTTCGTCGCAACTTCTATTTGATTGATAGTGCAAATGTCACTTACATGAACCGACGAACTGAGAATATTTTTGTTTATTTATTTATTTATTTATTTATGCGCCAAATAGCGCGCTAGTATACCAATACAGCACAACAACAAAGAACAGTAGGCAAACTCCTAACTCAAACAAACTCAGCAGTAGACACTATAAACTCAAAAATGACCAAAACTACAGAAAGCTAATATAAAACTGAAAATAGTGTATGCACTCTGAGTGCTCGCTTACAAGGTAAATTTTATAAATTTATAAATATTTATATTTATTTACATTAATATATATATTAAAATAAATATTATTTATATTACGATATTTATTTATTTATTAATATTTATACAATTATACATTTTATTTTTTGTAAGTGTTCTCTGCAAATGTTTTTGTTGTACCGTTTATAGTCGTGCTACTCCAGGCAAAGTACAATTCTGCTATCAAACGAATGGAAATCGCGACATTTCGGACGACGGCATGACGCAATCCTTTTCGACACTAAAAAATAACAGCCTTCCTGCTCTCTAAAACAAGCTTTAAACCATTATTTTCTCCCAAAAAAATTACCCTATATTTTATAAAAATTTTACCCTATATTTTCCTTGAACAAAAAATTATTCTAATCTTTCGGAAAGTCTCTAGTTTAATGTATAAGAAGCTTCTCGATTTGGAAGATTTCGCTTTGATTTCAAAAGTCTACTTAGTCTAGCTTAAAAGAGTGCCCAACTTGACGTGAAAATGATATAAATCAAATTTGATTTCACCATAAAGAAAAAAGTATAAAGAAGGCGTTAATCAATCCCTTTTTGCGATGCGCCACGCTCTATGTAACGACTTGCGGTGGCCAGCCTAAAGGCAAGTCAGTGTCTTCTCCTTCCCTCACAATAATGGCACCAATTCACCAACCCCGGTGGGATGGAAGGCTTCGTGGCGGGCGCGAGCGCAAGAACCATGTCCGGTTCCAATTAGCTGGCAACGGGAGATGAGAGGTTTGGTTGTCCTGAACGGGTCCGTGCCAGGGACCCTTGATTCGGATTGAACGCGTCAGCCGGCACCTCCTCAGACTGCGCTACAGCGCGCTCGTGAAATAACGGGATATGCATTCAGATTATCTCGGTGAAACCACGTAGAAGTAGAATGCATGGCGCACCTCAGACAGGGTTTAACCAACGTCTCATCTATGCTTATTTGTTTATTTATTATCTTTCATTTATCTATTGCCTCTCCACCCATCGTTCATCATGCTACCGATTACATCGGTCACTGAGCAGCATTACTACACCTAATCTAAGCCATGTTGGAGCATAGAATCCCAGCGTTCTTCAAGAAGCTCTGGGACAGCTCGAAGAAGCGTCATTCGTGCAACAAATGCGCCATCGATCACCGCAAATCACATTCGGATGAGCGGCAGCAGGGGCAATGTCTCAACTTGGTGTGGGCGTGTCGCCAAACATCAATTTCTGCCGCCTACTGGAATTTCGTAGACGCATCGATAGCGTCAGATGAGAAAATTCGCTGTCAAACGGCCTTCTTCTCTCAAACAAAAGGATTACGGTCGTGAAGAAACTTCCGAAGTTGAGGAAAATGCTCCACTAAGGGTTTTACGACGTGTTATTTGCTTGGGACGATATAAATTGCGCTACATCTACGATTACCCTTTAATTTTCATATCTCATGTCAACTTCAAATTTATCATTAAAAAGAAAAACTGCGGCGACATTACCAATGGGCAGCGATTGATTGCTTAATTCAAAAATAGTCTCGATTTTTTCTTTTTGTTTCCCAATTTCCCCAATCAACTCCCTGTAGCGTAAAGATTTCAGAGTTTTAAGAAAAACTGATGGCACACTTTTCAACTGAAAACCAGTAGTATAGTTTTCGAAAGACTAGGAATATAAGAAATAATACAATATAACCAGGGGCCGGATTCACAACAGTTAAACCCGTGGGTATGTAGGGTATAAGGGGTAGAGATAAGGTAAAACTTCAGAGACGCAGGCTTCATCGTGGGTATCTCTACCCCTATACCTGTGGGTTAGTCATTGATGAATCCGGCCCCAGGGATAATGTAATGTAATCTATCAGGAACAGTAAGGTGTAGTACATGTTATGAAACTATTTTGAACCTCATTGGGTTTTGCAAAAACAAATTCTGGTGTGCAAATCATGAGTGCAGAGTTATTTATTACAAAAGCTCAAAATAGGTACTATAGTATTCGCGGCAAAAAAAAGTGAAAAAACCCCAACCGCACTCGGCCGATTATAAAAGAAAGCTACAGGATCAACTAAAAACGGTGTCATGCTCTTAAATATTAAAGCGAGATTTTTCTTTTTTTTTCTTTTTTTTCTTCATTCCTATCTCTGAATAGTTGAAAACCAAGGAACACGGACTCAAGAGAATAGAGCACGGCTTTATAAACTCCTCTAAAATATACCTTGTAAATGTTACTAAAAATTAGGTGGGCCGGCCCCATAATGCGCACAGTCACCCGCTGGACAAGAGCCGTCACCGACTGGATTCCGCGGGATGTCAAAAGAACACCAGGACGCCCACCAACGCGTTGGTCGGATTTCTTTGTGAAAGCCCTGAATGACCGATATGACACTGCTCTTCGTGTCCCTCGACCGAGGAGGATCCATTGGATCACTCTGGCACGCTACAGGGACGAATGGGGCTGCTGCTGGCGCCTGCTCGAGCTACTCGATGATCAACCGGTCGACAAGTAACAAGTGGCTTTCGCGTGAAATTTTTTCTGCACATTTACAGAAGTCCCATATCTTTCTTCTTGAAAGAATCACGTACAGATATTCCAATCTACACCAGCGGACTCTCTAGGAGTTGAAAGCTCGTAAAAATAATTTTGGGTCATTAATAGGCAGAATTTTCAACAACATAAAGTTTTCGGAATTAGCTTTTTTTACAATTGCACTCCAGCGGTTTGAGAATTTATTTTACCTTTCGGTGATATTGAAAAGCCCATATAGCGAGCATTTTTAATAGCTGATAGAAGGTAGAAGAGCAGATGCCGTCATGTAAAGCCAAACCGAGTGATCATTACGTTGGGATGTAAGGAAGGGTAAGGAATATGTGACGGTTTATCACTTCCTTTAGAATGCGACACGCATTACAGTTCTACGGGATGCCGAGGAGGCAATTTGAGTGCATATATGGGCTAGGAAATAGAGGGTAAGATGCCGGATGATTGGAGGGACAGCATCATAGTCAACATCTTCAAGCAGAATGGCAACGCGTCCGAATGCTCCAACTACCGCGATCTCACACACGATGAAGATCTACGAACGACTGGTCGACTCGAGGCTGAGGGAGATGGTCACCATCTCCCAGGAGCAGTAGGGCTTCATGCCTGACACATCCACCACAGGCGCGATTTTTATCGCTCGCCAGGTGATGGAGAAGTATGGGGACAAACAAAAGCCCTGCTACATGGCATCCTGGACCTGGAGAAGGCCTACGACACCCCGAGCCGTACTCTGGAAAGCCTATCGAGGGAGGGTTGTCCCGGAACGTCTGACCACGGTCATAAGGGACATGTACAAGGGCTCGAAAGCGGCGATAGGAACTCCACACGGGATGACAAAGCAAGTAGACATCACAGTGGGGGTACATCAAGGGTCGGTCTTCCTGCTGACGCTTGACTTTATAGTGAACCACCTTGAGGAAGGCCCTCTCAGGACGATCCTCTACGTGAAAGACATCGCTCTAGTAGCCGACAGCCGGAAGGAGCTGGAGGAGAAGGTGCAGTTGAGACAAGGAGCCCTCGCAGACAACGAACGACCTGCGGCTGAACGTGAGGAAGACGAAGTTCTTCAGCTCTGAGCAGTGCACCGAACCGATCCTAGACTGCCAGGGGAGGTGATCGAAAAGGTGAGAGAATTTCGCTTCCTCGGAAGCGATCTATCCAATGAGTGCGGCGTGGACCAGGCAGTCAGGGAACGGATAATTGCAGCATGGCTCAAATGGAAGGAGTCCACAGGAACACTGTGCGACTGTAAGTGCTCCAGGGCACTAAAAGGCAAGCTACATAGAACAGTATTGAGGCCGGTCCTCCTCTATCTTGTGAGTGCTGGGCCCTGGGTACAGCGCAGGAGCGGCAACTGCACGTGGGGGAGATGAGGATGCTCAGGTGGGCATGTGGATCAGGGGTGCACACAAAATTCTGTGCGTTAATTTTTTTAAACGAAATTCTTTAACGGAAAATTTTCGTTAAATTTCCGGTAAATCGTTAAATTTCGTTAAAAAGTACCATTAGCTGCAAACCATTATTTCAAGTGACAAAAATCAAGGAAAACCTCCTACGTTTCAACTTCAAAGGATCAACAACTAAAGTTCAAGGAGTGGAGTGTAATACTACAATGTAAATTAATCAATTGAACATCCACAAACATAGAAAAATAAACAAGCTCTCAGCAAAAAATTGCCCACAGGTATGGAGTGAGAACAGCTATGGAATTATCATTGAAGATGACCACCGACAGGGCATCTTAAAATGTGTCATCAGGCAGAACCCGGATTCCCCCTCCCCTCCTTTCCCAGTTCTTTTCGAAACAGTTCTGTGCGACTGTTCTACGAGCATATACGATCTCGATGCGGGCACCAGCCCCCTAGTACAGAAAGAGTTAATAAAAAATACAATTAAAAGCCCATCCGTGGCATAAAAGCTCATCAGTAGCATGTTAACACGTCAGACGCACGATTTTCGAGTGCCTGGTGGGCGTGACCAAGCCATTTTTTGAAACGTCGGGACCGTGACACGACATCATGTGACACGGTCTCACACTGCCTAAAAAGTGTAACACTTCGTCAACGTGTTAACGTTCAGGAAAAGTGGCCTTCCTAGTTTTTGTTATTAGCGTTTTTCTAAAATCGTTTAAAACACGTCCTGCAGCCGAAAACATTCTCTCCGTCTCGATTGTTCTAGGTGGCTGGCAAACGTATTCTGGGAAAAGCAACGCCAAGTGAGGATAGGCATATCTTACGAGGGGTTAGATCAGTATCTTTGCGGATTTGTTGACGTGCTTGCTGGCTCGGCGAAAAAATTTCTAGCTCCAAAATGCATTAAAGGATTAGGATAAAGGACGGCGTTACTCAATCCCTTTTGGGATGCGCCACGCATTCTACTTTTAAGGGATATCTTGAAGGCGATTTGATTACGTATTGCGCCGTGAAATGACTTGCGGTAACCAGCCGATGAAGAATTCAGTGCTCTTTACTTCCCAGAGAACTCTGGTACCAATTCTCCGACACTGGAGGGATGGAAGGCTTGATTGGCCTGAGCGGGAAATGCGAACCAGGAAACTGGTATCGGGTGCACGCGAGCACCTCCTCCAACTGCTCTACATGTGCCCCAAAACGCATTATGTCCAAAAATCCAAACATTTATGAAAACATTAAAATATTCTTGCTGACTACAGCAGTTTCTTCAGGAGCAGTCCTAATCGGGGGATGAGAGACCTGCAACATTAGTGAAGACTAGAGGTAGATGTGATAAACTCACTGATAAAAACGTCCGTTAAAAATTCCGTTAAATTTCTAAAAATTCCCGTTAAGTCGTTAAGCCAGATTTTAACGAAAAATGCCGTTAATTCGTTAAATTCGTTAAATCGTTAACCGTTAAATGTGCACCTCTGATGTGGATGGACCCGTCAGGACAGGGTGCGAAACGAGGATGTTAGGGCAGTGAAGAAGACAGCTCCGATCCAGCTGAAGATGAGGGAGCAGCGCCTGAGGTGCTACTAACACGTCCTCAGAAGACCACAGAGTCATCCCATAAGGTTGGCATTAGATTTTGAGGCACCAGGAAAGTGCCACGGCAGACGACCCAAAGGGATTGAGGAACGTCGTCCTTTATCCTTTTAAAGCCGGCTGTCCAGTGACACCAGTGACAGCGAGCCAGTAAATTTCAAGCAAGCTTCAAAGACTCACCATATGTTCAGCAACTCCTGCTGAAGACTTGCTAGGGGCGCAAAGGCAAAGCGACGGCTCCACAACCGGACACCCAGGTGACTGCAATTATAGCCGAATAGCACCTCCTTCTCTCTAATAAAGGCAGAGCATTGGTTTCCGGAGGACAACGCCGGCGAAACCGCTCGCTCAGAAGACGACGACGACGACGACGAGTGCGGCGGCGACGTCAAAGAGCCAGCAGCGAACAATAGTCGTCGTCCACCTCGGCGGCCACGACCTACTGGCACAGACGAGACGCCGCCGGAGCCCGAGGGCTGTGGTGAATCCCATCGCGGCCGCTCTGACAAGGCGCATCGCGAACCATCGCCGGCCGAGCGCCTAAAAACCTCAGTTTGGTCGCCTGAAATAGGCCACGCTTGCATGCCTATCTGTAATTAGCCAATCTAAGTGGCCTGCGTCCTACGCCCTTCGTTCTTTGCGTCGAGAACCCCACGCACGACCTATGACAGATGGTTGGCGCTCGACTTCGATTCGTTTTCATCCCACGATTACTGACAGAATACCGAACAACAAAAAGGCAATACGCCTACGAGAACATCCTCCAAAATCTATCAAAGCGACCGCTAGTCTGATGTATTGGGTTGTTCGATAATTAATGCTGTTTTTTCTCATTGATGATGTCAACTCTATATTTTTATGTAGTAGTGTTTGCGGGGCTTACATTATTATGAGTATGTTAGGCTGTCGCAAAAATAATCGCCGAAACGGACCGACCGCTTACTTCAAACTGTTATAACTCAGCTTAAACACAACTTTATTAATCGAAGTAAAATCCACCAGAATCAGTATTATTGCCAACGAACATGTAATGAACCTAATCTCTTACAATACAAAATTGAGATCACAGGAATTAACGAAATCAAGGAGGTACATTCAACACCGGCCAAATTAGTGAATTGTTTCTGACGCAAATGAGAATCAGGAGCTCGGAAAAACTGATAGTAGGTGGGAAAAAGGGGGGGGGGAGATCGGGAGAATACGGTGGGCGAGGGGGAACTTCCATGCCTAAATGGGCTAAGTTTCGCCGAGTGATTTGTGAGGTGTGTGGTCTTGCGTTCTCCTGCAATAGGAGCGGCGCTACTTTGCTGCGACTTCTCGGACATTTGGTCTAAATCGCAGCAGTAAGACTCTGCTGTGACTGCCTGACCAGGTTGCAAAAAAAAAACGGATTACACCTTTACAACACCACCACCATGAGCACAACTTTTTTAGGGTGAAAGTCGGGTTCAGGAAAGGGTGCTGGAGGAGTATCCTTATCTACCAAACAAATCTCCGCTTCCTGGTATCGTAAAGGACCCATTTTTCATCTACGGTTATAATACGGCTTACAAAAGGCTCATTTTAAACGAACTAGCAGGTCGGAGCAGGTGCCGAGACGTGAAAGATCGGTCAGCTCATGTGGTACCCACCTCGACGTCCTCTTCACCTTCCCGATTCTCGCCAAATGTCTTGCTACCGTACCATGATGTACGCCAAGGTCCTCTGCTGACGTACGTGTATTCGTCTCCGGATTTGCTTCGACGGCTTTCCTTAAAACTTCATCGTCAAGCGACGACCTGCGCCCGTGACCCAGTTTTTCTTCGAGATCAAAATCGTCAGAAGCGAACTTCTCGAAGCAGAACCTCAACGTTCTTTCGCAAGAACAGTCCGTCCCAAAAGCGCTGCTGAGGTGACGGAAGCCACAGTGTGTCCCAATTTGAATTCATAAAGCATGATGACCAGGGATGTGCGGAATTTCCACTTCCATGTTCCGAATTCCGGTTTTCGGCCGTTTTTAGTTCTTCCGTTCCGTTCCCTGCTCCGCTCTCTTTTGGGCCGGAAGACGGAATCAAAATGGTGACTCGTCACTCACTGATTGTTTTGCACTGCCTTCATTCATTTTTTGAAATTAAACGAAGGGCTGAAGAAAGAGATCAACTATACACCGCTTTTTTGTTACTGTGTTGCTTGCAAACGGGTGGTGTATCCTGATGTCGGGACAGTGTGATAACAAAATTGGATTCTTTTTCCTTTCTTGACACGATGTACTACCGAGTAGTATAAGGCTGCAAAGGTTTCGTGTCTGAATCAGCAATCAAATTCCTTGCAGAGAGTGTGCTTATCTTTTCATTAATAATCATAGGTCTCACCTATAGTGAGTGATCTAACCTGCGTAAGATACTTCCCATCATCTACGGCGCGGGCATCATCACCTTTATCAGGGGCCGGATTCATCAACGACTTACAGAGAAATTACGGCGGAACTCTTGAAAAAAACGCGAATTAACGCGAATTACCAACAAGCAATATGGTGAAATGTTTTACTCTGTAATTTCTCTGTCAAATTTCTGTAAGTCGCTGATGAACTCGGCCCCGGGGTGTCTCGAAAAATGTATACACTGAAAGATGGATGATAACTTTGCTCAGCGTGAAGGAACTGGAGAAGTTTAGCGTTCATACGAAAGCTTAAGAAAATAGAAATTTTCTGTCATACGAGCGGTATATTTTGCATTTTACACTCGATTGATTGTCCCCATCTTCAAGCAGAAGGAAGACGCTTCCGAATGCTCCAACTACCGAGGGATCAAACTGATCTCACACACGATGAAGATCTACGAACGAAAGGTCGACTCAAGGCTGAGGGAGATGGTACCCATCTCCCAGGTGCAGTGAGGCTTCATGCTTGAGAGGTCCACCACAGACGCCATCTTCATCGCTCGTCAGGGATGGAGAAATATCGGGAGAAACGAAAACCCTGCTACCTGGCATTCCTGGACCTGGAGAACGCCTACGACAGGCTAGCTCGGGCCGTAATCTGGAATGCCCTTCGAGGGATTGGTTTCCCGGAACGTATGATCACGGTCATAAGGGACATGTACGAGGGCTCGAAAGCGGCGATACGAACTCCACACGGGGTGACAAGGAAAGTGGACATCACTGTGGGGGTACAACAAGGGTCGGCTCTGAGCCCGTTCCTCTTTCTGCTGACACTTGACTCTATAGTGAACCACCTTGAGGAAGACCCTCTCAGAACGATCCTCTACGCAGACGACATCGCCCCAGTAGCCGACAACCAGGAGGAGCTGGAGGAGAAGGTACAGCTGTGGCAGAGAGCCCTCGCAGACAACGGCCTACGGCTGAACGTGAAGAAGACGAAGTTCATCAGCTCTGAGCAGTGCGCTGGATCGATTCTAGACTGCCAAGGGGAAATGATCGAGAAGGTGGAAGAATTCCGCTACCTCAGAAGTGACCTATCCGAGGAAGGAAGTGTGAACCAGGCGGTCAGGGGACGGATAAACGCAGCCTGGCTCAAGTGGAGGGAGTCCACAGGGATCCTCTGCGACCGTAGATGCCCCAGGACGCTCAAAGGCAAGCTCTATAGAACAGTTGTAAGACCTGCCCTCCTCTGCGGCAGTGAGTGCTGGGCCCTGGGTAAGGCGCAGGAGCGGCAACTGCACGCGGCGGAGATGAGGATGCTGAGGTGGGCATGTGGATGGACACGTCGGGACAGGGTGCGAAACGAGGATGTTAGGCAGTGATGAAGACAGCCCCGATCCAGCTGAAGATGAGGGAGCAGCGCCTAAGGTGGTACGGACACGTCCTCAGAAGGCCAGAGAATCACCCCGTAAGGTTGGCCCTAGATTACGAGGCACCCGGAAGGCGTCCGAGAGGAGCCCCAAGGAAAAGATGGAAGGACGTCATCAAGAGAGATCTCGCCGAAGTCGGCGCCACGGCAGATGACGCCCTTGATAGGATGAGGTGGCGACAGATCACAAGAACAGCGGACCCTGCGACTGCGCGGGACTAAACGCTCAGGAGAAGAAGAAGAAGAAGAAGACACTCGATTGATTGTGTTTTGCTTGAATTCATGTTATAATTTCTTCACGAAGTGGCCGTTTCGATTGAATTGAAACTTAATTACACATTATAGCTTGCGAAAAAATGGGGAGTATTCTAAAAATATTGCTATGTGAATGGTTGTAACATTGCTGCTAGTGAAGCATTTGGAGATATTTGAGACTCAGATGCAAGCGCAGGACAACGTGATTACTGTGGCGTGCAAACAGTCAATATTGCGTCATGCTCCCTCCTGAAACCTTGCATTCCAGACTCGATTGATTGTGCATGGGCTGAATGCTTGTTACAGTCTTGTTGCTACTTGGCCACATTAAACTGTGATGTGTTTCTTTTAACGTTTTGAACTTGACAACCTCGTGAAAGACACGCTACATGCGAGTTTATTGATTGCGCGATTTAAATGTGAGCAGGAATCGCAGTTTACAAGACGCATTCTGTGGACGAATGAAGCAACATTTAAGCTGAATGGAGAAGTTAATTGGAATAACTGCAGGTACTGAACGACGGAAAACGTCAAAAGAAGTACAGCACAGGTTAGCGTGACGAACTAGCAACAAGATTGTAACTAAGCATTCAGCCCATGCACTATCAATCGAGTCTGGAATGCAAGGTTTCAGGCAGGAGCATGGCGCAATCTCGACTATTCCCACGCCACAGTAATCCCGTTGCCCTGCGCTTTCATGCGAGTCTCAAATATCTCCAAATGCTTTACTAGCAGCAATGTTACAACCCTTCACATAGTACCTTTATTTTTTACTGTCAAAAATTGAGCATCTTTAGTAAAAACAAATTGGTAAAATATAGACTTAAAAATGGACAGTCACAGAGAGCACTATCTGCATAGGACAAGAATGCGGTGCAAGCTCGGAAGAAATTATGCGAAGTTTATGATAAGAACTGTCTTACTGAACGTTGCTGAGAACTCGACATTGAACGCCTTCTCCAGCCTCGTACCCGCCACACATCGTGGAGACTTCAGTGTAGAAAAACGTCCTCACCATTCTATAATCCATCCAAGAATTTTTGGATTCTGTCGTCTTGATTCAAAAGTTCAAGCCGGAAATTGCTTAGAAACTAAAGGCCATTCCTTTAACTCAAAAAGTCATCGTAGATCTATAAGACTGAACTATAGTAATGGAACTGCAGCCTGTTCCAAATAACTCGAATCGTCTTCACTCCATCTTTATGGTTAAAACACAGAACAGCAATGGGCGACACTCTTCATGACAACGGGACTCTTTAGCAAATATTCACACAATATAGCGACACGATGCTGGCCAGAAACGTTGGCACATGGCGTTTAGAGCGCAACGAGGGAAGCAGTGGTGTAAGGGTCCTTTACTGGAAAAGTCAAACCCATAGCCTTTTCCCGAAAGCCTCACTTCGTAGAACAATCAAGAGCTCGAACTTGTAGGCCTCTTACGATACTTCCATTTGTAACACCGCTGAGCAAATAGAGAACTCTGCCCACAGAAAAACGCCAGTGAACATTCTCGTAAGCATCAGAGGCTAAAGATCAAGTTGCATAGCTGAGAGCTAGCCTGGCAAGAAACCAGTGCTCAAAATGGTGCTGCTGGCTCGTTGTACTATGAAGAGAACGAAGGAGTGGGGGGGGGGGGGCACCTGAAGATGGAGCAAGCCAAGCAATGCTATCTAAGATCATATGGTATAGACCGCCTAGGCCATCTCGTGGACCCTCACTGCAGTAGACGAGAAAGTCGAAATACCTACTTCCACGTCAAATCCCTTCACAAGAAACTGGACACACTTTAGATCATGTTGGCCACTTTTCAAGTCAGAACGAACACCCTTAAGGCCCCCGCAGACTTCTGCGGCGAGCGGCGGGCGAAATCGCTGAGCGGCTTGACTCATCATCAGCGGGAGCGGTGACGGCGAGGTACTGTACTGTTTCTAGTCGGGACCGACTGGTGCTTAACAATAACGCGCCCCGATGACGATCGCGCGCCCGCATCGACCGTCTCCGCTCTGGATCCCGCCGCGAAAGGGCAGAGCGCAGAGCGCAGACAGACAGACGCTGGAGCGGCGCCACCGGGTGGAATGATTCAAGTCATTTCCGCCAGCGACGCCGGCGGTGCCGCCGGCGGCGAGCTCTGCGTCTCTGCCCTATGGTTAAGCATAGGGCAGCGGCGACGACGCAAAAGTCTGCGGGGGCCTTTATAAGGCAGCTTGACACTTTTGAAATCATGTTGAACATTTTCTAAAACAAAACGAGCGACTTTCAGGTTAAACTACATACCAACCGAAACGGTTAGAATAATTTTTTGCCCAAGGCCCCGTTTATACTTCCGACGCCGAGCGACGCGACGGTATGTAAAGTGGCCAAATTTATCGATCGTGTCGCTCAATCAATACGGCCATTATACGTGGCGTCGCGTCGCTCGTCGTCGAAGTATGAACGGGGCCCGAGAAAATTGTTTAATGACTTTTTTGCAATTTTTCAATTCATCTGCACCAATAAAGAACACGTCGTTTCAAATTTTATACAATTTTTTAAAGAAAAATAATGTTTCGTCGTTTGTTTCGTTTAAAAAATTGCCTTAAAGTGCAATAATGCAGCAATTTTTGCTAAAAGACGAAACTGTACCTCTGGAACGTCGCGATTTTTCTCTGATAGACAGCGAAAATCCTATCTACTATCAATCGAAGTCATGACGAGTAAGCAATCACGCACTATCAATCAAACGGAAGTCGTGACGAGCTGAACGAGTGCATGGCACAACCTCTTGCTTTAACACGCCAAAAATTGCCACCTTTTTGCGCTTTAGAAATGGCTTTAAAATGTTCATTTTTCTTAATAAATATAATTTCCATAAAAATTCAATGTGTTCCCTTGGTGGGGCAGGAGAGAAAATTTTCAAAGAAAGTCACACCTAAGCACCGTTTATACTTCCGACGCCGAGCGACGCAACGGCATGTAAAGTGTCCATATTGATTGATCGCGTCGCTCAATTAATATGACCACCATATGTGGCGTCGCGTCGCTCGGCGTCGAAGTATAAACGGGCCTTAATTTTTCCTGGACAAACAATTATCCTATACTTTCGGAGGACACCAGATTAACCTGGAAGACACTCATTTTGGTTTGAAAAACGTTCAGTTTGATTCCAAAAGCATCGAACTTGCCTAGGAGGGTGTCCAATCTGATTTGAAAAATGATCAATTTGACGTGAAAATCGTATCTTTCTGTAAGCCGATCAAGAACGGATAAGCTCGAGAACCCGCACACACCTCATGAGAGGTGCGAGGAAACACCTCTTAGGCCGTTTATAGTTCCGACGCCGAGCGACGCGATAGCATGCATGGTGGCCAAATTGATTGAGCGACGAGACCGATCAATTTGGCCACTTTACATGCCATCGCGTCGCTCGGCGTCGAGAGTATAAACGGGGCCTTAGCCCTGTAAGCCGGTTGAAGCTCAGAGACCATTCGTTTTCTCTTTACAGGCTTCCAGGACAACTCGCCGATTCGCCCGCGTTGTGTGAAGGTAACCATCGTCGAGAAAGCATGGTCGTCCACCCTTGATGCAGCAATTCCACTGTACGGGGAATTGCTGAGGAAATGCACTCTAAAGCCACGTGCCCGCATTAAAGAGTCAACGAGTAGACGACGTCACATTAAGGCTGCACGGAAGCTACAAAAAGAAACGAATCAAACGACCAACGAACGGTCAACATTTAGGCGAGTAAGGTAGGCAGAACACTGAAAGTATACACTGACATCACTTATGCAGAACAGATGAGGTAGGTGGCAGTCGCAGAGACTATTTGCTGTAGTACTTATCGATCTGATCCATGAACCATGGTCGATTGCCTTCACGAGCGGTCAGCACATCGCAGCCATTCTCAGTGACCAGCAAAGTCTGCTCGAACTGAGCAGAGCGTTTGCCGTCCGTCTGAAAGCAAATCTCATTATACAGGGTAACTTCGCTGCCAGTTAAGGCACTGAACATGGTTAGCAGGTCATATGAAAGTGCAAATTAACAGAAATTTTCGGCACTACTGTACTTTCAGGACTCCAGAGGTTGAAGAGAGATCGAAAAACATTTTCGCCCAAACTTCGCCCAGGGGTTATTAGGGTGCTGATCACACGAATCTGGCATTTGTCTTTGGAATTTCGGTCGATTACGGTAGTTTACCGTGGGTGCGCGTTACTAAGGCTACCAAGGTCATGTCGCCTTGGAGGGGAGGGGGAGTATTTGGTGTGCTAATCACGAATCTGGCTCCCGTTTTTCGTTTTACGCTGGAGTACGGTAGGTTACGGTAGGTTACGGCAGGTACAGGTGACTAAGGCTGTCGAGGTCATAATCTCCGATTTCGTCCAAGGTTAGGCTAGGTGGAGAAGGGTGATTTGGGGTGCTGATCACGAATCTAACATCCATTCTTCGTACTACGCTGGAGTTTAGGCAAAATCGGTGACCACGAACCTTAGACACCTCTTCTAAGAGCGCCTAAGACTTTTGAAATCAAAGAGAACTCTTCCGAATTGAAACAACCTTTATATAGGTCGAACTACAGACTCAATAAGATGGTTAGAAAAAATTCTTGTCCGAGGAAAATTTACAATAACTTTGTTTGACATTTTTTTTACTTCAGCTGCCCAAATGAGTGTAATAAATTTATAAAATTTTTACTTTTGGAGAAAAAATAACGAATTAAATTTTGTTTTGAAGCGCAGCAAAGCAGCAACCATATAGTGCCCTAAAATACCAGATCGCGCCATGCACTCGAAAAGCTCGTCGCGATTATTATTTGATTGATAGTGTAAATGCTGTTTACATGGAGATACGAGATATGTGTGTTCTTAACAATTGTACTTGTTGCATTGTCTACAATCAGGTATGTATAAACCAAGATATAAATATAATCAACATTTACATATTATAAAAAATATGTAAAACAAAAAACATGCATATTAAAATATAATCAACATATACAATTGGACGATTGCATGGCGTAATCTCTTATCTTGACAATGAAAATTTCCGGCTTTCTGGTCTTCAAAACATGCTATAAAGCGTTATTTTTGCACGAAACTTAGAATTTTATAAAATTTCAAACAAAGTGTTCACTTATTGGACTAGTGAATTAAAGGTTTAAAGAATTCAAACTGAAACTTTTCTCGAACAAAAAAAAACTGTAGATAATGCAACAAGTACAAATATTAAGAACGCACATAACCCACTCGTTGTTCCATGTAAACATCATTTACACTATCAATCAAACAAAAATCGCGACGAGCTTTTCGAGTGCATGGAGCAATCTGGCCTTTTAGGGCAACATATGATTGCTGCTGTGCTGCGCTTTAAAAAAATTTAATTTGTTATTTTTTTCTCCAAAAGTAAAAATTTTATAAAATTATTACACTCATTCAGGCAGCTAAAGTAAAAAAGTTCAAAAAAAGTTATTTTAAATTTTTCTGGAATAAAATTTTTTAACCATCCCATTGTGTTTGTAATTCAACCTGTGTGAAGGTTGTTTCAATTCGGAAGAGTTCTCTTTGATTTCAAAAGTCGTGGGCAAGCTTAAAAGAGTGTCCAATTTAGTTTGAAAAGTGTCCAATTCGATCTGAAAATTGTATATAAGACCACCTTACGGGAAAATTATGACAGTTTTTAAGCGGAACACAATTAATCGAGTGTGAAACGCAAGAAGCAGAGGAGAGATGACGCGACTTCTACCGCTCATTTCCAAAGAATTTCTACTTTCTTCTGCTTTCATATGATCTACTAGCTTCTTCAGTGCTTTAACTGACAGCAAAGTTATCGTCTTTCCAACAGTGGTTTTTTTTTGGGGGGGGGGGGGGGGCAATCTGTATAAGCACTAAGCGACCATACACACTTTGCGAGCGATGGAACGAACCGCCGCGCAAAGCGTGCCGATCAATACACAGAGACTAGCGGGCGACTTGTCGATTTCGCGAATATGAACAGCTCAACAACTACTAACCGTGACAGCAGTCCAGTCATCCGGCCAGCGATCGTCATGATAGCTGCCAGCGTTGATCATCGGTTCAATAGTGAACGAGTTACCCGCTTTCATCACACCAGTAGCCGTGTTTTCTGGAAAATTACAGTAATTTGAGCGCTCACCTCTGCAGCATGAATAGGTAAGCAGTTCATGTTAGTGCAGGAGAGCGGGTGTCCTTCAACTAAACCTTCACATTTGATAGTTGGCGCCTTCCCCCTCCCCCACGCGGAGATCAACTTGTACCAAGCAAAGCAACAAATAAAATAGTCGCATAGCATGGTTCAGAAAACTTTTCAATTAAAGAGTTGAAGTTCTTATATTCAACGCAGAACAAACGAACTAGCCACAGCGCTCTCTGGAGGAACCACAGCTCAGAACAGTATTATAGGTTAAGTGAAAAATGTAGCCTGTAATTTCTCCTTGTTATGATCCCAGCTGCCAGCCTGATTAGCCGCGAAACTGACTGCTGACTGAACAATGATAGTAATCGATAGATATTGATCGATCACATCGTTCGCCGCTGATATCGCTCATTTTCTTGCAATCTCCCATCCAGGGGCCAGATTCATCAACCGCTTACTGCCCTCTAACGGTGAAAATACTCCTGATATGACATTCATCAGCATCAGGTTTGGCGGTGTTTTACCGTTAGGTCCCGTTTATACTTCGACGCCGAGCAACGCGACGCCACGCATTGTGGCCAAATTGATAGGGCGACGCGATCGACCAATTTGGCCTCATTGCGTGGCCATCGCATCGCGCCGCGACGAAGTATAAACGGGACCATACGGTAGAGCACAGCAGAAGTAGTGCTTCCGTGCAGTCTTACAAGGGAAGTCAATGAACGTCCCGTGACGATTTTTAAAGTGACCTACTGAGGGTTGTATGGGGTTGGTTGTCTGAGAAGCACCGTAGTGGTTTTCAAATTTCCTGCGGACATTTGGGTAGGTCAAAAATTGCAAAAAACCGCATCACTTCAGAGCGGGCCGATAAAGTGAAACAGACGTCTAAAACTGCCATGACCACATGAAAGCGTTTACCAAATTTGTGATCAGCGCCTCAATTAGCCTACAAGACGAAGTATAAGCATAAAGGACGGCGTTATTCAATCCCCTTTGGGATGCGCCACGCATTCTACTTCTACGGGATGTCGTGGAGGCAAGTTGAATGCGTATTTGGCCATAAAATGATTTGCGGTGGCCAGCCGATGAACAAGTCAGCGCTTTATCCTTCCCAGACACGTCTGGTACCAATTCACCGACCCCGGAGGGACGGAAGGCTTGGTTGGCCTGGGCGGAAAATCCGAACCAGGAACCTGGTATCGGGTGCAGGCGACAGCCGGCGCCTTCTCCGACTGCGCTCCACCCGCACACAAGGCGAAGTGTAGGAGAAAATTGCTTTCGATCTCCAGAGTCGTGGAACTACAAATCTCTATGGCTTCAATTAGCAGAGAGTGGTGAGGGAAAATAGGCAGCATCGTTGTGAAATCGTATCATACGGGTTAAAATAAGGTCATCTCGTCAGTATGGTACACTACGGTGTTCATACACTTTACATCGGCAAAAGAACAACGGGCAAGCCCAGAAATGCGGAATCCCAATCCACCGATCCGAACCCATGGTCGTCTTCCTGCAGGTCCGCCCCCCACACCCACTTGGCCGTCCAGTCGCTGCCCCTGGCTCGTTAGCGCGTACCTCAATATTTCCCTCTGGTTACTGTATCGCTAACAAGCAAATTGTGAGTTCGCAGTAATTCCTGTACTGTTGCAGCCCCACACCTTTTGCAGGATAGACTCTAACCACGACATGGCAGTTTCAGATGTCTGTTTTGCTTTATCGGCCCGCTCTGAAGTGATACGGTTTTTTGCAGATTTTGACCACCCAAGGAAATTTGAGAACCACTACGTTGCTTCTCAGACAACCCCTACAACCCTCAATAGCTCACTTTGAAAATCGCCGCGGGACGTTCATTGACCTCCTTTGTTAGGCACCGTTTATAGTCCAATTACGTCGCGGTGTCATAGTGAGAATTATCGACGTCTAAGCCGTGCAACCTAATCGATGTTGTTGTCCTTATTACGACGCGCAGCACGTAAATTACGCTAACCGGACTATGAAGGGGTCCTAGACAAGAAGGTAGTAGGTATGTGCCCCGACCTAGTAGCGTTGGATCAAGAAGGTGGCGTTCAGGTGAAAAATCGCAAAAAATGCGATAACCACTAAGATTATGAAGAAGAACGACAAAACGTCGTCCCTGAACTATACTAAATAACAACGGCATTCCTACCGGCGATTCCAAGCCATGACAGTGCGTTCCATGTAAAAAGCTCCACATACGGCACTGAGTAATGCACACCACTTAGCGAGTTTGACAACAGAAGGAACAAATAGATGGGAGAATGTTAATAACTAAAGGCAAGATGCCGAATAAACTTACTTGCATAGTGAGGCACGTTGGGAGCAGTGTGGAAAAGTCTGAAAAAAAGCGTCTTCAGAAGCGCCTACGATGTAATGTGTACACCATTTTCACGTCGAATTGGACACTCTTCTAAACTAGCTTAAAACTATAGAAACCAAAGTGAACGTCTTCCAAATCGAAACGAGTTTCTTACAAGTTAAACTAAGACTCTCTAAGATAGAATAATTTCTTCTTCAAGGAAAATTTGGTATAACTTTCTTTGAAACATTTAATTTCAATTGCCCGAATGAGTGTAAAAATTTTATAAATTTTTGAATGAGAAATAGAAAATGTTGTTTTAAACCACAACAAAGCAGCAATCATTTAGTGCATTAAAAGACCAGATCACGCCACGCATTCGAAAAGCTCGTCGCGATTTTTGTTTGATTGTGTAAATGCTACCTACATAGCAATAAAGCACCAAAGTGAGAATATTATTTTTTGATTTTTTACATTTAGTGATTTTTTACAATTGCTTTTATTGTATAGCTTACAGGTGTGAAACTCCATGCAAAAAGAAATTTCGCTATCAATCGAATAAAAATCGCGGCGTCTTGGACGAGGACATGGCGCAATCTCTGTTTTAACACTAAAAAATGGCTGCCGTCCTGCTCTTTAAAACAAGCTTTGAACCAATACTCTCCTTTAAAAAATGAGAATTTTATAAAATTTCAAACAAAGTGTTCATTTATTGGGAAGAGGGATCAAAACTTCAAAGAAAATTTTACTGAAATTTTTCTTAAACAAAAAAATTATCCTAACCCTTTTGGAAACTCTAGTTTAATATAGAAAAAGCTTATTGCGATTTGGAAGAGTTCGCTTTGTTCGAAAAGTTTTAGGATCGCTTAGAAGTGTCGAATTTGATTTAAAAAGTGTCCAATTCGACGTGAAAATGGTATAGATAGTAAACCGTCGCTTACCTATGAATTCCATGGCCACAGTAGGCTTTCACTACAGAGAACCCGTTGGCATTTGCATGCTTTTGAATCACATTTCCAATCTCGCGGAATTTCACACCCGGTCTGACTGAAACAGAGTGAAATATTAAAGAATGTCAACCGCTACGATTACAGAAGCGTTTCCGCAGTTTCAAGAGATGGACATTCACTATGATGATCGATGGAAACCAACTTAAGGCCCCGTTTATACTTCGACGCCGAGCGAGGCGACGCCACGTATGGTAGCCATATTGGTTGAGCGAGGCGATCGATCAATTTGGCCTCTTTGCGTGCAGTCGCGTCGCTCGGCGTCGGAAGTATACACGGGGCCTAACACTACCATGCCAACAACAGATACTAGCACGCTAAAATGGGGAACGAACAGGTCAAAGGAATCGAACCCTTTCCCTTCAAAAACAACGCTCTGAAGCTAACGGAATATCACCAGAGATCGATGACAGGAGTCAAAAGCCCTCAACAATATGAAAGAATTGAAAATTGACTGAAGGTAAGCAAAGCTTTAGCTTGCAGTGAGATTCACTGCAGCTTGAGAATACAAAAATAACTACTTTACACTTCAACGAACCCCTTAGCCCTAAGAAGTGCTAAATTAAACCCGAACTTACCGATAGCAATCGCTTGTTGCAAACATTCGTACGTGACACGAACAAGGTTCCTAGATTCCTCATCCACTTTGTCACCAACCAAGAACGTCTCATTCAGGTCGCCGTGGAACCCTCGATGGAATACGGTGATATCCACTGGAACATACCATCGACTCAGTATGAAATCACTTTAAAAAGCGAAAAATAAGGGCAGAGATTCGCATTAATCAACAACTTTTCTGCTGTGCTGAGGGTTCTACATCAGCGTGATTTCTTCGATGATGTTCTCAAACTAGTTTACCTTTCTAACAAGTAATCAAAGGTGCACCTGATATACAAGTCCGATCGAATGCACCAGCAAATGCCAATCTTTAGATAATAAGGGTACACTTGCCTTCCGTGAAATACTCCTCAGGTTCAACCTCTTAAGAATGTGGGGCCTGATTCATCAAAGACTTGCAGAGGTTTAACAGAGAAAATACAGCCGAAATCGGATCTTTCCTAGTCCGTGGGGCACAAAACTAAAAAGTTCTATATGTAACAAACCCACTTGAGACTTACCGAGTGGTTCCTAAAAACAACATAGGACCCTAAACAAGAAAAAGTCACAAAGAAAAAACGAAAAATCACATTTGTTGCGGTTGTAAGCCGGCAAAGTTGTGTGCCCTCCTCCTCATGTTGGATCCTGGTTATAACATGTCAGGTGGGGGTCAGCACGCGGCATGCGGCCTCATGCGCCCTATTCACCATGTTAGGTCCTGGTTATAACATGTCAGCCAGCAGTCAGCACGCGGCATACCTCCATTCCGTCGCTCTTTGCCCGCCGAGACGGTTCTAAACCGCGGCGATTTTTTATTTATTTATTTTTTGTTTGCTCGTTCGTTTTTGGTTTCTTATAGGTTCCAACTCGTTCTCAAGGAGCCGCTCGGCAAGTCTCAATTCATTTTGTTACCCACTTTTTAGTTATGCGGCCCCCCGAACTAGGATAGATCCCCGAAATCCTTGATAGCGCGGCCTATCAAGGTATAGGAGAGCAATTCGCTGCGCTATCAGCGATTTCGGCTGTTTTTTTTTCTGTTAAAGGACTGAAAATTGTTGATGAATCCGGCCCCTGGCCCCTGATCGAATGTG
Source organism: Heligmosomoides polygyrus polygyrus (assembly GCA_947396885.1). Lineage (NCBI taxonomy): Eukaryota > Metazoa > Nematoda > Chromadorea > Rhabditida > Heligmosomidae > Heligmosomoides > Heligmosomoides polygyrus. The sequence continues at coordinate 6,704,119 of OX377201.1, read as the reverse complement.
TGGTACTACAATGTGAACTGTGAGAAAACACCAACATAATAGCTGAAAAATTATTGTCGCTTATAGCTCACTACAGTGTACGCCGCGCATTAAGGACACCCGAAATAAGAAGGCTAGCAACAAGTCAGACTCTTCCCCTTCCCAGAGAAATATGGCTTTAACACATCGGTATTACTTAAATAGTTGAAAGCAAAAGAAAGGAAAGGAAAGCGATAATTGTATGAAGACAAGAGAGGAGAGCAGACAAGATCAAAGAGTACAAGAGAGGCAAGCTCATTAACGTGAGCAGGGGAAAGATTCGTTTCGCCACCTTCTTCAGACGAACCTTTGTTTTATGCTCTTCCTTTGGCTCTCTAGTGCAGAAGAGGATCATGTAATAGTAATAAGACATCGTTTAACTCTGTCAAGACCTACTATTTATTATTTTTGAAATTATAATAGTTTTTACTTTTTAATTTTTTTTATTTTGCTCTTAAGTGCCAAATTTCAATATTCAGTTAATTAACAGGGCGGCTGGGTGAGGAAAAGAATCCTCGAAAACAAGTACGGTGCAAACATGCGCACTTTCTGTCCCAGAGCCATCTCTACTAAGTGCAGCTCTAACATAGGAATGGACCTTCCCATTTTCTAGGGAACAAATGCGCTTACCGTTGCACAGATCACCGTTCTCAAGGACCCGCAGATCCGGAATTCCATGACAGATTACTTCATTTACAGATGTGCAACAACTCTTCGGGAAGTTGTAATACCTGAAATAAAATAACATTTATTTCTTCTTACTTATTTGTTCAAGGCATAGACAGATTATTTGAGGTGCTGATCACGAATCTGATATCCATTTTTCGTTTTAAGCTGGAGTATGGTAGGCTACAGTAGGTACTGGTGGTTAAGGTCATGGCCACCGATCCCGCACAAACTTCGCCTAGGGGTTTTTTAGGTCCCACGGTAGTGACACAGCGTGCAAGTGGTCCAGTAGCGATCTTCTGAAAGAATGCTATAGCTCTGTTCAGATTTAGGTAGGGGGAAGGACTCCAGGGTGGGTCGAGTGACGCAGCCGGGCTAAAATTGCCTACATCCTGGAGTTCTCTCCCTCACCCAAAAAGAAAGTAAAACGTAAGTAAATAAAACGTGGATCTGTAATCGAAAAGAGGAGATAAGAGACTGCATTTACATTTGCTGTATGTAGCTACTCACCGCGGCATGCTATGGGGACCCCCTCCCCAACTACCGTAGCGCCCAATAATCTGCTATCAACGTTTTCCGTACAATCTGATTAGATGCCGCGCTACCCCTGTCCAATGGTGAAATACTTCTTCAGATATTCCAAAGCGTTCGACAAAATTTGGGCGAAATCGGTGGCCATGACCTTAGTCACCCGCACCTATCGTACTCCAGAGTAAAACAAAAAACGGATGTCAGAATCTTGATTAGCTCCTCAGATAACCCCCCCCCCCCCTAAGTTTGGGCGAAATCGATGATTATGACGTTGGCAGCCTTAGTTACCCGTACCTACCGTAATCGGACGAAATTTCGAAAACGGGTGTCAGATTCGTGATCAGCACCCCAAATAACCCCCTCCCCTGGGCTAGGTTTGGGCGAAAAAAATTTTCGACCTCTCCTCGACCTCTGGATCCCGAAAGTACAATGGTGCCGGAAAGCTGTAGCCGTATCAGATACATATCACCTCAAACCAGGGGTCGGATTCATCAACAATTAACTCGTGGGTATGCGGGTGATAAGCGGTAGAGATAATATAAGAGTCAGGCAGAGATAACGCAAGAGTCAGAGACGCAGGCTTCATTGTGGGTATCTCCACCCCTTATACCCGCGGGTTAGTCGTTGATGAATCCGGCCCCAGTACCACAATGAAGAAGACTTCCTGGCACGTGAGGCATCTACTAACGGCTTCAAAAGAAGGAAGAACTCACCCTAATGGACTCGGATAGCACTCCCGCTCAATGCACGCCTCATGCACTACGCGATCAATCTCATCTGTGGTGACACCGGGAGCGCAGGCCTTGGCCGCCTCATTTAAGACTTCTCTGCCCAAACGACACGCTACGCGAAGACCTTCTTTCTCCTCGTCATCTAGCACCTAAGGACGAAGGAAATCATCTCAATCAATAACTGAAGCAGAGTCACTTAATGATAGTGTTAGCTTACCTTAACATCCCTGTTCTTCTTTGCCTGCCGTTCCTCGAAGGAGACTCCTTGAGGATGAAGAGCGTAGTCCGGCCGCGGAATTGACTGCGGTACTGACCGTCTTGGGGTGACTCTGGCTGGACGAAGATCGCCGGTGAACTGAAAGCTTCAGAGTGAACTGCGACATCAAGCATTTTCGCTCGTCATACTATGTATAAAGGATAGAGAACAGCTTTAATCAATTCCCCTGTGGAATGCGCCATGCATTTTACCTCTACGGGATGTCGTGGAGAGAAGTTGCATGTGTAGTTGGCCTATGTAATGACTTACAATGGCCGATGTATAATCCAGTACTTTATCCTTCCCAGACAAGTCTGGTACCAACTCGGAGTGATGGATAATTTGACTGGCCTGAACGGGCGCCAGCCAAGAACCTCCACTCAAAGTGCACACGGCAGTAGGCGCCTCCCCCAATTGCGCTAACATCCGCCCTAGACAACACCACGACGGTAAAATTCCTAAAATGTTCACAAAATTACCTTGTAATGTGGCCATGGATTATATGGAGCAGTAGGATCGGTGTGTTGACTCTTATGTGTCGCCCAGTTTGCTTTAAAACACACCTTAAACACGAACAACTATTCGAATTGATTCTTAAAAACACAAATTTCGTTGCATACTTGATCACAGAAAAACGAATCCTTCAGACCCAATTTGATACATGTCGGACAGCGCAGTTTTGCCGGCTTACCACATTCGAAACCTTCACATCTGCGCTCTTCGACCTCTGTCATACCTGAAAAAGGTGTCCCACTTGAACTTCTGAACTCTGAACAAGACCGACCAAGACCGAAGCAAATACGCTACGGTTATTTTCCTAACGGATTTCCATTAAACCATACAAGGGATGAAAGTCGACGTTATTCGAGTCCTTTGGGTAACAGGATCTACTTCCTCTTTCTACAAAACGTGAATTCACATCGTTTCGAAAAGACACATTGGAATATACATGGAGCAAATAAGTGATTTGTCCTCACCCTAAGCGACCTTTCCTTCAACTCTTTATCCCTCGAAAACGGGGTCCGCTCGGAAGCTCATTAGATAGAGGGTAAGAGGGAGAAGAGAGAGAAGAGAGAGAGAGTAAAGGGTTAAAGGTGGAATTTTCGGATTGAGCCTCTAGCTAGAAAGTTCATTTGCTGCCCTCCTATCGAAGTAATCAAGAAGTGCCTGGCACAATTGCTTTGGCTAGCCGGTTGAAGACCAAAATGTGTCCTTTTCACACGAATCTGCTAGCCTTCACCAAGCTGGAATATACGAAAAGGATGGGGAACTGTCATGCGGAGCACCGCAAACGCGCCCCAATGAGAATGTGAGCGTCCAAAGCTAACTTAATTGTAAAAATGTGACGGAGATTGACCTCCTGCCGATCAAATCATTGCGATTTTCATATGCCGTAGACATATAGGCTGATTGCTTCAATCGATGTCCAGAAAACAAACATAGTTCGGGAAAGCGCTTCAAGTCCAGCAGTCGCTCCCGTTGCCGACTATGAATAGGCCCTAACTTGTACCGAATTGGGGGGGGGGGGGGGGCAGTGTTGTACTTTCACAACTCCAGAGGTCGAGGAGGTCGAAGAAAAATTTTCGCCCAAAGTTCGCCCAGGGAGTTATTTGGGGTACTGATCACGAATCTGACATTCGTTTTTGAGATTTCGGCCGATTACAGTAGGTACTGATAGATAGGTACGTACGAGTAATTAAGGTCATGGTCGCCTACAGTCACTGATGATCGTTGTCCCAGGTCTTAGATGACGAACAATTATCTGATGGGAGTTTTGCGTCCCGCCTACGCACCAATTTTATCTTCGATTCGTGATCAGCACCCCAGATAACTCCTAAAGCCGAAGTTTAGACAAAACCGGTGGCCATGACCTTAGTCACCCCAGCTACCGTAACCTACCGTACTCTAGCGCAATGCGCAAAACAGATGTCAGATTCGAGATACGAACCGCAACAATCCTCTGGGCGAAGTTTGGGCGAAACATTTTCCCAACCTCTCCTAGACAATTGAAGTCGTTAAAGTATTATACAATAGTGCCGATTGGGACTTCAGCACCGCATGACCCGCATGCCTTGGATGAGTTAGGATCTGTCCATACTTCGCGACGGCAGCGAATGTATCGCGAGAGCAATGCATACGGATCGACTGATGCGGAGTGATCGCCCAGCAAAAATCGATACGTACGGTTTGTCCAGGGGCCGGATTCATCAAAGTTACTGCAGTAACTTTAACGGAGAATGGTAAGCAAAAAGCTCAGATAACGTGGGTTATCAAGCGATATGGCGAGCGATAAGCCACGTTATCTGAGCTTTTCGCTTACGATTCTCCGTTGAAGTTACTGCAGTAAGTTTGATGAATCCGGCCCCAGGCGATCAGTCGTTCCCGCCGCTACCGTCGCAGAATATGAACAGGCCCACACGATTAGTGAAGTGCGCAAGATTCTGTCCGAAGGAGATTTGAACGCACATTGTGAATAATTCCATGAAATAGGCCCTAATCACTATCAGCCTATCTTCAGGCAATGAGAAGCCATGACTGATCAGTCGACGTCCAGCGCCGAGACACAGTGTCCCACCTGCGGACGAGTCTGTGTCTCTGAAGGCAGCCTGATTCTGCACATCGACCGCATGCACAGCGGAGCTCGCCCGTACCCTTGCATCTGGCCGGAGTGCAACAAGACGTTTCCATCGGCCGAACACGCACGGAAACACCTTCGCAACACCCACCAGCCTTCAAGGTGGGGATTCTCAACTTAGGCCCCGTTTATATTTCCGACGCTGAGCGACGCGACGGCATGTAAAGTTGCCAAATTGATCGGTCCTGCCGCTTAATCAATATGGCCACCATATGCGGCGTCGCGTCGCTCGGCGTCGAAGTATAAACGGGACCTTAGAAGTCGTTCCGAACCCCACAGTATATCGATTTACGCGAGAAGCGCGCACACATCACGTCGTTCATGGGGTATGAGTGGGTTTGAACAATAAAAAGACCTTTTTTCAGATTAAAGTGCTCCCATTGCGACTCGTTTTACACAACCAGTTCAGCTCTTCGACGACATGAGCGAGTACATTCAACAAAGAGAAGGTTCGTAGCTTACCAGGAAACGGTATCAGGCGTATGTCTGAACAACGAAAATGTATACCACGCAAGAACTTCACCCTTCAAGCAGGAGAAAAGTAGGGTTTAATTTTGCAAAGTCCTTGAACATGCTGAGTTAGAGGCCCCGATAGTTTACTATGGATTCGCATATTCGCACAGGGCAATGCTTTCCAAACGCTGAATACTGCAAAACAACGAATCAAACACCTGATCCCGCTCCTATGAAGTTTTCTTCGCACTTTGTAATCGATGAATCGATGTTTGGAAACCATTGCGTTGTGGGACTGCGATTCCATAGTAAACTTACAGCTCCCCCTCTTAACTCGGTAGGTTCAGGTACTTTGCAAAACGGAACATTTTTTACTATTTAAAGGGTGTAGCACGGTTCGTCAGACATACGCCAGACCCTTCCATGATTATTTCTACGTCAAGAACAACTGCTTCAGGTACATATGCCCTCGCTGCGGATCCGGTTTCGATCTAAGTGAACCTTACAAGATTCATCTTCGCCAGCACGACGGCCTTCAACCCTACTCATGCTCAGTGTGCTCTAAGAAGTTTGTATCAAGAGCGGTGTGTCGACGACATCGAGCTGGTCACAATAAAACATCATAAAAGGCTAAATTTCTGAGGTACAAACGAGTCTTGTACTCACGGATTTGAACAATCAATGGACAAATTTAGTTAGTTTTATTAGAAACGTATATACAACAAATTGAAAGCACTACAGAATCCCGCTTCACTTCTAAAAGAGAGATCTACTTGAGCGATCCTTGAAACAACGTTTCGAACATCTCCACCAGTCGTCTCATTTCTTTTCTGAAAACGCAGAGCGGTCAGACAGTAGTTCGCCGTGAAGCAATTAAGAAAAAGGCTTACATTTGCTTCGACAACGAGGACATCTTCTGCATCGAGTGGTTCACTTCTTCGACCTTGGCCAACATCTTAAATCATTTCTTAGCTTTATAACAAGAAAATTTTTGAGCTATCGTGAAAATCGTTCCTTCTAGACTCCTCTAGTCATCGCCGACGGTGTCGCCGTCGCCCACGATGCGACCTCTACCGGTCCATCCCGAGTCAGGTGTGGGCCGGCAGAAGTCGCTCTCATGATATTGCAGGCCTACGTAGCTTTTAAAATTCCTCAGCAAAGAAATGAGCCATACAAGAAAAACGGATCCCGCTGCCAAGAGGGGCAAACGGTAAATTCGCAAATGGATAACGATTCTATCCTGTTGTCATTATTTCACCTGTATCACCTGTCGTCCCGTTGATCATCGACTTGCTCGAGCGGGCGGAGCAGCGTCTCCATTCCAGCAGCAGCGTCTCCATTCGTCCCTGTCGCGTGCCAGAGTGCTCCAATGGATCCTCCTCGTTCGAGGGACACGAACAGCGTCATATCGGTCGTTCAGGGCTTTCACGAAGAAGTCCGACCAACGCGTTGGTGGGCGTCCTGGTGTTCTCTTGAGATCCCGCGGAATCCAGTCGGTAACGGCTCTCATCCAGCGGGTGTCTGCGAAGCGTTTTACGTGGCCGGCCCACCTAATTTTCGACAACTTGGCCCACGCGACAGCGTCTCTGACCTTCGAACGTCAGCGAAGCTTGGAACTCCGGAGGCCTTCTCTCAGGTGCCTGAGTCGTGTCACTACGAACGTCGTCCTCTCGATTCCCACTGCGCGACGCTGGTCGCATGTTCATCCTGCTTTCGTATAGCCATGGTCTCTGAGGCGTATGTTAGGGCAGGAAGAACAGTGGAGTCGAACAGGTGGGCACGGTGTCGGACGTTCTTCGTCTTCTTCGCGACTTCTTCGACGCTCTAGAAAGCTCCCCAAGCCGCTCGTTTCCTCCTGGTCAGCTCCGGAGCTAGGTCGTTGCCCATATTGACTTCTCGACCCAGATACACGTAGCTGGAGCATTCGGAGATGTTCGTTCCGTTGAGCGAGAATGGGACATTATTTAGCTGCCCTATAGAAAGATTAAAGTGCGAAAGGTGGGCGATTCTAAGACATGACCATACCAAATAGTGCCCTATATACCCAAAAACTTTCCCCGAAGAATATATTTTTTACATGTGTGCCTTTGCCTTTTTTGGTAGATGAGTCCAGTATCATTGTCGCCCACGAAGCGACCCTTGCCACCCCGCCTGGCTGGGCCTGGGACTTACTGTAGTACATCGATGAAGAAAGGTTCCCTGTCAGGTCTACTTGTCTTCATTCTCATCTGAGTCAAAACCACTGGACCCTGTAATCCTTGAACGCTAAGTCCTGAGTCCTAAATTCCTCTATTAGTCTCCATATTTTGGTGCATCAGCCGGGAAACGAAGCCGCCTCGCGTGGCAGACGAGCATTCTTCTACTTAACCACCGATGCACCAAAACGTTGAGACTAGCGCCTATGTTATAGTCCGGCGACGCGGAGACAGTGTTGAACGGGTGCTATGCAGTGCGTAGCAGCCTGCGCAACACTGTCGCCGACAACAGCGTCGCCGAACTATAACATAGGCCTAATAGGGGAAATTATGACTTAGCGTTCAAGAATTGCGGAGTTCATGATTTTGACTCACGACAGATGAGGATGAAGACGAGCAGACTTGGTAGAGAACCTTTATTCGTCGATGTAGTACCGTCGAAGAAGTCTCGAAGAAGACGAAGAACGTCCGACTCCGTGCCCACCTATTCGACTCCACTGTTCTTCCTGCCCTAAAATACGCCTCAGAGACCTGGGCTATACGAAAGCAGGATGAACACGCGATCAGCGTCGCGCAGCGTGGAATCGAGAGTACGATGCTCGGAGTGACACGACTCACGCAATTGAGAGAAGGCCTCCGGAGTTCCGAGCTTCGCCGACCTTCGAAGATCAGAGACGCTGTCGCGTGGGCCAAGTTGTCGAAAATTAGGTGGGCCGGTCACGTAATGCGCTTCGCAGACACTCGCTGGACGAGAGCCATCACCGACTGGATTCCGCGGGATGTCAAAAGAACACCAGGACGCCCACCAACGCGTTGGTCGGACTTCTTCGTTAAAGCCCTGAACGACCGATATGACGCTCTTCGTGCCCCTCGAGCGAGGAGGATCCATTGGAGCACTCTGGCACGCGACAGGGACGAATGGAGACGCTGCTGGCACCCGCTCGAGCAATTCGATGATCAACGGGACGACAGGTGATACAGGCGACAGTACAGTAAGTCCCAGGCCCACCCGGCGGGGCGGCAGGTGTCGCATCGTGAGCGACGACGATACTGGACTCATCTACCATGAAAGGCAAGAGCACACATGTAAAAAAGTATTCTTCGGAGGAAGCTTTTGAGTATATCTGGTACTATTTGGTATAGTCATGTCTTCTTGTCTTCTTGTTAGGATCGCCTACATTTCACACTTTTACCTTTTTTAGGGCGGCTAAATAATGGCAACAGGATGGAATCGTTACCCATTTGAGATATCAGCATTTTCTTTACTGTTCGCCCCTCTTGGCAGCGGGATCCGCTCTTCTTGTATGGCTCATTCCTTTACTGAAGAACTTTAAAAGCTACGTAGGCCTGCAATATCATGAGTGACGGCCTTCTGATTCACAAAAACTACTGCCACCCTACATCAATCTTCGTCGAATTGCTTTTGCATGGCCAGCAAGGTCTTCTATCGTTCTTGCCGCCTGCCAAAGTGGCCCAGTGCAACCTTTTCCTTCGAAAGAGCGAAGATCGTCATACACTTTGTTCAGAGCTTTAAGGGAAAAACTCTAACCAAGGGTTGGTGGGCGTCCTGGGGCCGGATGCATCAACGACTTACATCAATTTAACAAAGAAATCACAGCCGAAATTCCTGATAGCGCGGCTTATATTGCTTTGCATATCGCTTGATAAGCCGTGCTGACAGGGATTTCGGCTGTATTTTCTCTGTTAAATTTCTGTAAATCGCTGATGAATCCAGCCCCTGGTGTTGCCACGGGTCTTCTCCTTCAGTGAGTCCTCGGACGCTCCTACTAGAGGGATCACGTAGACGCAGACCTCGTGGTGCATCTCCACGTGGTGGGATGGAGCGGATTTTAATCCTTTATGTATAGCTGATCTAGAGAAAGACTAATCAAAGCGGGTCAATAACGACTGAGTACCACGGCTTCAAATTTAGGGGAGCCATAAGATTCAGATATAGAGACGTGAACGTAAAAATACATCGCACAGTGGTTTCGCACCGCATTTGGCAGCAGTTAGCTCATCTGGAGACGTTATTCCGATCAGAAAATGAAGTCTGCGTTTCGGGATATGCCGCGAATTATACTGCCGTGGAGGCGATGTCGTGGAGGCGATCTGAATGCGTATTTGGCCATACAATGACTTGCGGTGGCCAGCCGATGATCAAGTCAGCGCTCTATCCTACCCAGACAAGTCTGCTACGATTTCACTGACCCCGGAGGGATGGAAGGCTTGTTGGTCTGGGCGGGAAATCCGAACCAGGAATCTGGTATCGGGTGTAGGCGACAGCCGGCGCCCCCTCCGACTGCGCTACACTCGCCCTCTCACTTACTCTGTTCAAACTACTGTGCTTTCTAGGAAAAGCCGGTTTTTGAGGTCCAAACAGAAGCTGAACACTCACTGAATAGGTCGATTTTATGTTGACGTCAGCAATATCACAGGCATTCGCGATCGCTGTGTTGTAGCATTGAATGGATTCCAGTGTCAAGTCACCCATTCCATGCAGCGAACCTCTAAACCAAATAGCATTACGGTAACAGCTAGTACACAGCGGATTATAAGGCAACGACTCACCTCAGGTCTCGTAGCACCATGTCCAAGTTAGCGGCCACTTCCTTCGCCTGGACCTCGAGATCGTCTAGTATCTATACGCAGAGCCTGCATAACAGTGAAGACCGGGTTTATAATAGAGCAGACCAACCCTCGGATCAGGAAGTGGAGCCCTCTCGGCAGCATTCGTTGCTGTAGGGTTTGCTGTAGGACTCGTGGATAGCCGAAAACTCTCCCGTATCCTCTCCTCTAGGTCGTCCGCTACATACGTTGTTAGCCCTCGGTAATCCTCTGGAGTGCCCTCTTCACGACTGGAAGTTGACGCCTCCGCAGACGACATCTTCGAGCCCTAGAATGAATTAATTCATTGACTGATCACTAGCTATGGCTACAGCCTGTGCACTATCCTAATCGGGGGGGGGGGGGGATTTTATCATATGTACCATTTGCACGTCGAACTGGACACTTCCCGAATCAAACTACATTTAAATGGTGATTGTTTTACAGTTGAGTTTATTTGATGAAACTGGCCACTTTTCAAACCGAACTGGATACTTTTCAAATAAAATTGCACACTTTTCTAATCAAATTCGACATTCTTCAAGCTTTAAGAATTCTGAAATCAAAGTGATCTCCTCCAAATCGAAATGATCTTCAGGCAGGTTAAGCTACAGACTCCATAAGATGGCTATAACAATTTTTTCTTCAAGGAAAATTTGGTATAGCTTTCTCCGAATTTTTTAGTTCACCTGTCCCCTCCCCCAATAAGTGTTATAATATTTGAATTTTTTTGAGAAAAATAATAAATTAAAATTAGGCCTTAAAGCACAGCAAAGAAGCAACCACGTAGCGTTAAGAAAAGATCAGATCGCGCCATGCACTCGAAACGCCTGCCGCGATTTTCATTTGATTGATAATGTAAATGCGACCTACATGAAGTATTTAAACGATATGTGTGTTCATTACAATTGTTGGCGCTATGGTAGTTGGGGGGGGGGGGGGGGAGGGTCACCCTAGTGTCATTGGCACTAAAAAAGAAGCGAAACACATTGATAGTAAGGAAAACAAACAAACAATGCTATAGCCGAGCTCTAGCACAGAATTGGACAGGGGAAGGGACTGCGGGGTGTGGGAAGACTAGCGCACCCACGCTAAATTGCCTACATCCTGGAGTTTCCTCCCTTGCCCAATAAAAAAATAAAACGCGGGCCACTAATAAGTACATCCGCTGTATGTAGCTACTCGCCACGCCTGCACGCAACGGCAAGTTGTGGTGACCACTTCCTCCCCCCCCCCCCCCCCCCCCCCTCCACCACTATAGCGCCCAGTTGTTTTTGTTGTACCCCTTCTAGAGGCGCGAAACTCCATGCAAGCAGAAATTTTTCTATCAATCGAATAAAAATCGCGAGGTCTTGGACGAGGGCATGGCGCAATCTCTTTTAGCGGTAAAAATGGTCGCCTTTCTGCGCTTTAAAAGAAGCTTCAAGTTATTATTTTTCTTTAAAAAATAAAAATTTTATAAAAATCCAAACAGCGAAATCACCTATTGTGTAGACGAATTAAAACTTCAAAGAAAGTCATACTAAAATTTCGTTAAGACAAAAAAATATTCTAATCCTTTTGCAGAGTCTCCAGTTTAATGTAGAAGAATCTCATTTCGATTTGTAAGAGTTCGCTCTGATTTCAAAGGCGTCCAATTCGGCGTGAAAATGGTGCATATAAAGAGTAAAGCCATAGTACACGGGCGAATCAGTCGCATCGGTCGCACACTAGGAACATGGCCTTAATTCTATTTCCGCCTGGGTCGCCAGTGAATGTTGTTTTAGGTTTCTACTGCATTTTTGTTGTTCGCTATTTTCAATTTTTATTTTATCGCTATTTTAATTTGGACGAAAAACATGCTAGTGATGCGATTTCACTCCCGATTAGGATATATGCAAGACGGTTCTATCCTAGTCCGGGAGGGCACATAAATACAAATTATACAACAAATTGACTAGACACACACAGAGCGAGTTGAAAAGAACAGAATAGTACCTAAAAAGCGAAAAATGAAACAAACAAACAAGCAAAAAACAAACAAATAACCGCTGTTCTAAAGACGTCTCAGCGGGCGAAGCGCATTCAAACACCGCTGACCGCCGCCTGACATGTTATAACACGGATCTAGCACAGTGAGGGGCAAGCAAAGCCGCATGCCGCGTGCTGACCACCGCCTGACATGTTATAACACGGATCTAGCACAGTGAGGGGGCAAGCAAAGCTGCATGCCGCGTGCTGACCGCCGCCTGACATGTTATAACCCGGATCCCTCATAGTGAAGGGGCGCATAACGTTGCCTGTTTACAATCGCGGTGAAACCGTGTTTTCTTCTTGTTTTTCTTTATGAAGTTTGTCAGCTTAGGCCCTATTCTGTTCTCTTCTATCCCTCTGTGAGTATTAAGTCAATTTGTTGCATCGTTTTCAATTCTGTGCGCCCCACCCCCGGACTAGGATAGATCTTGCGAGACTATAAATTCGAATGGATAGACTCTACACTGGATCAATACAAATGAAACCTAGGAAACCTTGAAGCGTCGCCTACCTTCTGCTGGAGAAGTGGTCCTAGGTGCTGGAGGAGCTTTCCAAAATGAGATCTGACACAGTAGAAAGATAATCTACCACCTTAATATTCTATCAAACGAATGCAGAAGAATTCTTGTGAAATGGTACATGAAACAATCAATCAATTTCCGATATACTGGAACAGTGTACCACATTCAATTCATTCAATAACGTTCCATATTGTTAGAAAGTTTTATACACCTGTATCATCGAAATATGCTTCAAGTGTGCAATAGAATTTCTCTGCTAAATGAAAATGTCATGTATAAACATAATAACTTAGTTATAAAGGTCCGTTCATAGTTCATGAGCGCAGCAACAACTGATGATCTCTGGGCCGATAACGGTCCTCAACAATAGTTTATACCTAAATCGCCACAGGGGTCGGCACCATAACATGCAGATCGATATTAGCAACCTTAGGCGTAAGTATACTTCGGCGACATTGTTGTCGGCGACGTCGGCGGCAGTGTTGAGCGGGTGCTACACAGTGCGTAGCAGCTGTCGCCGACGTCGCCGAAGTATAACATAGACCTTAGTACTGCAGCGCCACCCGGCTGATGAAGTATAAACAATGCCTTAACCTCACATCAGCATGGGAGATCAGTATGACAGATGAAGCTCAAACTGCGTCTTCATTAAATGTGGAATAAAGTCAGCAACAGGTTGCAAGAAATGAAATGAGATCAACTGACGCCAAGTGTTCAAGAGAATAACTCTATTCATAAGAAAACTCACTTATCAGAGAGTGAAGGAAACGTTGGAGACATATTTCTTCTCCAAAATTACGACGTTTTAGCAGAATAAGTTAAGCATGACGGTGTGCGTTAACTAGTTATATCTTTGTAGGATGCGGCGGACACTCGGCTTCCAAGGCCCCCGTTTATACTTCGACGCCGAGCGACGCGACGCCAGTATTGTGGCCAGATTGATCGGGCGACGCGATCGATCAATTTGGCCACTGCACATGCCATCGCGTCGCTCGGCGTCGGAAGTATAAACGGAGCCAAAGACTTCGATGGAAGCCATATAAATGCGTATTTGACCTACACGCTGGCCAGCCGATAAACAAGTCGGTCTTTTGTCCTTTTCTGTGTAGCGTCGTTGTCTCATCCAGTTCCTTGCAACTCGACAATTTCCTCGAATTACATCTCAAGACTACCCATATTCATCAAGTTGCTCTTGAGCAGAAGGCAAAGACCCGATAAGTCGACTCAGCGAAAGACAGCACACAGCAGCTCATTGCAGCATGTCAATGTCTTCGTTGAACGAACGAGACTCTGGTGAAGGCGGCTGCTCCCCGTCCAGTATCTCATTGTGCCAGCTGAACACGCTCGGCTTGCCGTCGTTTTGACGTTGCTTCGCTCGCTGATGGCCGGAAATCATTGCTGGTCCTCCTTTCACGAACGGAGCACTCATACCGTACAGTGAGAAGAACAGATCCATCAACAAAAGCCGCACGCGTGACTCCTGAAGCGTTGAGGATATCAAGACGGGGATGAAAACGATCAGAAGACAACCTTTACCAGTGATGTTCTGCTCATCAGCATCCATAACTCATCTGCGATTTGGGGCGTATTGCACGGATTCGTTGGACCAGTGTCCGTGCTGAAAATACAAGCTGTATTCTCCGTGATATTCTTCTACAGGCTTTACGACGAGTCCTTCTATAATATCTAATCACTCCAGAAGCCAAACTGTAGTATACGTTAACTGATCCGTTTGGAGATCTCAGCGATCCTCAGCGTTTTCTGCGAGATTTTAGATTTTTATACTTCCGTTTGGAGATACATCAGGCGCCGATGTTGATCATAGAGCTGTTTTGGGCTAGATTCATACATCGAGAGCAGGGCGAGGCGTAGCAGCCGCGTAAGGTCCCGTTTATACTTCGGCGCCGAACGACGCGACACCACGCATAGTGGCCTTATTGATTAAGCGACGCGATCGATCAATTTGGCCAGTTCACATGCCGTCGCGTCGCTCGGGGTCGGAAGTATAAAGGCCCATACACACTTCGGCGACAGCGCGGCACGGCCATAATGAAGTATAGAGCCGCGACGGGCGCGGCGCGACACAGCGACACGTGCCGCGGAGGGGGGCATGCACACTTTTGCGGCTATCGCGGAGGCTATCGCCTGTGATGCCGCGTTGAGTGCCGCAGGCTGGAATGGTTCAAATCATTCCTAGCGGCGCGACATGCACTGGGACGTCGGTCGCGTTGCCTATAACGATGCTCTAACGCGACCGCGCCGCGACCGCCGGATTTCGCGGAGGTGGCCGTCGGTCCTCCTGCCGCGCCGCGGTGTCGCGGAAGTGTGCATGAGCCTTAAACGGGACCTAACACCGTCGCCGACAACAGCGTCGCCGAAGTACGACATAGGCCTATGGAAGCTATCAATACCGGCCCAGCGACATAGGCGATCCATTTTGGTAGCCTTCATAAAGCCGTGCCGCTCAGCAGCCAATGTATGAAACCCGCCTTATATACCACTTTCATGTCTAACTGGACACTTCAAATCAAATGAGATACTTTTCAAACCAAATTGCACACTATTCTAAGCGTAAGCTTAAGACTTTTGAAACCAAGGCGAACACTTCCAAATGGAATTCAGATTCTTCTAAATTAAACTAGAGACTCTCCAAAAAGGTTAGAATGATTTTTTGTCCAAGAAAAATATTAGTACAATTTCCTCTGAAACATTTCAAACAATGTGTTCACTTACCCAATAAGTGAACACATTGTTTGAAATGTTATAAAAAATTATTTTTTTTATTAAAAATTTATTTTTAACAATGAATCAAAGCTTGTTTGGAAGAGCAGAGGGGCGACCATTTTTTATTGCCAAAAAAAGGGACTGCGCAATTCCCTCGTCCAAGGCGTCGCGATCCTTATTCGATTGACGATACAATTTCTGTTTGCATAGAGTTTAACATTGTTAACAAATAACGAAAACAACTTGAAGAACACACATATTCTCACTTTGATGGTCCATGTAAGTGACATTTACACTATCAATCGAATAAAAGTCACTACGAACATTCCGGGTGCATAGCGCCATCTGATCTTTTAACTTGCTTTAAGACAACTTTTAATTTATTATTTTTGCTCAAAAAACAAAAAATTTATAAAATTATTACACTTATTGGGGGTGGACTAAAAAATTTCAAAGAAAGTTACACCATATTTTTCTTGAAAAAATTACTCTAACTGTTTTATTGAGCCTGCAGTTTTAAACCCGCCCGAAGGTTATTTCGATTTGGAAGAGTTCGCTTTGAGAAGAATATCCAAATTTTTATGAAAAGTGCCAAATTCGACGTGAAAATGTAAATGGAAATGGACGCAGGAGTATAGAAATATATCCCACATGCTCCTAAAATAAATAAAAAACACTGACCATTCATGTGCGCTGAAAGGCGGCATGAGCGCAAGTTCGGCTGCGATATGGAGTCGAATGGCTGGATCCGCATCTTGCGTCAACATAGTCAACAATCTCATCAGATCGTTCGTAGATTGCTTCTTTCGTGACGACGAGAGTCGTTCAATAATGATATGAAGAGCGACTTTTCGCATCTAAAGAAATAGTCCCCTTTTAGGATAAGGATAAAAGGATAAAGGACGGCGTTACTCAATCCCTTCTGGGATGCGCCAGCGCATTCTACTTCTACGGGATGTCGTGGAGGCGACATGAATGTGTATTTGGCCATACAATGACTTGCGGTGGCCAGCCGATGAACAAGTCAGCGCTCTATCCCTCCCAGACAAGTCTGGTACCAATTCACCGACCCCGGAGGGATGGAAGGCTTGGTTGGCCTGGGCGGGAAATCCGAACCAGGAACCTGGTATCGGGTGCACGCGACAGTCGCGCCTCCTCCGACTGCGCTACACGCGCCCCCCCCCCCTGTCCCCTTTTATCCGTAAGAAATAACATTCACTACGAGTAAAGAGATAAAATCAAAGGAGTAATTTCCCCTCTAGTGGCCAAACAAAGATCGAAACTTTTGGAAGCACATCAGTATTTATTCCAAGAACATGCCTAAAGGCCAATATGGATTTGGCACTCCATAAGGCCGTAGCGTTACTTATTACATCGTCCTTTCGCTATTTGCTATAGTCTCGCACGGGATTGCACGCCTGTTTCAAAAATTTCCATCTAGTCAATGCTTTCGTAGGATGCGCCACGCATTCTCTTTTTAATGGATAGCGTGGAAGCAATTTGAATACGTATTCGGCCTATAAAATGACTTGCAGTAGACACAAACCTCTTACCAATTCATAAATCCTGGAGGTCTGAATGGCTGGGTGGGCCGGCGAGGAAACTCTCAAACGGCACTACCGGCAGCGATATAACGCGCGGATCTATCCTAGACCGGGGGGGGGGGGGGCACATAACTAAAAAGTATATAACAATTCTACTTGAGACTTACCGAGCGGCCTCTGCAGAACAAAACAGGACCAAACTAGAAAAGTTCACAAAGAAAACGAAAGAATTACATTCGTTTTCGCCGCGGTTGTAAGCAGTCAAAGTTATGTGCCCTCCTCTCCATGTTAGATCCTGATTATAACATGTCAGGCGGAGGTCAGCACGCAGCATGCAGCTTTATTCGCCCTACTCACCATGTTAGATCCTGGTTATAACATGTCAGGCGCTGGTCAGCACGCGGTATGCCTCCATTGCGTCGATCATTGTACGCCGAGACAGTTGTAAAAACGCGGCGATTTTATTTGTTGGTTCGCCCATTCGTTTTTTTGTTTCTTTTAGGTCCTATCTTCTTCTCTCATAGAACCGCTCGGTAAGTCTCAATTCACTTTGCTACATACTTTTTAGTTATAGCTGGCCATTAGCTTAGTCTGTACGCGTGATAACGCAGTCGGAGGAGTCGAGTCAGCTCCGAATCAAGGATCTTGGCTAAGGCCCCACCTAGCGCAGTCAAGCCTTCCATGCATCCGGGGTAGGAAAATTGGTACCAGGCTTGCCGGGAAAGATAAAATATTGAATTTTCCACCGCCTTTCCACTGCAAGTCACTACATATGCCAAAGAATACGCACGATATGCTGATGTGACACATCAAGAGGCTTGCAGTGGACACGCTTGCAGTGTTTATCCAAGGCTTGGTCTACACCCCAAAAAAGAAGTTCAAGAATAAAAAGATAAAGAACAGCGTTACTCGATCCCTTTTTGGATGCGCCACGCATTCTATTCCTACGGGATGTTGTGTAGGCGATTTTAATGCACTTACGGTCGCCAGCCGAAGAAAAATTTTGGTAACATTCACATACCCCGAAGGGATTGAAGGCTTGGTTGGCCTGGGCGGAATATCCGAACAAAGAACCTGGTATCGAGTGCACGCGGCAGCCTTCACCTCCCCCGGCTGTACGACACGCGCCCAAAATGATGGTAAGCGCTTGTGGCATTTGCTGCTACGCAATAAGACTATTTTGTACGATTGACTGGATACTAATTACGGGGTGAGGGACGTTCTGCCTGAAACCGGCGCGAGCAAAGACGCGGCACAGTGCCTGCGGAGCCAATTAGCGTCGACTCGCGCAGTGACACCCGCCGCTTCGCGCTCAGCCAGACCGCCCTCGCCGCAGAGGCGATGGTGACCCAGCCAACCACTGGAGCCTGTAGGTCGACCAGATTTGGTGTGATTACGATTGATAGAGGGATAGGAGGCTCAGACGGCTTGCATTGGCAGTCCAGAATATGGAACTGATCTGAACCCTACCATCTTCTATATCAGAATTTCAAGCTCTATCGAATGAGCCAGGAAAGAATCTTGTCTCAACAACCCTTTCAACAATTTTTTTTTCATGCGCTGTTTAACTTTCGTTAAATATCAGTTTTTGTTTATATCAGAATTAAGTACGAGGCATTCTTCCAGGCTAATAATGTAAACTCTACCATCTCCTGTATTATATCCTGTCTAAATAACCCTTGAGGCGACTTTCTAGGCGTTGTTTGTCTTCGTTAAATATCAGTTTTTTTTATGTATACCAGGATTAATTGCGAGGCATTAATTGCTTCCATACTACTGATGTAAACCCTACCATCTCCTGTACTAGAATTTCGAGCTCTATCAAATGATCCAGAAAAGAACACTGCCTCAATGACCCTCAAAGCGATTTTTTATACCTGCCAAAGCCAATGTCTCCTCCACCAATTAACGAGTTAGAAAACACTCATGAAGTTTCTTGAGAAAACTGGACGAGGTCTACCGACTATCAAATCGAACTCATCGTGCAATTTAAAACTGGGAACGTGCTCTAAGCACTGAAGGATCATAATGTCGTTTTCAAAAAGGCTGAGCACTTGGGGTGCTCTTAGAAGGTCTCTCGTCTATCTAGTATACATTGGATCCGATCGAAAATTTTCGGATAATTGGATGATTCGGATAACGGCGATTTTGCGAACTCCGGATTTTTGGATGATTCGGATAACGACGATTTCGGGAACACCGGATTTTTGGATGATTCGGATAACGACGATTCTGCGGACACCGGATTTTGGATGATTCGGATCGGGTTATCCGAATCAAATATCCGAAAATAATTCATTCGATACAATGGATCCGATCGAAAATCTTCGGATAATTGGATGATTCGGATAACGACAATTTCGCGGACCTCGGATTTTTGGATGATTCGGATAACGGCAATTTCGCGGACCCCGGATTTTTGGATGATTCGGATCAGGTTATCCGAATCGGATATCCGAGAATGATTCATTCGGATCCAATGTATACTATCTAGTTATATTCCTCGCACAATTTCAGCCTGGAAGCGTGCCTCACAACTAATTCTGATATAAATAAAAACTCATATTTACGGAAAGTAAACAACGCCTAAAAGCCGCCTCAAGGGTTATTTAGGCAGGATAATTTCTAGCTCATTCGATAGAGATCGAAATTCTAATACAGGAGATGGTAGAGTTCACATCAGAAGCCTGGGAGCATGCCTCGTATTTAGTTCTCATATAAATAAAAACTGATATTTAACGAAAATAAACAACGCCTAGAAAGTCGCCTTAAAGGTTATTTAGACAGTTTAATTTCTGGCTCATTCGACAGATATCGAAATTCTAATATAGGAGATGGTAGGGTTCAGAGCAATCCCGATTTCTGGACTGCCAATCAAAGCCGTCTGAGTCTCCTATCCCTCTATCGATTGTAGTCACATCAAATCTGGTCGACCTACAGGATCCTGTAGTTGGCTGGGTCAGCATCGCCTCTGCGGCGAGGGCTGTCTGGCTGAGCGCGAAGCGGCGGGTGTCACGGCGCGAGTCGACGCTAATTGGCTCCGCAGGCCACTGTCCCGCGTCTTTGCCCGCGCCGCTTTCAGGCAGAACGTCCCCCTCCCCTAATTACGCGATTAGCGGATGGACAAGTTCGCTTGTTTGTTTTTGTTATTGTTCCAACATAAAAACCACCTAACGCTAGCACTACCGTCCAAGAGGGTTTCTAGCCTGCGTTCATCATGTAGCGCTACTCATGGGTCAGTAACACAACACGACATGTATTACCACGTGACACAAAAAACAGCAGTCGAGGACAAGACAAAACCTATTCTAGGTTGTTGTTATTTTGTTCTTTGTCTGACAGTTGTTCTTTTGAGGCTTAATTTCTTGTGAAAAAATAGGTTGCCATCAAACAGCAGAAAACCTACACTAATGCAGAGCTTCGGAGCTGCGAACACCCAGAATATCTTCGAGTCCGGTGGAATGTGGCCATTTCGCTGCAGCTAAAAAGAACATGAATTGTAAAGAAAGCAATAGAAAAACAAGATATGATAAGAAGAGATGTACTTGATGAATCACTGTCAGGGCAGCTACTCCGACGACGTGCCGAAAGGACGGTTTTATCGTGTCGAGATTGAGCGCATGAGTAGTTTCCTGAAAGCGCAGCTCTCACACTTCAGTTGTATGATTTATCGTTTGAACAATAATCGCCCGTTCATACTTTGCTCGCGGCCTATGAATCTCTTGGCAACTCAAAAATCAATTAATATCGGACGGTTAATCAGTTCACACAATTGGGACATCTACTACTTGCCCTAGAAAATGTGTAAGCGGAGAGCATGAAAAGCCCACCTCCACGACTTCGTTCATCTCCCACGTTAATCCATCCGGAATGTAATTTCCGCTGCCTAACGAGCTGACTGGAGCTATACATGCGGCCAATGCATGCAGCAGCGATGCCCGGTAGTGGTCATCGGAATACCTGTGGCGATCATTAGAGCTTGCCGAATCACTCAACGCTAGTGGTTCGTAGAATACCTACCTGTTCATGGAGTTGTCATTGTAACGGATATAATCAACGATGAAGCACTGCACTTCTTGCAAGGCCATCCCATTGGTTCGCATCCGAGCCAGCGCTTGAGGAAGTGCCTAAAATTGAATGGAAAACTCTTCTACAGCGCCCATGAGAAAAGCATCACAGCACTCTCATGACGCGAATTCAATGAGATGTCGAAATAAAGTTTGCCGAAAATTCACCCAAGGGGTTGTTTAGGCGCGATATTCACGAATCTGACATCCATCTTTGAAACCTCGGCCGGTTATGGCAGGCTAGGGTAGGTGCGGGTGAGTAAAGGTGTCGTGGAAAATACCATCGATTTCACCCAAAAATCCGCCAAGAGGTTATTAGGGGTAATAACCACGAATCCGATCACTTTTTTTTAAATTTCGGCCTATTTCGGTAGTAAGTAGATGCGGGTGAGTAAAATGTCGGGGTCATGATCTATTTCGCCTACCATAAACGGCCTTATTCTAGCGTCATACTAAAAACCACTGACAGATTCTTGATCAGCGCTCCACAGACGAAGCTTGGGCGAAATCGGTGGTAATGACTCCGACAGCCTTATTCACCCGCACCTACCGTAGCCTACCGTAATCCGCCGTAATACTAAGACGATTGTCAGATTCTTGATCAGCGCTCCACAGACGAAGCTTGGGCGAAATCTGTGGCGATGACCCCGACAGCTTTATTCGCCCGCATCTACCGTAGCCTACCGTAATCCGCCGTAATACTAAGACGATTGTCAGATTCTTGATCAGCGCTCCACAGACGAAGCTTGGGCGAAATCGGTGGTAATGACTCCGACAGCCTTATTCACCCGCACCTACCGTAGCCTACCGTAATCCGCCGTAATACTAAAACGACTGTCAGATTCTTGATCAGCGCTCCACAGACGAAGCTTGGGCGAAATCTGTGGCGATGACCCCGACAGCTTTATTCGCCCGCATCTACCGTAGCCTACCGTAATCCGCCGTAATACTAAAACGATCGTCAGATTCTTGATCGGCGCTTCATAGCAGAAACTTGAACGAAATCGGTGGTGATGACTCCGACAGCCTTACTCACCCGCACCTACCGTAACCTACCGTAGTCCGCCGTAATGCTAAGAAAGAAAATCAGATTCGTGCTCCAAATAAACTCCTTGGATAAAATTTTGGCAACTTTTTTCGACATCTATATAGAGACTTGAAGGTTCAATAGCGTCGAGAATTCGACCATACCTGCTGTAGAAAGTATTGCTGAAGGTTTTGGGACGTAACCACGAAATTGTTCGACTTCGGAATAGCCGGACACGACTTGGCGCCGTAAACTTTCCTGGAACATCGAAATTACCATTGCTAGACGTT
The DNA here is from genome assembly GCA_947396885.1 of Heligmosomoides polygyrus polygyrus. Classification (NCBI taxonomy): domain Eukaryota; kingdom Metazoa; phylum Nematoda; class Chromadorea; order Rhabditida; family Heligmosomidae; genus Heligmosomoides; species Heligmosomoides polygyrus. The sequence goes on along the minus strand of OX377201.1, from coordinate 6,681,841 downwards.
GATGCTATGCTGTAAAGTTCACAATGAAGCTACCTGTACAAACTTAGAAGAGCCGGCACACCAGACCACGTTTCTGGCATCTTGTTCAAAACCTCTGTGAGCGCATACGCAGCGTGGCACCTTACTCTGAAACGCAGATGGCGGGATTCAAAAGTGAAAAATGCGAAGCAGAAGCAGCAGTTTCGTGACGTAGAGTTAGGACGAGAACTTCAGATTTTAGAAATGCCGGTATTTTCCATCGATTCTACTGTTAGCGCATACAATCTCACCAGGATACTATCTCATCGGTAGGTCGGAATGGCGCAAGAGTTGTATATGGGCAGAACCGCCTCTCCCTTGGGAGTAACAAACTGCAGGTATCTCGACCCCAATACAACTCTGCGCAGAGTTAGGGGCGACGGAAGCCGCGTGATGGCGCCTTGTTGATTCACGTGCTCCACAGCCGACGGGCGCGCGCGGGATGAGGGCTCGTATCACGGCTCAGCGCAGCGCACAGGTGGCGTAGTAGGGAAGAGCTCGGGCTCGTGAGCGAAGGGTGGGGGGTTTGGATCCCGCAGACTGTGTTTCCTTTGCACTTTTGCAAAATCCATGTTTATCATATAGTAATCCACCTAGGGGTACTATAGTGTGTTATAGAGTGTTATATTTTCAGATAACATATGCTTCAAACTAAAGATTAGCTAAAATATTCACTTCTGTGTATCACTTGTTTGAAGCCTATTTTGTGTGACCGTAGTTATGTAACGATAGATATTTTGTGGCACTAGTTAAAGTTCTGACTCCACCGACAAGACTTCAGTCAAAAAAAATTCCACTGAAGCTTGTCTAGGAGGTTATTTGGGGTGCTGATCACGAATCTGACATCCGTTTTTCACGATTCTGTCTCTACCTGCCATCACCGGCAGACACTTTAAGAATGTAATCCTAGTGCCCTCCTGTATCTATATTATATTATCCAGCCGAATCGTGAAGAACAGATATCAGATTCGTGACCAGCACCCCAAATAACCCCTAGACAAAGTTTCAGGGAAATCGGTGACCCTTCCTAGACCACCCTTGTTAAGGGTATGGATGGTATATTATATGTAAACATGCTCTATAACTATAATACCCCTAGGTGGATTACCTATATGATAAACATGGATCTTACAAAAGTGCAAAACAAACGCAGTGCGCGGGATCCAAACCCTCGACCCTCGCTCACAAGCCCGAGCGCTTCCCTACTACGCCACCTGTGCGCTGCGCTGAGCCGTGATACGAGCCCTCATCCCGCGCGCGCCCGTCGGCTGTGGAGCACGTGAATCAACAAGGCGCCATCACGCGGCTTCCGTCGCCCCTAACTCTGCGCAGAGTTGTATTGGGGTCTAGATACCTGCAGTTTGTTACTCCCCAGGGAGAGGCGGTTCTGCTCATATACAACTCTTGCGCCGTTCTGACCTACCGTTGAGATAGTATCCTGGTCAGTCTTCCTTCAGCTACATAAACAAACTGAATTACTTTGGAACACATGCCGAAAGTGGACACGTGTAGCGCAATCAAAGGAGGTGCCGACTGTCGCCTGCACCAGATTCCAGGTTCCTGGTTCGGGTATCCCACTCAGGCCAGCCATGCCTTCCGTCCTTTCAGAGTCGGCGAATTGGTACCAGACTTGTCTGGAAAAGATAAAGCACTGACTCGTTCATCGGCTGAACACAGCAAGTTACTGTACGCTTTATCCTTCCCAGGCAGGTTTGCTACCAACTCACCAGCTCCGGAGAAAGGCCTTTGTCCTACCATCGCTTACCCCGAGCGAAGCTTAGTGATATGCTCCGTATCGATCGGGCGGCGCGATGGGATCGATATAGGTGCATATCAATTAGGCGTCGCTCGGGGTGAGCGATGGTATGACAAAGGCCAAAGGAAAAGCTTAGTTGGCCTGGGCGGGACCTGAACCAAGGACCTCGATTTACGAAACAGGGCGACAGTCGGCGTTTCCTCCAATTGCGCTATCACGTGGCCCTAGTCTATATGATATTTTATTTATTTGTTCATTTATTTTTGTCTGAAAATCTGTTAAAATTGAAATAGTAATAATAATAACATGAAGAGAAACAAACAAATTGCTTGGTAGGAAGAATGCTCACCGATAAAAGAAGTTTTCATTGGAGATTGTTTCCAGTAGCACATCACGGCTTTGTGGGTTAGGGCACAGTTGTAAACGCTCTAGCGCCTAAATTGCATCGCTGCAGAGCACGCGCAGCTATATATGAACTGTAAATTGTTCATCAAACAGACCTGAAACTGGGCTAGTACGTCTCTTTCGTATCGCAGCATGTACTCCCATTGATAATCCGGCTGATTAATCGTCAGATTGCGAATCAGATGCAGTTCGGGGTCAATTCTAAAGGAAGGAGATGAACAATTCAAAGACAAACAAACACAATAAATAGCAATATTCAATGACTTTAGGATGCACCATGTATTCCAATTCTGTTGTGATCGAGGAATTCTGTGGATTTCTAAGGATCTGTGTCAGATGATAAAGGATAAGGATAAAGGACGGCGTTACTCAATCCGTTTGAGATGCGCCACGCATTCTACTTCTACGGGATGTTGTAAAGGTGATTTGAATACGTATTTGGCCATACAGTGACTTGCGGTGGACGGCTGATGAACAAACCAGCGCTTTATCCTTCCCACACAAGTCTGGTACTAATTCATCAACCCGAGAGGGATGGAAGGCTTAGTTGGCCTGGGCGGGAAATCCGAACCAGGAACCTGTTTCGGGTGCAAGCGACAGCCGGTACTTCCTCCGACTGCGCTACACGCATCCACCCCCTGGCAGATGATAGACTAGGTTAGAATACATCACAAATGTCTTCACCTTATCCACAAGACAGGTGAATCTGGGTCCATATTGGTTAGGTCCACCTCCACGTCATCGCCGGAATAGAGTGGAACACGCTTCTAAATGAAGAGAGGCCATGTTGGAGTAAGGAAGGGAAAGTTAGAACTTTCAGCGAACCTTCTTCTGCCGACGACCTTTGGAGTGACACTGAAGATCAGCCCTCGAAATGTCACCGTCAATTTGAACCGTGTGTGAGAACGACCCGTCCAGCTCCTGTACCAGCACCGTTAACGGCCCAAGGTATCTGAAATACATCGGCGGCTCACCGTGGATGGCAGCAGGCTAGGCAACTCTTACCTCAGTCGCCCATTAGAGGGTTCCACCTTCTGCTTTACTTCGAGCTCGATCATGTTTCGCTTGCGATTAAAAACGTATTGCACCTATAAAAAGGCAGTGAAAATCTGATCGATGAACTGTGAAAAAACCGATGCACTGACCCGGAAGGAAGCATGACCTCCATTATATACCCATTGCTCTAGAAAGGTTGGGATTTCCTGTCCAGTAACGTTCGTGACTGTTCTGAAGAACGTCTCCGTCGAGATGACAAGGTGAGTCCATGTCGCCGGCTTGTCTCGTCGCACTGCCATCTGCTGACCTACTGAGAGGATCTTGTGCAGGACCTGAACGTATAATCGAGGACTAAGCGAAACCGTTTCCTAGAAGCACAAGAGAATGTTTATATACCTGGAAATAGGGCTCCTGTCCTAATCTCTTGCTCAACATCCGCATAGCCAAGTGGCCTTTCTTGGTCTGATTCTCAGCATAAAGCGGCGAGCAGGTATGCTCACATCTTGGCTCGCAATGCAGATTCAGACGCGCTGCACCATCACTTGATGGGCGAAGAATTATCTAAAAACGAAAACTCCGATTTAGGTTTGAGGACCGGAGACCTAGTTAACCACGCTGCCCTGAAAAGCGGTCCTGTTAAATGGATGAATCCGATTATTTGTATCAAAATTTGGTTCATGGAGAGCATAATTAACGAATTGAGCGTTAGAGCCTATTGATAATTCGCGACTGCAGCGACAAGAGCGACGAGAGCGCAACGTGCGAAAGTATGAACGGACGACAGCAGCGACTGGAGCGACAAAAGCGACTGCAGCGACACGGCCGGCGCTCAAGTATGAACACTTTGGGCCTGTTCATACTTCGCGACAAGAGCGACTGGAGCGACGGATGTAGTGTAGTGTACGCGAATAATTACGCATTTCACACTACATTCGTTGCGGACGGAGTGTGGAGTACGCAATTATTTGCGTACACCACACTACATCCGTCGCCCCAGTCGCTCCAGTCGCTCTTGTCGCTTTTGTCGCTCATGTCGCGAAGTATGAACAGGCCCTTTTCGGCGGCGCGCGCTCGATTTTAATCGATTTGCATGTTTTACACGGGCGACGGAAGCGACGAGAGCGCTGTGCACCGCGCGGAGGTATGACAGGCGACAGCAGCGAATGGAGCGACTAGAGCGACTGAAGCGACAGCACCGGCGCTGGAGAATGAACACTTTTTGGCGGCGCGTGTTCGGTTTTAATCGATATGCATGTTTTGCACGGGCGACGAGTCGCTCTTGTCGCGGAGTATGAACAGGCCTTTAATGGCAACACAATTGGCGAATTGAGCGTGGATCGGCAATTTACGTTATAGGACTTTAAAATATAAATTAGTAAAGATAAACACTGTAGGGTTGAAGTTTATTCCCTTGTGAAAGGCAAAGGCGAAGGAAAAGGACAAAGGTTGGGTTAACTAAAGACTGGTTGGGTTACGCCACGAATTCTGATCTACGGAAATCGTGGAGGCAATTTGAATGCATATTTTTATTTTTTATTTATACAATGATTTTCGGTGGCCACTCGATAGAAAAACCAGAGTTCTATCCTTTGCAGACAAGTCTGCTAGTATTTCACTAATATAAAACATAAGAAAAGGTAAAAACCAAAGAATTAAAGAAAGCTGTAAAATATTATAAGATTTTTTAAAATTATAATTAATCGGAAAATTGATAAGTCACATAATATAAAACATATAAAAAGGTTCGTTTCGCAATTGCCTTCAGACGAACCTATGTGTTATACTCCTCCCGTGGCTCTTCAGTGAAGAAGATGAGTATATTCACTAAATTTTGCTTCGACTATGCACACCACCTCTGCATTATAGTTGTGCCTATTAGGGATGGTCGCAAGAAAATAGGAGAGGTTGAAGAATGAAATCGAAGCAGAAGAAGAACGAGGGATAAGGAAGACAAGGAGGGCAGAAGACGATGCGGCAGGAACCCCCGACGAGTATGAATAAGGTCCCGTTTACACTTCCGACGCCGAGCGACGCGACGGCATGTAAAGTGGCCAAATTGATCGACCGCTTCGCTCAATCAATATAGCCACTATACGTCGTGTAGCGTCGCTCGGCGTCGAAGTATAAACGGGCCTAAGGCTGAGTTCACCTGATCAACTGTGCCCGAATGAATGTTCAAACATTCTAATTCGAATAATTCTATTCGAAATCGAATACTCGTATTCGAACCTTCGAAAAAACGCCATTCCCGAATGTATTCGAATTTGAATTCTCGAAAAAGAACGCGATTTTCGAACCTATTCGAATTTGAATGCTGGGAAAACGCGATTTTCGGGTGTATCCGAGTTTGAATGCTTGAAAAAAATGCAATTTTGGAATGTATTCGAATTCAAATGCTCGAAAAATCGCGTTTTTCAAACATATCCGAAGACCGTCGCTATTCGAATATAGTCGGTTATTCGAAATTTTGGGAGAGCACAACTATGCTCTTGATGGTATGCTCTTTACGCCCATACAATGGGACCTAATGGGTCTCCCCCTCTCAAGTGGGCCGCATTAAGTACTAGTACACGCACCCAAGACAAACGAAAGAGCGCCATCAAGGATGTCGCTTGATCACCACTAACCTTTCCCCACTGCGTCTCGTACTCACATACAGCGTTCAGGAGTTTTTTGATCTGGAACAAATACTCGCTGGTTCCGAAGATCTTCTCGATGTACAGCGATGTAATGAACCTGAGTTGTTCAGCAAATAAATCGTTGAGATACTAATATCTTCAAAAGAGGTTAGAAAGCCGCACCTTGACAACGAGCGCACTAGCCACGAATCCAAGAAATGTGCCGGCGATATGAAACATCCGAAAAACTGCTGCGAAACTCCAAACGCAAGTGCTTGTCGACATTCCTTTAAAAAACCCCTGTTGCTGAGAACTACTTGAGGAGAAGTACCTGCGGCTCAAGTTACCTGCACTACGTCGATGATTTTTTTGTGATGAAGAATGTCCAGCGAGAAGATGGTCATGCTGCTGTACGACGTGACATCGTCGGGGGTCTAAAGAGGAGAGAATTAGATGTTGAATAGTAGAGCTTTGACTTAATGTGAATCCTCACCATGTCCACAAACACTTGCTTATAAGTCGCGTATGGAAATCGGCACGAGAGCAGCTCTTCAAAGTACTCAAGAATCTTGTCCAGAGGAGTGACGGTATGTTTCAGCAGCGTGAGTAGGCCCACGGGAGCGAAGCTGGTCACCTCAAATGCAGGAATAGAAAAGCCTCGGTTGACACAACGAGAGCTGAGCCGAACCTACCTCAGCCATGTCTGGAAGCGTGTACGTCGAAAACTGACCCACAGCAAATCCAATATTACAAGCGGCCGTAGGAATGAGTTGCTGGTAGTTCCACGTTCTCAATCGTTTCTCGGCCATAGTATCGAAACCCTCAAAGACAATTTAACGTTAACCTTGCTGGGGAAGGGTCTAACCAGGCAACTATCTTAATGGAAGGTCGGAACGGTCCAAGTGTTGTGTATGGGTAGAATCGCCTCTCTCTGGCAAACAACAAAATGCAAATATGTCGACCCCAATACAACTCTGCGCAGAGTTAGGGACGACGGAAGTTGGGCCGTTGGCGGCGTTAGCCCTCTGCCTGCTCGCGAAGGGCGGGCTCAAGTTGGCTGGAAACAGCGATGACAAGCGAGCGGTGGTGGCGCAGTGGGTGGAGCGGCGTAATCTCCGTGATCGCTGTTTCCAGCCAACTTAAGCCCGCCCTCTGCGTGCAGGCAGAGGGCTAACGCCGCCAACAGCCCAACTTCCGTCATCCCTAACTCTGCGAGGAGTTGTATTGGGGTACAGATATTTGCATTTTGGTTTTTCCCAGAGAGAAGCGATTCTGCCCATATACAAGACTTGGACCGTTCCGACCTACCGCTCAGATAGTCTCCTGGTCAGACATGTCTGAATGGCTAAAAATAGTTGCGAGAATCTATATCCTTTAAAATAGTAGCAAGGTATGTTCCATTTTCGTAGCGTTCTTAAACCTACCGAGTTAGGGGCGCTAAATAATTACTATAAAACCGTACCGTTGTTCAAAACAATACCTTACAAACATAGAATATGCAGAAAACGCAAAAATACTGCTTCAAACTGGCGTGGACAGGTAGTTGATTCCTTACCTTAGCAGTATTGCCGTATATTTAATGTTTGGAGGATAATCTTTGTGCAAAGATATGATTCCATAGCAAACATTCTGCAACCCTAACTCAGTGAGCTCAAGGACCTCGCAAAAGTGGAGCACATCTTCCTAATATTTAAAGGGTGGAGATTCTTGTTCTTTTTCTTCTTAAGGGTTTATCCCTCTTAGAGGTAGGGTACGCTCTTCTTCCATCGATGCCATACATGCTGTTCGTCTTCTGGTGGAGAGATGTCGCGAAAACGAGAAGCCGCTGCACTTAGCCTTTCTCGACCTACTAGGGAAGGGTTTTGAGTTCCCATGGAATTTTGAGTACAGACCAGACTCATTGTAAAGAGCTCGGAATGCTGATTACGAATATGGGTGTCAAAACTGCAAAAACCCCTGAGCGTGTTGGGACCTGTCGAAATAGGGAGGGTCGGACTAGAGGAGACCATGCAAAGGAGTTGGCGCGAAGGAGGTGAGGGATGGGGCACCGTAAGAGTGATCCGCCAGCAGCGACGGTTGCGTAAAAGTCGTGTCTGGCTCGTCAGGTATGAGGTCTTTGGTTCGGTGCCCCTGGCTGCCGTCGCTTTTGCACATCATGATTTGTCTTCGAAATGACATCTTATTCTGAATTATGACATTAACCAGACGCTTAGCGGCCTAGTGGCCGCTAAGCGTCTAAATCTGGATGGGGGCTTCGCCCTAAAATCCGAGAATAGAACAACCCCATCTTATCTCGATGTGGGCTTTGCCGCCGAACACCGAGAATAGAACTACCCCAATCTTCCTCCTTTCCTTTTAGGCCTTCTTAGAGTAAAAAAAAAAAACTGATTTTTATAGATTAGTGCAGCAGGATATGGTAGGGCACAATTTTCACTGCGCATATGAAGCCCATTCACCCTCCATCACATGCACGCGATTTATTCTCCGAAGCGCTCGTTCTCTACGTGTCGAGAAACAGGTAATGATAGTCCCAATCCGTTGCTTAATCAGCAAAATCATAATTAAAATTATTCGGTATTCGTCGATACCGCTTACTGTCCGACGGCAATAATACTCCTCCGAATCCCATGGTCACTCTCTTTACCCCTCCCCACCCCTCCAGAAATGCTTCCTTTCCTATGAGCTGGCAAAGAAACGGAGTGAGAGTCCGGCACGCACATATGACACTGAGTACCGATTCACGTGTCATCACGTTGCCACGACGTCTATGACACTCCTTCTGCAATCTGACACACGTGCCACGACTTCTGTAAGCCGTCTTCAGACTCCGACACACACTGAACGATGTTGAGTGGAAATGCTGGTCCCTCCCCCCCCCCCCTTATTCACTCTCCCCCTCTAATGGTCCCCCTTTGTTGATCCTTTCTTATTGGTCGCCCTTACTCGGAATCCCTACGCAAGTTGAACAACGTGTTCAGCGCGTCTTCTGAAACCCTACGTACGTTGGGCGACGTCTTCAGCACGTCTTCTGAATCCCTACACACGTTAGACGACGTCTTCAGCACGTCTTCTGAATCCCTACACACATCCCTACGCACGTTGGACGCGACGTCTACGCAGGTCTTCTGAATCTTGACTCACGACGTCTAACGCAGGTCTTCTGAATCCCTTCGCACATTAGACGACATCATCAGCACGTCTTTTGAATCCCTACGCAAGTTGGACGACGTCTAGGGCACGCCTCCTGAATCCCTACGCTCTGCACTCGATTCCCATTCATGCCCTGACGCGTTGCATCTTGAATATCTCGTAAACTTGGACGATCTGCCGCCAAGGATATAGTTCGCCAGCAATCGTCCATGTTAAGATCAAAAAAAGCCCGGCCGGCATACGCCGCACTGAAGTAGGCATCTTTTGACTTCAGTCGCCCTCCCCTTGAAGGACACGTGACATTAGCCGATTATATATAGTAGGATTATGACATTATATGTAGTTTTCCAAGAAAATCAAGGAGCATTTCCGCAGCGGGTTCATTCGGAAGCTCCAAACCTTGTAATTAGGGCATGCCCTAAGGTGACAACTGCCACTATTGTGTATATTATTGCTATATAATAGTTTCACAACTTCGGCAAAGGTCAAGGAAGTGTTCAAAAACAAAAACCAAACAAAATCTTCAAGCATTCTTACAAAGGTGACAGTTTCAGCAGCTATTTAATCAAGCACGTTTTCTAATTCAGAATCAAATTTCGAAGATAAATCATGACGTTCAAAAATAAAGCAACCATGGGAACATAACAACAACCTAACAGCTGACAAGCCGGAGCACTACCCCTGCACCACCGTCGTCGCTTGCGGACCACCCTTACGGGTCCTTATCCTTCACCGCTTTCGCGCCAGCTCTTTCACACAGCCAGACCACCCAACTTCGACAGATCACAAGTCGCTCAGGAGTTTCATTTTGCAATCTTGACACCCATATTCATAATCAGCATTCCCAGCCACTTCAGTCACCCTGGTCCACTTGAGGGCCTGCTCATACTTAGCGACAAGAGCGACTTGCCACTCGTGCAAAACATACGAATCGATTAAAACAGAGCGCGCGCCGCCGAAAAGTGTTCATACTCGAGCGCCGGCGATGTCGCTCCAGCCGCTCTTGTCCCTCTAGTCGCTGCTTAACCTGTTTATACATCTGCGCGCTGCGCCCTTTTCGCTGCTGCCGCGAAGTATGAACAGGCCCTAAAGTTCGATGGGAGCTCGAAACCCTCCCTGGTTAGAGAAAGCAGTTAAAGGGTAGAGATTTTCGCAGTGATATATATTAAGACATACGCCTCAAACGCTTCACTGGATAGTATACAAGATAAGTAGGTTACCATGATGTCCCCGCTGGCTATAGCTGTAAGCCAGCTATCACAGGTGATATGAAGACGCCATAATGCCAGCTGATCGGGCGCATCAACACACGGTAGCCATTCTCGAGTACCTGCAGAGGTAAGTAGCCATTTAGCAGAGAAGTAAGAAAAAATATCCTTTACGGAATGTTACTGACTCGTCAACAGAGAGCTTCGATATGTGAATAAATGCGCTCCTTTGTCAATAGTTCCGTCAGCAGCAACGTTGTAGACGAATTTTATCCCCTAAAAATTACAGAATATTTGAGTGCTGGTAAGGAAGCGAGGACAAATGCTGACGCCAGAGAGGATGTTGCTAATGAAAGCAGCACGTTAGTCTTCCTTAAGCTTAGTCAAGGGAACACTAAAAGTTGTTGATAGTTTAGCAACAGCACCATGACTGTACTGTTGTCGCGCAACTTTCTAACTTGGTAACTTTGCAAGAAACCAACCTGAGTGGGTCTCTGAACAACAACATCCACGGCGATGGTTATGCACTTTAGCTGCTGAATAGTGGTTCTAAGAGCTTCGGGAACATCAATTTTGAGTAATCCTGAAACCAACAGCGTCGTAGCTACCGACGAAACAGTGCAACCGACACACCTTACCGTCTTTCTCCTTTACAGCGCTGTAATACCGAGGCAGAGCTTCCATAATTGAGAGATTAGATGTCTGGGAAGCGAGCTAAACATCAACTTTCCTTAATTCGTGTAACTTTGGCGGTGTTTCAGATGGAAGCTGAACCAACCGTAGGTTGCACGAGTCGAGAGTATTCACAATCCACGCCATTGATGCTGATGCTGCCAGACTGTCCAGATTCACGCGGAAGCAGAGCACCTGAATACCACGATATAATTAGCGGAACAACTTCAACTTAAGTGGGTAACCTACATGATCCAAGGTGCAGATGAATGCTCCTCAGCTCCGACGAAAGAGGAAGCGCAGTGATTTCCGTATGCACCCGGAACGACTCCGTCAGAAATGAGATATCCGATATGACAACCTGAAGACGATCATTGAATAATAAGAGTTAATTGGCTTCAAGGATAATTGCTTTGTATTCAGTGGATATCCAACTAATGGTAAATAAGAAAAAAACAGTATTCCAATGTGTCAGAAGTAGAGAATTGTGTCCGAGTTCAAGCAAGTAGCACACATGTGTGCGAGAAATGTCGAGTTTCGTAACCTCTGTAGCTGCGTTACAAACGAACCTGACAAGGAAAGGTTCCCAACTCATGGTGAGTTTTTGCGATGCCATTTTGGCAGGATGTATGGCGGATTTCACTTCTCCGACAAGGATAGAGATTGCGGTTGCGGATGCCATAAAAGGACTCCTCTTGGGGCCGGATTCATCAATAACTAAACCCGTGGGTATGCGGGGTATAAGGGGTAGAGATAAGATAAGAGTCAGAAACGCAGGCTTCATAGTGGGTATCTCTACCCCCTATATCCACGGGTTAGTCGTTGATAAATCCGGCTCCTGGACGACATGAGATACCGACTGTCAGGAAGAAGAGGCGATGCACACATATGAAGGCGCATATAGAGAAACTTGCTTTGTTGTAAGCATTGGTGGTTTAAAATTGACTCCTGTGTTCATAAGAAAGTGTAATAACAACAAACTAATACGTGCAAAAGTAGTGACAGCACTCGGACTTGAATTGAAAAGCCCGCCGGTCTGCTCCTATGAGGCGAAAGTGTTACCGGCTGTGCAACCGAGGCACATTTCGTTGGGTGCCGTAGCAGTTGATAATAGTCGCACGCGCGCTTTCAGGCCACCTTTTCAGGTCTTTAAAGAAGCCTTCAGCAAAAACTAACTGTGGTTCTAGACTCCGCTCGCAGGGCCCTACATCCTGCCAAAATAGCATCGCAAAAACTCACCATGAGTTGGGAACTTTTCCTTGTAAGGCCTCTTAGCGCCGAAAAATCTGGGTTTTTTAGATTTATCTATTTATTTATGCGCGAGAGAGTGTGCCAAAGTCAAGGAAAACTAGATATACTAAGGTAGATATAGACACCGTACAAGCAGAGAACTGAAAAACAACCAACTATTTCAAACTCAAAAATGACTAACCAGGAGACAATCTCAACGGTAGCTCGGAACGGCCCAAGTGTTGTATATAGGCAGAATCGCCTCTCTCCTTAGAGACAACAAAATGCAAGTATCTCGACCCCAATACAACTCTGCGCAGAGTTAGGGACAACGGAAGCTGGGCTGCCTGGAAACAGCGATGATGAGCGAGCGCTGGTGGTGCAGTGGGTAGGGGCGGCGTAATCCCCATAATCGCTGTTTCCAGCCAACTTGAGCTCGCCTTCCCCGTGCAGGCAGAGGGCTAACGCCGCCAACAGTCCAGCTTCCATCGTCCCTAACTCTGCGCGGAGTTGTAGTGGGGTCAAGAAATTTGCATTTTGTTGTTTCCCAGAGAGAGGCGATTCTGCCCATTAAAAACACTTGCGCCATTCCGACCTACCGTTGAGATAGTCTCCTGGTAAAACTAGAGAAAAGGCTAATATAAAACTGAAGGACAGGCGCAATTCGAGCGTTATATAAGAAGATAGAAAAAGGGGAAAGGATGTTGCGTTTCATCAAACAGCGCCGGTAGTGTAATGGCGTACAGCATTCCCGTCCGGTCAGCAGGTGTGGGTTCGAGTCCCGCCTGGCGCTAGAGTTTTGATCGCAACAAAACATCGTTGTAACAGCGTAGAGGACAACTTTAGTCGATCCCCTTATGGGATGCGCCACGAATTTTACTTCTTCAGGATGTGGTGGAGAAAATCTGAACGCGTATTTGCCCTATACAACGACTTGCGGTGGACAGTCGAAAGGCGAGCCAGTGTTTTCACCTTCCCAATCAACTCTGGTACCAATTCATAGACCTCAGTGGAATGGAAAACGCAACCCGAACCAGAAGGAGATGTCAGGTAGTGATATGAAAATATAAAGTTCGAAGCAGAGGTCTGAAAACATACCGTCTGAGCCAACACCCTGATTTCACCGCGCACTTCGATGCCGGGAGCGGCTTGCAGATCGTCATCTACCTCGCCATTCGCTGCACCACCCTGATCACCTTGTTGTCCTTGTTGATGTCTCTCACCCTGAAGGTTCACTTCAATGCAGGGAACTAATCGGGAAGACATCACAAGATAAGTGCTTTATCAAGGAATTCAATTTTGTTCTAGAATGAGCTATCACCGGCCGGAAATTTACTCTGATTTTGCAAGTTCTACATCCTACATCGTTGGTCTGGATCTCCTAGCACTATACTGCTGTTTTAATGAAACCAATACATAGACATAAAAGGCCTGTCAAATAGAGATCTACCACAATAACCTCGAAAGGCACTGAGCAAAAATGCTGGCAACTAAATGGGAAGAACCTGAATTGACTGATATTGCTTTTGTAAGAGCAGTTAACAAGACAGTGGAGATTATTGTCGTAAAGCTGCCGTGCCAAGATTGATTTCTTGGTCAACAAAACACTCTTGGACACTTTTCAAGTATTCAAAAATCTTCCCACTAAACATTGGATCCGACACCAATTCGTATCATTTCGAATTCGCCATTTTTTCAATCCTGGGTAAACGAATCGATCGAATAATGACAATTTTGAAAAGCCTAAATTTTAAAACGATTCAAGTAAGGGTGATTTTCACCAGGCGAGTTTTTGGTGATTCAGACAACTGATCTAACCATTAGTCAGAAATCCGTTATCCTACCCGAATTGGACATACGACAGGCCCTCTGAAGAAAAATCGATTAACTGAATTATCCTCAAATCCCAATGAAAGTTCTAGTGAAAGCCATCATTATCTGAATCATTCTAAGACTGGAACCTATCGAAAATGCCATTATCCGAATGATCCATTTGTCGAGGTTTAGAAAAACGACGATTACGAATTAACCGAATCGGTATCGAATTCAATGTATACCCACCCCTCCCGCTGCTTAAGGGGGACGGTCAGGAGGTACACCTGCCCCTGCTGGGAGGCGTGCGATCTTCCTCTCATACCCCTTGCTCACCCACCCCCAACCTCTTAGCCCTGGTTTATAGTTGCGCCGCTGCGCGGCGCGGCACCATAATCGGAATAGAAATCGATCAGATGGCGCGAAGAATCGATATCGTGGTGCCGTGCCGCGTCGCGGCGTTATAAACTAGGGCTCAGGCTTCGCCGAGAGTCTAACGGCTGCCTTACGAAACCTTTGACACGGAAAACAAAAGTTTCCGGTCCTCAGAACAGCGACTGTACCTCCTGACGCCACGCCTCCAGCAGGGACGGGTGTACCTCCTTTCGCGCTGCCCCTTCTTAAAATCTGTCGAGATGTGCCGTCGAAGTGCCAGCACTACTGTTCCTCACCGATAACCAAGGACGCGCATCAGAAATGAGGGGAAAAGGGAATCCTCTGCTCTTTCATACTTTTCCTTCGGAAGTCGAACACAGACTGACGCCACGGTGCTACTTAACTCAGTCTTACGTTCCAGCTACTTCTTTCAGTCTTACAAAAGTGGTCATATGACCTGTGAACTCACCCCTGCATCGTTTCCGTTCACACGAGCCTGAATATTGAACGGTGCAACACGATCGAGAACGGGAGGCTTGGCGTCGGCGCCGTTCATGGACGTCCAGTCCATGGCCGACGCCTCCCGCTTCATGATTCCAACGCCTACACCCGAAATCTGTAACGGTGGATCAGCTTAAGCTAATCACTGACACCATCTAGCTAGGTGACGTTAAGTGAGCAGCTATGCCACATAACTCAGTGGAAAACAGACGAGTAAAGAAAGAAGCTTCACGATGGCCGCAAATTCATTTACTATGCGGGGCTTCTGGCTCTGTCCTTATCACGTCTTCAGCATGGGTATAGCAATACCACTTTCACACTGAATCGGACACCTTCCACACCAAACTGGACACTCTTCTAAGCACGCCTAACACCTTTGAAATCAAACTGAACGTCTTCCAAATCGAGACGGACCTTTTCCGCATTAAAATAGACTCTCCGAGACTACTAGAATAACTTTTTTGATCAGGAAAAAACTAGTATGACTTTATCTCGAATTTTTAACTCGCCTACACAAATCACAATTGAGGGAACGCATTGCTTGAAATTTATGCAATCTTGATTTCACAACAAAAATATTGAAGCGAGATTTGTTTCGAAGGGCATGAAGGCAGCAATTTTCTAGCATGTTAAAAGAGGAGGTCGCTGTACACTTATCTAGCTCATACGTTTGCGCGGACTAACACATATGTGAATGATATAATAAGAACAGCCATAAAAAAGCTCATACATTTTTCGGATCTATCCTAGTCCGGGGGGGCACATAACTAAAAAGTATTATATGTAACAAATCCACTTAAGACTTACCTAGTGCTCCTACAGAACAACATAAGACCCTAAACAAAAAAGTCACAAGGAAAAAAATGAAAAATTACATTTGTTACGGTTGTAAGCCGGCAAAGTTGTGTGCCCTGCTCACCATGTTGGATCCTGGTTAAACATGTCAGGCAGCGGTCAGCACGCGGCATGCGGCTTCATGCGCCCTATTCACCATGTTAGATCTTGGTTATAACATGTCAGCCCGTGGTCACCATGCGGCATGCCTCCATTCCCTCGCTCTTTGCCCGCCGAGACGGTTGTAAACCGTGGTGATTTTTTATTTTTTTATTTGCTCGTTCGTTTTTGGTTTCTTTTAGGTTCTAACTCGATCTCTAGGAGCCGCTCGGTAAGTCTCAATTCATTTTGTTACCTACTTTTAGCCCCCCCCCCCCGGACTAGGATAGATCACTTTTCATGTTGCTGTTTCAAGTACGTAGCATTTACACCATGAATCAAATGGAAATCGCGACCATCTAGCCGATTATATGGCGCAATCACTTCTAACACGTTAAAAAAGTGCTTAAAAAAGTTCGTTTTATCATAGAAATTAAAGATTGTTTTAAAGCGCCTTTTTGTGATCTGAAACGAACTATAATTCATTATTTTCCATTGAGAAATAAAAAATTCTCAATGTCAAGCATTTACTTTTTCGGACAGGTGAATGAAGAATTTCAAAGAAAGTCGCAATAAATTCCCCCTGAACAAAAAAACCTAACCTTCTCGTAGTCTACATTTTTTTGTGGAAAAGCTCGTTTCGATCTGGAAGATATACAGCTTGATTAAAAACCGTCAAGCCTGCCTAGAAGAGTGTACAGTTTTATTCGAAGTGTGAAATTTGACGTGAAAATGGTCACATTAGCCACATCTCACACACCTCACAGTTTCTGGGAAAAAATGGAAATGACATTATCTGTGGAACTTCCACCAGTAAAGCATATACCTCACAAGAGCATTCAACAGATTTTTATCTGATTTCATAACGATAAATAGCGCTCACAACAAACAGAACAACGACAATAACAACAACAGCAATACAACTAGACGAGGAAGAGGTATTTAGAATACGACTATTGGTCCAATCATAAAATTTCTTCATAAACCTTCATCTTTGAGTTCGTAGGCGCTTCTTTTCTGCTCGAATTCAAAGTACGATAAAGAACATCCTAGCTTATAATAATAGTAACAACATACAAAAATTTCCTTCATATATTGATTAGACGGAAGATCAATTTAGACTAGATTAATAGGAGCTAGCCTTGTGCTTCGGTATGAAATTGAATCCCTCGGGTGTTGGGCCCAGTAACATACGACTGATCGCAATCCAGTCGGCCGCTCGGTGACTGCTCAGCAACGTCTCCAGCTCATTTCGTCCATGATAGAGGGGAGGACGGTCATTCATTCGCTGAGGAAGACGCTCGAGAATACCAACGGGAATGTATCTAGAAGAAAAAACGTTAGAAAACAGTATAGCATATAGGAGAAAGTCTCCCAACCTGCACTGAAACGACAGCCACTCCAGTAGGAAGCGTCTGGTGCGTTCCACTCCTGCGTCATCACTACCCCAATGGTCCAAGCCATAATTCACGAACCTGAATTCTCGACTATACACCATTTTCACGTATAATTTGACGCTATTGTTACAACCAATTTGGGCATTCTTCTAAGCAAGCTCGACGCTTCTGAGATTAAGCACAACATATTCCAAATCGAAACAGACGACTTCCAGATTAAACTAGAGCCTCTCAAAACGGTAAGAGTAAATAATTGGTTAAGAAAAATTTATTTGACTATCTTTGAAATTTTTTGAGCGCATGTAGCTCAGTCGGAGGAGGTGTGGCTGTCGCATGCACCCGATACCAGATAAAGCGCTAACTTGTTAATCGGTTGGCCACCGCAAATATGCATTCATGTCGCTTCCACGACATCCCGCAGAAGTAGAACGTGTGGCGCATCGCAAACGGAATTTAGTAACGCCGTCTTCATCCTTATCCCTATCTTTGCTTTTTTAATTCAATTAAGCGAATAAGTGAACGCACTGTTCGAAAGTTTAAAACATTTTTTCAAGGAGGAATAATAGCGTATAACCTATTTTAACGTGCAGAAAGGAAGAAACTAAAAGAGGAGATCGTACTACACACCAGTCCAGGTTGTGGTTTCTTTTCTTTTCTTGTTAGAAAAATTATGTGTACGCAAAGCTATTTAGTCAACTTTTTTATCAGGATTTACTCTACTGGCCCAAGGTGAACGTCGCTTGTTTCTATGGGAAATCCGTCTAGATTAGCTAAGAATGTTTGTCTGTTTTTTTTTGATTGTTTGTGTTTTCCCTTTATGTGGCGCGTCATACGACGTATTCAATAAATAAATAAATAAATAAATAAATAAAGTTACACTTGTCGAGAGTACAATAGAAGAACAGTTGCAAAAACATATACATATACTCACTTCGATGTTTAAGAAAACAGCGTTTACACCATAAATCAAACAAAAATTGCGACCGGGTAAAAAATTAAATCACGCCATCCTTTAATACGTTAAAAATTGCCGCGTTTCTTCCCTTAAGCATTCAGTCCACAAAGGAATGGTTACCCCCATCCTTTGTCCTCTTATCTTTTAGCTTGAACTCTCATAGAGTCTTAACTTGAACTGTACTCCACCAATGAATAAGAGATTTCGTTCTTTTGTGGGGATATTTAACTCCACAACTTTAACTCTAACTTTAACTTGTGATGGTATCCATATAAATAGTGTTAACCCTGCAACCTACCCTTCTCCGTACCATAAGAAAACAGCTGTTTAGAAGAAAATACATAGAGTTAAGGTCTAGAAACTACGTTAAAAGAACATCAAAATAATGATATTTTCCCTTCAATTGAACAAAACTTTTGGATGTACCCTAGTCCGGGGGGCACATGACTAAAAAGTAGGTAACAAAAAAAAAGAGACTTACCGAGCGGCTCCTGGAGAACGAGTTGGAATCTAAAAGAAACCAAAAACGAACGAAAAAAAATCGCCGCGGTTTTCAACCGTCTCGGCGGGCAAAGAGCGAAGGAATGGAGACATGTCGCGTGCTGACCGCCGGCTGACATGTTATAACCAGGATCTAACATGTTGAGAAGGGCACACAACTTTGCCGGCTTACAACCGCAACAAATGCAATTTTTCGTTTTTTCTTTGTGACCTTTCTTGTTTAGGGTCCTATGTTGTTCTGTAGCAGCCGCTCGTAAGTCTCAAGTGAAATTGTTACATATAATACTTTTTAGTTATGTGGCCCTCCCGGATTAGGATAGATCCAAACTTTTACTAATTCGATGAATGTGATCGAGAAGCATTGACTTGTATTCCTGTTACTGTTATAAGCTTTGTTTCGTTCGATTAGAACGCACCTATGAGTGCAATAAATAAACAAATATAAATAGGCAGGTCCAAAGCAGATGAAATCTACGTCTTTATCAGATCGAGTCGCTCAGTGGCTGAAATATCCCAGGTTCTCCTCTCATCGATTTCTGTGAAAATCCACGGCTTGATCAGAGCACCTCGACCAACCATGATGCCGCCGATTGGATACTCTTCTAGGCGCTTAAGAAGAGATAAACAATTAAACCAAAATACATTGGTAGATGGAAAGAAACACACCGAATAGTATTCCTCCCAGTTCAACACATCGCCGCATACCCACAATGGCACATCACCACACGCTTCAAGACAAGGGTTGACGTATTCCCAGTTAGCCAGTCTTGTGTATCGTTGCTCCCGAAAATTTCGAGTATAAATTGCGATTCTGATTAATAGCGCGGAACTGCCGCTACTCATCCGTAACGTACTTGCTTCTCGGATGGAAAGAGATCAAATCTGGCTTTGCTGCTGTCACCATCGTCCTAATCGTCTCGTCAGCAGTAAGAACACCTTCTCGAATCCCAGTGCGAATCTTCACGGACAGAGGTATGGAGCCCATAACGGCACGCATCGCGGTTAGTACTGAAACGACCACTCGAAACTTTAGAGACTTTGCTTGGCATAAGAAACTATAAGTGAATGACAAACATACCTTCAACCATTTTATTTGCCCTATTTGGGAGAGCGCATCCTCCACCCTTCTGATTAACAACGTCGATGGGACATCCCATGTTGACGTCAATAAAATCTATCTGGAAAAAGAACTTCAACAGAAGAAAAGAGCCAAAAATAACTGTAAAGAGAAACGCGCAAACTACAAGCTGCCTGAAAACATAACTGGACTCCTTAGCAGAACACAGAGAACAGAACCACGCACATTTCCTAACTCCCATTTTTATAATAGCATCAAAATCCGTGAAAAGAACACTAAATTCTGTGTAAGCCTGAAGGCTTTCACAGCACTTTCTGGAGACTAGTTTTGCTTTTAATCATACGGACGCACCCGACGTCGAGCAGCTTATGCCAGTCAACTAATGCCACTCGGTTTTCCTAGCCGCCCTCTCAGTATAAACACGCTTTAGGCTAAACACTGGCCGTAATTAACTTTAAGATCTATTCTAGTCGGGAGGGGGGTGAAGGGGCACATAACTAAAAATTATGAAACCGTACCCTGACTTAACACTCATGGAACAGCTTGAAGAGGACAAAATGGAACCAAAATAATACAAACAAACAAACAAATCGCCACGGTTGTAAAGACGTTTCGGCGGGCAAAGCGCATTCAAACACAACTGACCGCCGCCTGACATGCTATAACCCGAATCCATCATAGTGAACGGGGCACATACCTTTGCCTATTTTCAACGGCGGCGAAACCGCATACAATTTTTTTGTGAACATTGTCAGTTTAAGTCATATTTTGTACAATAGAAGCAGCTCGGTGAATCCCATATCAATTTGTTACATAATTTTCCAGTTATGTGCCCCCTCCCCCCCCCGACTAGGATAGATCCTATCCTAACTTGACGCCGATACAGCGGCGGTGAGAGATAAAAGATAACGGTGGCCATTAACCAAGCCCTCCGTGGTATGCTCCAGTGATTCGTCTTTCACGGAATATCGGGGAGGGAGGCAATCTGGGGCCGGATTCATCAACGACTTACAGCAATTTAACAGCCGAAGCCCCTGACAGCGCGGTTTATCAAGCGATATGGTGAGCGATAAGCGGCGTTATCTGAGTTTTCTCAGTGAATTATCTGTTAAAGTTATGTAAGTCGTTGATGAAACCGGCCCCTGAATGCATAGTTGGCATATAAAATGAGCGTAGTAAAAATCTGGTAGCAATTCATTGAGCCCGGGGCATGGATCCAAACCTTTAATCGACTGAGGTCACGAGACAGTCAGCGCTTTTTCTGACTACTCACGGGAGCGTAATACGTTAGAATTATGAAAAATGGCGACAATATGAGGAAAACGTACTTACTGTCATTTCATCGACCAGTATCTGCGCAGCTTTCGTCATAGTGTCTGCGAAACCACCTGCCAATTGTACTCCGAAGATTTTCTCGCACGGATGTCGCTTGACCAGCGAGTATTCAGATGGTGTACCTTAACGTTAGGAAATCAGTTTCATACCCAATCTAACCTTTCGATGACTGTTTGATCCCCGTACGGACTTCTGAGGAAAACCCTTTCACGATTTCAGAACGACCCAATACGGTAGTTTCCAGCACTTATACATGCAGCCATTTCAAACTTCACGATCAGGCAAGAAAACTGTATTTTTGAGTCATGTTCATATAGCTAAGTAAGCACCTTCACAGCGACCCACAAAACTACTTGTCGTGCAGGCAGCTTTTTCATGCTAAACTGGACGCTTATCAAATCAAACTGGAGTCGGATTCATCAACGACCTACATAAATTTAACAGAGAATTCACAGCCGAAAACTCAGATAACGCGGCTTATCGCTCACCATATCGCTTGATAAGCCGCGCTATCAGGGATTTCGGCTGTAATTTTCTTTGTTAAATTGCTGTAAGCCGCTGATGAATCCGTCCCCTGGTCGCATACCAAGTTGTACATTTTCTTAAGCAAGCTTGACGCTTGTCAAGCCATCTGACCATCTTCCAAATCAAAACGAGCTTTTTCGCATTGCACTAGACTCTCAGAGAAGGTTAGAATAATTTCTCGTCCAAGGAAAAATTTAGCAGCACTCCTTTTGAAACTTTCAAGTACACCCGACCTCGACCCATCAAGTGAAAGCACTGTTTGTAATCTTATAAAATTCTAATTTCTCGAGGAAAACTTTTGTTTAAAGTTCATTCTAGTGCAAAAACATGCAGTAGCTTTCCAACGTTTTAAAAGAAGAGATCCTGCTTTGCTATACGTTCAGCTTCCTGCGACTTTAATTTGATTGCTAGTTTAAGTACTGCTCATATGAAACAGGAAAGCGAAGAAATGCGAAGTTCCACAATTGTGTTTACTGTACCGCTAACACGTGTCCAAGTCCGGGCGAATATAATCTTTGCTATCAATCAAATAAAAATCGCGACATTGTGGACGAACGCGTTGCGCGATTTCTTCGTGCAGCATTGAAAATGGACATCTTCCTGCACCTTAAACAAGCTTCCAACCACGATTTTTTCTTTAAAAAAAACTATAAAATTTTAAACAGGGTGCTTACTTATGAGGGCACATCATTAAACATTTCAAAGGAAGTCCTACTAATTCTTCTTTGACAAAAAATTTTTCTGTCTTCTCGCGATCCGTTTTGATTTGGAAGATGTACAGTTTGATTTAAAAGCGTCAAGCTTGCCCAGAAGAATGTTTCAATTGATTTAAAGTGTCCAGTGGGGCATGAAAATGGAATACCTTCAAACCTTCCAGAGTTACCTAATATACGAGCGCTTTTCTACTGAAGAGTCGAATGACAAAACCTCGGATACGCAGATAATGCATTGCAGCCTACCAATATGAAAAATTCACCTGAAAATTTCTCACCGAAGAAAGAAAATACGATTTCTGGGCCGTCAAAAAGCATAGTATTTAAATTATACTTACCTACAAAATGGAAAAATAATGGAAGATAATTTTTTCTGAGGCAATAAGTAATACAAGAGCAGCATTTGTCGCAAATCGTGCTGGCGATGAATTCTTAAAGTCCTCCAAGAAGAACGCTTCACCTACCCAAATAAGGAAATTCAGAACACTAGTTGAGCGGTATTTCCAAGAGCATTGATAAGAGTTCACTGCGTTTTTAGACTTGTTAGTTTCTTTGTGATGTCTGGAGTACTGATAGTTCTGTCATCATTTACTATACCTCTAGTTAGTTTGCAAATGTTTTTTCTCATTTCTTTTTATTTTCTTTTTCATTTTACTTCTGTGGTTATCCAGGCAGAAATAAATAAATAAATATTATAATAGTGCTCGCTATCTTACCCGATAGAAGGCTTGTGGCCAACGCCATTTCACCGCAAGTTATTTCAGCGCCCAGACCAACACAAAGACGTCGGAACGGCAGATTTCCCTAAAAATACGACACAATGATGGATGCAGGCTCTCTAATAAGGAGCGGAAGCGATAGAAACTCCAAAAGACTGCGTTCAAAACAGACCACTGTTGTAAGTGGAGCCAGGTACTTCTTTCCTTTCAATGTTCTCATGTCCAGTATAGGCTTCTCCCTTTCCATTGCTCCCAAAGACCCCTCTTTCAATGCGCTGAGCACCTGAAAAGAGGAGAAAGCTCTTAGCGCTCGATAGCGCTCTTAGCAGTCGTTCACTTCAGAACGTGTAGGCAGCCTTAAAAGACTAAACAAAGGCAGGAACCTACCTTCTCTGAGCGTTTGAAGTCGAATGTTCTCTTTCTCAACGCTATTTGGATATGCATTGAAGAGCTGTTGATCGTTTCCTGGTAGGGCACAGCTGGCTCCTGGGAACGTATGATAATTTGGAGGCAAAACTAGGGAAGATAAACATTGCTACCTTTGAGATCTGAGCTCCTGACGAGTCCACGTGAGCGTTACCAAATCTGCATGCGAAGCTGAACGGACATCTCCCTCTGGCTTCGAACAAAGGACACACCTCACCGATATCCCCGGGTTTCTTCGCAAGAAATGTAGGAATGTCATGGTCCAGATTGCATTTTTCTCCAAACCTGAAGGAAATTGGATATTTCAAGTGAAAATTTGTTTAAAATAACTCAAATAGGCCTGATGCTTACTTGCACTTCACTGGTTGAATGACTGAAGGACATAATCGCGCATTTGCAGCACGAATAATAGTCTCAGCTTGCTTCATCTCCTTCCTGAATGTAACAACATTTAGGTATTCTACTAGGAATTTGAACGATAAAAACTGGTGCTTTCGTAGGCGGGATAGCTCAGACCGTAAGCTTTTTTTGTTGAAAGGTTAAGAAGATACCATAAAAGTTAGCAGTTCGACCTGTGACACAGTCATCGGTTACCTCTCTCATTTTTCCTCATTTGTTGGTCGCTGTCAGTTTTATTTTGAGCTGCTGTCCCAGAAGCGAGTATAAACAAGCTGAAGCAGAAGAACAGATTCTATCTAAGCGTCTACAGACGCCATATGAAACAGCACAGCATCAATTGCGATTGTGAAGTCTGACTATCGACAGCGATATATGCACAGCCTAAGGCCCCGTTTATACTTCGTCGCGGCGCGACGCGACGCCACGTATAGTGGCCATATTGATTGTGCGACGCGATCGGTCAATTTGGCCTCATTGCGTGGCCATCGCGTCGAGCCGCGATTAAGTGTAAACGGGGCCTAAGAGGCTGAATAGAGGCTGAATCTTGCAGCAAAGGAAAAGGATAAAGGACGGCTTTACTTAACGCCTTTTGGGAATGGATGGGACACTCATTCCACTTCTACAGCATGTTATGGAGGCGATTTGAATGCGTATTTGGCCATACTATGACTTGAGGTAGCCAAGTGATGGACAAGTTTGCGCTTCATCTTACCCAGACGAATCTGGTACCAATTCACCGACCCCGAAAGGATGTAAGGCTTGGTTGGCCTTGGCGAGAAACCCGTACCACGACCATGCTGATATCGTGTGCACGCGACAGCCGGCAACTCCTACGTCTGCACTCCATGCGCCTCGGAATCTCGGACTAAAGGTAAAGGAATCATTGATTCCTTATCAATTGGCTATTCTTCTGTGTCTTCCAGGTTTGTTATAAAAATTATTTATTACTACGGCCGACGATTCGACTAACTCGTCTTCTTCAAGGCCTGAAAGAAGCTCGAAATGTTCCCGTCTGTGAAGCTGTATGGGTCAGAAACACCGTATCCCCCTTTTTGGTCAGTATCAACCAGTCCTCGGAGAGTCAGGCAGAGAACCCAAATCTAGTGAGCTAACCCACCGATACTCCGCCAGCGCATGGAGTGCAGACAATCCTTTTCTGGCGCTGGCCTGATTCTCCGAGGACTGGTTGATACTGACCAAAAAGGGGATATACGGTGTTCCTGACCCATACAGGTTCACAGACGGGAACATTTCGAGCTTCTTTCAGGCCTTGAAGAAGACGAGTTGGTCGAAACGTCGGCCGTAGTAATAAATAATTTTATAACAAACCTGGAAGACACAGAAGAATAGCCAATTGATAAGAATAATGCCCAGGTTTCAAGGACGTCGAACTTGGAGATTACTAGATGAAGAATCCTTGAGTATTCGGAGATACCACAAGGATTTCCGTGTGTCTTATACCTAGCAGAATTTCCATAAATGAGAGTGAAGGCATATGATGAATACCTCATCGTGGGTATGTTTCCTACCTTTACCCCGCATACTCCGGAATTAGACGAATCCAGTCCAACCTGTTAAACTATAGGTAAAATTGACATTATTGATTAATATCGATCGCCGATCGATGTTGCTCATACAATAAACCATCTTACCGCCAGCACGCTAGAGTTATTCTCAAACTAAGGACGACGCTATCGAATAATATAGGTAGATATGCTGATTTTCCTTCTCTTACAAGAGCTCATTAAGTAACAACCATATCCCCGCAACTTCCACCACAAACAGTGAACTATTGGCAAAGTGGACTATATCAAAAGGCATTGTTAGCTTGCTCTGGAGACGTCGCTGCGTCCACTAATTGTGGCTGGACAGTGACGAATGGACAGATTAACTTTTTATACAGACTAGAATAGAACAAAGGTCCACACAGAAAACATGAAGGAGCTTACATCCTGTCCTTGTTCATCCCCTTTCTTGATCTTTTGTCACCTCTTCTTCTGCTGGTAATCGAATCAGTTTCACTAGAGCCTCCACCATTCTCACTTTCACCATCGGCTAGATTCGAACCGTTGCCGTCTTCAACGCATTCGTCCTTCTGAGAAGAAACCAATTCACAGTTAGTAGTAGATATGAATTCAGAAACCACTCACCACAACTAAATACTCTGCCTTGACCGCGGCAATACCAGCTCTTCCTGATTCAAGGGTGACATTCTGGAGCGTTTCTGAGACACCATTGACATCTCCCGAGGACATCTTTATGATCTTGCGTGCTAATTGGAACTTAGACAAGCTCGAAATATGAATTAAAGATAACCGCCATCGGTCGTTACAGTGAAACATGACCAGCTCAAACCGGTATAATTGAATGATTTATTAAGGCACTATGCAAATCACATTATATACATACAAGGGAAAAGCGAAATGAACACTACAAAGCAGTTGCTTCTGCACTATTGCTCTCCAGCTCCATCCAGTATTTTTCATTCCGTGAAAGGTGATTCGCATTCCATTCATAGTTCCTCGTAGAACCGCACAGGTTGCACTTCCTTTGTATAACCCTTTGTTGTACTAGCGTTAGCGTGCATCGCTCAACCTACAAATCGTACGAAAGAAGTAACAGCAGCTTGAAGACAGTTTTAACAAGTTCAAAGCAATTGCCTTCAGTACTTGCAAACGGAACTAACAAGCTTCTTGTTTTTTTAACTGTCGTCCAATTTTAGTTTCCTATACGTTTTTACATTGATTGCTATGTAGTTGCCCTTTTTTGTTATGTTTTCGTTCGTTGCTGCTATATTGTGTTCATTTGTTTGACATGCTTATGCACGTAATCAATGTTAAGTGTGAGTTAGTTAGTATGAGTCGGAGCGTTTTTAATTGGGAACGCCCACGTTTTACCCCTGTCATGGCGAAAAACATAAAAAATTGGATCTATTCTTCTCGGAACGAACATCGCTACAAAAGCGAAACAAATTTAAACACTGTAGCCTCATCCGGCTAGAAAATTGCAAAGAAAGGTATCCTCAAATGCCAATTCACGGTATTGCATTTATAAACTAGTCTGCTTCCAGTTCCGCCGCCGCTGTCGGACTCAGATAGGTGTGTACCCCCCACTAGGATAGATACTGGAAGATCTATTACCTAAGCCATAATAAGTCATATAGTCTTCCCAAGCGTCTCCGCGAATTAATAGCCGCCGGAGATGTGAACACAACCAGCGAGCCGAAACATGTTCTCGACTTGCGTAGAAATGAGGTGAGGGTGGTGGTGGCCGCTGAATCGAAAACACAAAAGGCAAAGAGGAGTCAAATCAGTTTCTTTAAGCCTCAGCACGCTGGTATTGAGATTGCGAGCTGTCATAACGATGTTTTGTTGCGATCAAAACTTCTAGCGCCAGGCGGGACTCGAACCCGCAGCTCCCTCTAACCGGGTGGGAATGCTTTACGCCATTACACCACCGACGCCGTTTGAGGAGTGTCGATTCAACAACTAGTATTCATTGATATTATAGACTTCCCATCACACTGGATTGTATGACATGGCCTTCACGCGAATGTAATTACGATCAGATAAAAATGTAAGCAAGCAAACAAAATAAAGTAAAATACGAATCAATGTTTCAGGGCTCACAAAGAGCCGTTTAAACTAGGAGCCACTTGGAAAGCGAAACACCCGCGCCTTTAGTCGAAAAGTAGAAGCAATAGCATGACGTGGAGCAGGGGAATGGGCATCTAGGGCAAGCATACGAACGATCTCACATGATAGCGAGATAACGCGCTAACCTAGTCAGCGACAAAAATTCGGTATCCGATCCCCCAGCAATGTCAGGGGAAAATTGCACTGCTAAGCCGGGGAAATCCACTTTATAAAACTTCAGCAAGGGAAGAACGCATAAAAATAAGTGAATGTAAACCATATTCACGTCATGGATACAATTCAGATCAGTTTGAACACTTTGAAAACAAGCTGGGAGCTCTTCTAAGCAAGCCTCACGTTTTTGAAATCAAGATTAGCATCTTCCAAATCAAAACGAGCTCCTTCCATATTAAACTAAAGACTCTCCAAGAAGATTACGATAATGCTGCCTAACGAAAATTGGGCATAACTTATCCAAATGAGGGCGCATGTGGTGCAGTCGGAGGAGGTGCCCGTTGTCGCTTGCATACAATACCAGGTTCATGGTTCGGATCAGGGGTGCACATTTAACGGTTAACGATTTAACGAATTTAACGAATTAACGGCATTTTTCGGTAAAATCTTGCTTAACGACTTAACGGAAATTTTTGAGAATTTAACGGAATTTTTAACGGACTTTTTTCCCAGTGAGTTTATCACATGTACTCTCAGTATTCTCTAATGTTGCAGGTCTCTTCCTCCCGATTAGGACTGTTCTTGGAAAACTATTGAAATCAGCAAGAATAATTTGATGTTTTTATCAATTCAATTCGTTTTGAATTTTTAGAAATAATACGTTTTGGGGCACGTGTAGCGCAATCGGAGGAGGTGCTGGCTGTCGCGTGTACCCTATACCAGGTTGCTGGTCCTTCTTCGGGATTTCCCGCCCAGGCCAACCAAGTCTCTGGGGTCGGTGAATTGGTACCGAACTTGCCTGGGAAGGACAGAGCGCTGATTTCTTCATCGGCTGGCCACCGCAAGCCATTGTCTCCAGGGTATCCCGGAGAAGTAGAATGAGCGGCGTATCCCAGAAGGGATTGAGTATCGCCATCCTTTATCCTTATCCTTTAATGTCCTTTGGAGCTAGAAATTTCTTCGCCGAGTCCCCAAGCAGGTCAACGAATTCACAAAGATACTGGTCTAACCTCGTAAGATATGCCTATTCTCACCTGGAGCTGCTCATCTGAAAATACTTTTACCCACCTGGAGCAGTCGAGACGGAGCGAATGTTTACTGCCGCTAGACGTATTTTAAACTATTTTACAAAAACGCTAATAACAGAAACTTGGAAAGCTATCTTTCCTGAACGTTAACAAGAAGACGGCGTGTCACACTTTCTCGGCAGTGTGGGACCGTGTGACACGATCTCGTATCACTTCTCCGACGTTGCATAAATATGATTGGTCCCACGCAACAGGCACTCGAAAATTTGCGTTCGTCAACGTGTTAACATTCCACTGATAGGAGTTTTTACTGTATTTTTTTATTAATTCTTTGTGTACTTAATGGGCTGGTGCCTGCACGGAGATTGTACATGTTCGTAGAACAGTCAAACGAAAGAACTAGGAAAGGGTGGAACTCCGGGCCTGATCGCACATTTCAGGATGCCTTACCGATGATCATCTTGCCTTGAATGGTAATTCCATAGTTGTTCCTATTCTATGCCCTGTAGATAATTTGTTGCTGAAGGCTTGTTTATTTTTCTGTGTTTGTTGATGATGATGTGTTTATTTTACATTGCAGTGTTACACACCATTCCTTGAACATTAGCGGTTGACCTCTTGAAGTTGAGACGTATAAGGTTTCCTTTTTTTTCAGTTGAAATAATGGTTTACAGCTAAATGTATTTTTTAACGAAATTTAACGAAAATTTTCCGTTAAAAAAATTTCGTTAAGAAAATTTAACGCCCAGAATTTCGTGTGCACCCCTGGTTCGGATTTCCCGCCCAGGCCAACCAAGCCTTCCATCTCTCTGTGGTCGGTGAAATGATACCAGACTTGTCTGGGAACGATAAAGCGCTGACTTTCTCATCGGCTGGCCACCGCAAGTCACTGTGGCTAAATACACATTCAAATCACCTCCATGAACTCGCGTAGAAGTAGAATGCGTGGCGCATCCCAAAGGGGATTGAATAAAAAAATTGAATACCGTCTTTTTTCCTTTATTCTTTACCCAAAGAATGGTCAGACTGTTTATAATTTTATGCAGTTTTTATTTTTCGAAGGGCACTAGAGCGCAATTTTTCAGTGAAACAAAAGAAGCGATTACGCTGTATGTTTTCCCAAAGCCACGCAGGTGTTGATGGTGAGACAGCACTCGAGTTCCTCCCAGTTCACGGGTGCAGCGCCGGAGATCCTCCTGAACCGGCTCAGAAGGCGCTTGTCATTCAGTGCAACTGGCCTTCCAGACCGTGTTGGTCCTCCAAGCAAGCGTCTTCGTTCTTGAACTTCCGGAACCAAACTTCGTAGGAGACGTAGGAGACAGAGGTAGGACCCATCATTCCATATCCACTGCGAGTCTTGCACTGCTTTGCATTTTGAACTCGTAAAGCAGAAGCAGTCGAGCCAGCTTGCAGTCGAGAACGATTTTCTCTGCCATATTCATAACAGAATATGACGACAATAGTAGCAAATGTAAGTCATAAGTCAGACTATATATGCGTTATTGGGTTGAGGTTCCAGAACATTTTCAAATATTTGGCGGAACGCCAAGTTGAGTGGCTGGAACCTTCCTTACTACCTAATAGTATGGAAGTATTATAAAACGACCCTCGTTGGACCAGAAAAACACTCGAAATGCCAGTCGCTCCATTCCAACAATAATAAAAGAAAAGTCAAGAAAAAATGGTGGCGGCAGAAACGCACCTTGGCCACGAAGACCTGCTTGCACTTCCGACAAAACGTCTGTCCTATGTCCGGTCGAATCTTGACACGTTCCGTCTTTAGCACATCTCTGAACAGTTTTGCGTAACGACGAGCGAGCTTCGCGTAGCCGTCGTCGAGCCCAGAGCCTGAAATTTTTACCAACTCTTCCTTCCGTTTACGAAACCCATAATGAACAGTACTGCTTACTCTGAGAGGAGAGATGTAGAGCTCCTTGATGGAGGAAGTTCAACCGCATATGCGAATCCAAGACGTGAAGACGAGCCGCTGAATCACGCTTCTCGGCTGCTTCTTTACCTCGTTTTCTCGTCGCGTTACCATTAGTACATGTGTTGGGTGAGGTAGCAGATGTTGACGGAACTGGTGCTGGATCGGCAGATCCACTCATATCTGAGAGTGTGGTATTCAGCTTCCCAACGGGGAGTGCACTCCTACAAATGCGAAGTGTACACACTGCAACGTTCCCGAATGAAAAACCGCCAAACTATTCTCTCATGACATATTATCTGCGCACAAGAGCTTAAGATATAAAAACGGTAAAGGAGCTTTTATTGAAACGCTCTTTGGGATGCGTAAGGCATTCTACTTCTACTGGATGTCGTGGAGGCGATTTGAATGCGAGGTTGGCACATACAATGACCTGTGGTGGTCAGCCGATGGACAAGTCAGTGTTTCATCCTTCCCAAGCTGCCAAGTACTTGTAATAGCACATTCGGCATGAATGGTCCAACACAATAATAGAGAACAGCACGTACTTTAAGAGTTCGTCTACCACTTACAGCCCACCGCCCCTTCCCCGCCGCCACTTTGCGCGGCCCACGGGAGGAACAGGTTAAAAGAGCTCCACGTCTATCCGTGAAACACTCGAGCACTTCACTCTCCTCCTTTAAGATGGCAAATTCATAAAGCCCCACACTAGAAATCTTTGAGAACAATTAAGTGTTTAAGGTAACCGGCAATCACAACTGTCTGCAGGTTGCGTACGATACGCAGTCTCCAATCAGTTTGAATTTTTCACGAAATTAACCGCTTTAGCTACGGATTCTCCCAATTGACATAACAGTTGGGCATCAAGGATTAGACTATTTGATTGGCGAGCCAGAAACTCAGCCGTGGAGCCTACTTTGATGGCTCAAAGCTAATGCATAGTGCTCGTAGATCGGATGATGGCCTGGCGCTATAGTAGCTGGAGGGGTTGGGGGCGATTTGATCACTATGTAAAAGATGTCGGAAACACTGTTGAATGGCTTTGTGCCGTTTTATGGCGAGTGCTATTATACTGCACAACCAAGGTGCTATCTGCGTCCTTTACGTTGCCGGAGAACTGGTCCATGGGCAAGGTGCCAACTCGGCGCGCGGGCTTTCTGCAACCATGTCTCGCACCTCCTCGCGCCTCACATGCATCCCGCTCGTGTCTTTATCGTCTGCCGCCTCTCACACTCAACATGCACCTCGACTTCTGGCTAACCGACAGGCCTCTCACTCATGAGCGCATTGCCTACAACTCTCCCACTGAGACCACGTGCGTGCTAGTTGGGTGCGAGACTACCAGTAGTAGAGATGGTTCAGAGGCGGAATGAGCACATTCAAATAGCGGCAACAGCGGAGAGACCAGGGCGACCAATAATAGATCCTATAAGTAGTGGACCGTTTGATCAAATCGGCATAAACACCTGCAACAAACATGAGGACATCTAATGTAGCTGCAGATCTTCAGAGCCCCATTACACCTCTGTTGAGGCTACAGTGAGAGTAATTGAATGGAAATTAGTGCATAACATTAACACAGTCTCACTGCGCTCTCAAGGGAAGTATGACAGCACTTCAGACCTTGCAGTTACATGCTACAAAACGGCCAAGCAGGGTGAAATTGCTGATCCAAGCAGCGTTTTGGAATCACCGCTGCTATCTCACCACATCCCTACGAGACGAATGCTGTGTGTGAGGTCAGTCAGGTCCAGCTGATTGCTAAATCATAGCGCCACCATCTTATAGTATTAGGATTAGGCATAAAACTTCGTCAAGGTGAAGTTGCACCACAGCACATAAGTACTGATGAGCAACAACGACAAGTGGAAGTGCTCACCGAGCTCTGGAGGTTCCACCAATTTCTGAGGACCGCAGGGCGCCGCCTATTACAAGAGAATGCAAGGACCACCTCGATGTACTTGCCGCTAGATTAGCACATTGGTGATATTTGTTTTGTTTTTATTTTCCTGCTCATGGTATTATTGGTAGTACCATTGTGACGTTGAAGATATACTTTACGTGATAAGCATGTCACTGCATACTTGAAATTAGGAAAAACCAAGTGCATACCGCACCAAGCCTCGTCCTAAATCACTCCAATTCCCTTTTTTTCACATATCAATAAAACAGTTGTAACACAATCAATACTCGTTGTCGATTCTATGCGACCACCAACTCTCCCTACGGTTCCGGCCGTGTTCATGTTCTATTCACGTGACTCTGCTGTTCGACGAGAAGGCGGATGACGTTGCGCTCGCAAGGAGATAAGACGCAGAGGCTTACTCTTTCTATCTGACTCACGCCGCACGCGCGTGGCGGAATGAGTCATGGACCAGTTCTCATGTAATCCTCTGCTTAGAGATCGCCCTTGGCGATGGAGCGCGGAAACTTTCGGACACCCTCTCAGCCGCTCACGCTTCCTTGTCGGACATCAATCGCCTCGTAGAGCATCAATTGTTTGCAGAAATAAACAAGGGAAGGGACTGCAGGGTGTGGTGGATCCAAGCTGCTTGTGTAGAACTGCTCTCGTCACTCGGCGGGAGTCCGAAGCACTTCTAGACGTTCAACCTACGGGCTGGCAAATGTCTTATTGTAGGCTTTAAATAGCAGATTCCTATTGTTCTTATTGCAGTGCATTTTATATAGAAAAAGATAACAGCACTCAACACTTGAAAAAAACTGGAACCACTTTTTATCCCAGAGAGAATCTATTTTTTATTGCACATTTCCAAATGTATAAAGTGATGACAGTTCATGTGATAGCTTCGAACAACATCACAAAGCAGCAACAGGTTTCTTTCCAAAATGTCAATGTATGAATGGAGGCAATAGATGTGTGGTGCTTCACATCAATACATAAACATCTAGAGTTATTTCCTAAATAAACCCCATCTAGCAAGTCGAATTGTGGAGACAATGGCACTTTTGTACTTTCGGGACTCCAGAGGACGAGGGACGTCGAAAAAAAATCGCCCAAACTTCGACCGGGGGGTTATTTGGGGTGCTGATCACGAATCTGACATCTGTTTTTGAAATTGCGGCCGATTACGGTAGGTGCGGGTGTTAAGGGTGCCAAGGTCACCCTTAACATCTTTCGCCCAAACCAGGGGGTTATTTGGGGTGCTGATACCGAATCTGTCGTTCGTATTTCGTTTTACGCTGGAGTACGGTAGGTTACGGTAGGTACGGATAATTAAGGTAATGGTCACCGATTTCGCCCAAACTTCAGCGTAGTACGAAAAACTGATGTCAGATTCGTGATCAGCACCCCCAAATAACTCCCCTAGGCGAAGTTCGGGCGAAATCGGTGACTATGATCTCGGCAGCCTTAGTTACTCGTACCTACTGTAACCTACCGTAGTCGGTCGAAATTTCAAAAACGGATGTCAGATTCGTGACCAGCACCCCAAATAACTCCCTGGGCGAAGATTTGGCGAAATTTTTTTTCGACCTCTCCTCGACCTCGTGGAGTCCCGAAAGTACAATAGTGCCGAGAGAGATCGATTCGCGCTGAATGATCATACTGGGAAAATCGACGTGTATGCATCGCTCGATTGAACAATCGTCGATTGTAGCGAACTATGAACAGCACCT
This sequence comes from Heligmosomoides polygyrus polygyrus, assembly GCA_947396885.1. Classification (NCBI taxonomy): domain Eukaryota; kingdom Metazoa; phylum Nematoda; class Chromadorea; order Rhabditida; family Heligmosomidae; genus Heligmosomoides; species Heligmosomoides polygyrus. Next base: position 6,647,719 of record OX377201.1, on the reverse strand, counting down.
CAGACATAAAAGCCGCAGTGTGAAAGTTTCCACTCGGGCATCAACATCCAGCCTTAACCCTCTAATTAGCTGCCTCTCTGATCTGAATAATGCAGATATTATCTCGGAGGCGTGCACTCGGTGAATTACAAGCTCTTTAGACCAACATATTTCTTCGAAGCTTTATAACACAAGCAGATAAACAATACAGTGGTCAATGCATGCTACTTGTGACTAAACTTCCAATGGTGTAGACGAGCTGCCAGCCGAAGCAGAAAGGTCTCATGTGCAAGGTCAGGCGGTCATTACGCGGGAACCCATGGTCTATGTAAATCAGTGGAACTGGGTACTAAGACACCTATCGCCATTCTTCTTACCTTTCTACAGTTACTTCACACCCTACGGGATAATGGAGCACTTTCTTTGCTGTTTTTTGTGTTTCCATGCCGTTGCGCTATTGGCTGTTCCGACTTTCTACCATTTTCATCGAACAAACAGCAAACAAATACGATGGGAGCGCTTGGGAAGACGAATGTTAAGCACCAGAGAAAATAGAAAAGGATGCGAAAAGAAAAAAAACACGATAGAAACCCAAGCATGAATCCGAAGGAGAGCTCAAAGAGCGACACCATCTATGGCCGCCCCACATTGACCGACGTGGGTGAAGTGTTCTTGTGGTCCCTCAGCAACTCTTTGGGACTACGGAAAACTCGTCCCGACGATTGGAAGCTTGGCCAAGAGTCTACTTTTTGCACACTTAATGCAAGATCATGTACAAGTACCGTGAAGCTAAGAACACAGGAATGATTACCAATCAAATTTCGAGAACAACTGATTGTGATTACTCAAGAATAAATAGAGACAGTATTATGCTCGTCGATTTCATGCGGCACAGTCAAGTCACCACTGTTCACTGTTCGGCGTCCGAGGTCGGCTCTATTTGCGACATGAGTTGACTGCAGATGTCTCGCAGCTCCACAATCTCGTTTTTCTGAAGAGAACAAGATCATTTTTCTGGGAGTTCCTTCTACGATTTCTTATTCATTTCATCTTGTTGCGTGCAGTGGGGAATGAAAGTGAAAATGCGAAGGAAAGCTCAAAGAACGACACAATCAACGGCCATTTCACATTGACTAACGACAGCGGAGTGTTTTTCTGATCCAGCGGCAATTATTTAGGACTGCACGGAAATCTCTTCGGCAAGATGCCTCAGCTGCAAGGGCGTTACAGCACAATTATTTCCAGAACCACTACGTTTTTCAGGAATTCCGTTTATTCTTACTTATCAGCTTCACCGACCTCTCACCTCGTCGAGGAAGTAGTGGACGGTCCTAAGAATAGGAACAGCCGACGCTACGCTGGATGCAAGACGAGCTGTCACCTGTTCTTCTACCACTTCCCATTCCAAGTTGGGAACAGGGCAGAACAGGGCACACGGTGTCGCCGAAGCTGTTCCTCACAGCGCTGCAGTGGATAACGAAATCGCTCAAATGGGACGAAGAGGACATATGTGTGGACGGAAGATTCCTCTCAAGTCTTCGCTTTGCTGACGACGTCGTACCCTTCTCGAGTTCTACCGCTGAAGCAGAGGCGATGCTTGCTGAGTTTGGAAGAAGACAGCGGATCTTCCAAACGAAGACACTGTTCATGAGGAACGCAACGGAACGTCTGATGAGAGGCAGAAAGAATTCAACTGGAAGGTTCTAAACTCTCCAAGATCTGGTTCTACTATACAATGTAGCCGACCGAAAATCCCACCATATATAAGTCTTCGGATAATTGGATGACTCCGACAACGCTATTTTCGCGGGCCCCGGATTCCTGGATCATTCGGATCGGGGTATCCTAATTGGATATCCGAAAATTATTCGTTCAATACATTGGATCCCATCAAATGTTCGGATAATCGGATGAATCGGAGAACACTAATTTCAGGACCCCAGATTTTCGGATGAATTGGATCGAGATATACGAATCGCATATCCGAAAATAACTCAATCTAATCTAATGTATACGTCCTACGTGTAATTCAGACGTTCGATGATCATGGAGAGTGACATGAAAGATAGGCTGGATAGGAGGCGAAGAGTAGCATGGGTCAGTTTCGGACATCTCAAGGAGGCTACAAACCATCTGGTGACCCCGACCTCCGAGCTTATTCGACACGACTATTCCTGCTTCGATCTACTACACCACGGAGACGATCTTGGCACGTCAGAGACACTAAGGACGACTCACAGAGCGCTAGAGCGATGTCTTCTGAAGTACAACAGGCGAACACAACATCGACCAGCACTTCGCGGCTCCGACTTGAGAAGATTGTCTCATTTTCGCGATCCAAAAGACTACATATGAAAGGCTAGATGTGGATCAGCCGGTCGCCTCATGACAGCCAACGGCCATTATGGACAAAAAGGAGCACTGAAGCAGACATCAAAGGACGCCATTCATCCACGAGGGAGAGCAAGTGCGCATCCAATGATGCTGCGGTGAGAAACAAATCAAAATCAAGCTTCTCAGCAGCGTGAGAAAGTCCTGATGGCAAGAACATGCTAAATTCATGACTACGAGACAGTGAAACGAAGAAGCGATGCTGTTAACCGGATGACCTGTAGAGAAGGGTGTAAAAAAGCCGTTCCTCGTTGAAGAAGCACAGGCTGGCTCAGCAACGAAAACGGCGCAAATATGCCGGGGGGAGGGGGGAGAGGTCACCACGTCGTAAAACCCAATATAACGTGTCGTACGAAAGTAAAAATGTTAAGCAGCACTTGTGTGTTTTAGCCCTATAGTGAGCTGAGCTACGCCACTTCTGATGTAATTGGACATACATGTGCCTTCTTACCAAAGTGATTACCCAACGAGCACACTGTGACGCCCCCCCCCCCCAAGCCTATTTACTCCACGAAAACAATGGGGAAGAGACGAGGCTGGGTGGCTAATATGCAAAAGGCAAAATTCAATACTGTTGACAGTTCAGTAATCTCACCTTAATCTCTAATTCTCGTTGACTGTTCTTCCAATCCATTTCAAGCTGACGAACTTTAAGTCGTAGCCCAATCAGGCTTTCTTCCCTTTCGCGCATGCAATTTTCCATATCCTTTGAAGCCCTGAAGATGGACGGCATTTGGGCGATACATTCGATACGGCGGAGGACGTTCCTCTACGAGTCTAATAGCATTGAAGAAACCACTGACTGCTCTAGTTTATTCTTCGCATCCTCGCGTAGTCGACTCAGTTTTCCTTGCAACTGCTTGACCTCTTCCACTCTCTCCAGATACTTCTCGTGCAGTCCAGAGTACTCCTGAGAACGGCTGCGGTTGACTCAATCCTTCCATACCTCTTTTACTTGAATCTGGGAAAACCAACCAGCTTCTGTTCTTCAGCGATCTTTCGCAACTTCTTGAACGAATCGTACAGCTTACTGTAGTCTTCGTGCAAAGAATCCAGTTCCGACTTGTAGTTGTCTCGTTCCCTGAAAACGAACATGCCCTTAGTTACGCTCGGAGACAAAGAGATTTGGGTTAAAGTTCAGCCTGGCACGTGTGTTCTATCTACATGCCCACATCTTTGTATAAGCTTCTAGCTATGTATTCCCCTACTCAGCCCACCAATTCCACGACGATGTGACTTCCAATCAAAACAAAACATTCTCTAGTAATATAGAGCGCCCAAAAATGAATACATTCCGAGAAGGGTGATAAGAGGAACACTACAGTGCCAGAAAACTTCAAGGAAATGGCTTTTGTATCATTTTCACATCAAACTGGACACCGTTCAAATCAAACTGGACACATTTGAAATCAAATCAGACATTTTCGAACCAAATTGGACATTTTTCATATCACATTAGACAATTCTAAGCACGTCTTAGACGGCATTGAAATAAAAATGAAGATCTTCGAAATCAAAACTAGCTTCTTTCACATGAAAATAGAAACAATCCGAAACGTTTAGAATAATTTTTGTTTGAAGAAAATTTATTTTCTTTGATTTTTTCTTCTGTTCATATAATAATGAACACACTGTCCAAAACGCTATAAAAACATCTATTTTCCAAGGAAAAATCAATTGATTTTATTTTAAAGCACATTAAGGCAGCAATCATTTAGTGTGTTGAAAGAAGAGGTCACGCCACGCACTCGACTATATCGTCGCCATTTTTAGTTGTTTAATAGTTCAAGCGCTGCTTACTTGAAGCTATTTTTGCTGTGCCGTTTTGTTGCTCCACGCAAGATTTTTGCTATCTATCTAAAAATCGCGACGTTCTAGACGAGTGCATGGCGTGATCTCGTCTTCTAACACACTAAGTGATGGCTGTCTTACTGTTCTTTGAGATACATTTCAATTTCTTATTATATTTTTACTTGAAAAATAAAAAGTTTAAATTTCACCCAGTGCGTTTCAGACAATTCTCGAAAAAGAGTAGTACAGAATTTTTCATAAACAAAAAATTATTCCAACCTTCCGAAAGTCTCTACTTTAATGGAGTGGAAGCTCGTTTTGATCTGGGAGATGTTCAGTTTCGTTTCAAAAGCGTCAAGCTTGCTTAGAATAGTGTCCAGTTTGATTAGAACAGTCTAATTTGACGTGAAAATTGTATATTTGCCCATCATGATTACATCGCGGAACTATAAGCGACTGCACCCAACAATCTCTAAATTTACTACGCGGAAGATTGTCGTTTTCCCTTCCTTTAACTTGAGAGTACTTTGCACCTTCTCCAGAACTTTTGTCAGCTAAAAACAGAAAAACTTTCCATATGGATACTCACGCTGAAGCCACGCACGATCCACCACAGTTGCCTTTTTTCGAGTATCCGTACTCCTGAAGTCGTTCGACGTGGATATCTAGAATCAGATTGCAATCAGTGCCGAGTTGCTAGATCGGAACACATTTCGAAGCAGTCACTACTAATGCTACTGTATTTGCTACTGTAATTCTATTACCATCCAAATCTCGTTTATTAAATGAAGCCATGTGGTTATTAGTCAGCGATTGCTCTGTAATTTTGGAGCGAACACTGCTTTAAACTAAGATCGAGACTCTTTAAAAAGCCATTCCATTTCCAACAACTACATACTTCTACTCATCTTTAGGAATGAGACCTGGAGTTTACACGCTTAGTTATAATTAGTGTCGGCGCTCAGCCACATGAAAGATGAATTTAAGCAATCCTTGAGCTTATCAATACCTGGAGCCGGGTTCACCAACGACTTACAGCAATTTAACAGAGAAAATACAGCCGAAATCCCTGATAACGCAGCGAAGTGTTTCACCATATCGCTTAATACACCGCGCTATCAGATATTTCGCCTGTATTTTCTCTGTTAAATTGCGGTAAGTCGTTGATGAATTCGGCCCATGGAAAACAGATTTTACACCTTGGATAACAAGGGTCGCTCTCTTAAAGATTTTGTATATGACTGGTTGTATGGTTGTAATAAGAGCGTCTAGCGCAGTCGGAGGAGTCGCTGTTACAAACACTCCGAGCTGATTTGAACTACGAAATCCGCCGAGATAATACAACGATCCGCTCCTCCGAGATCGAACTAGGAAAATGAACTAGCAAATAAAACACTGAGTTGCGGACCGCAATATAAAATATAAAACATAAGAAATGGTAGAAATTCAAAGAAGTAAAGAAAGGAGGTCATCCTATACCGAAATTACACATTCAAACGAACACTCAGAGGCCAGATTCATTAACGACTTACAGCAATTTAACAAAGAAATTATAGCCGAAATTCCTAATAGCGCGGCTTATATCGCTCACCATATCGCTTGATAAGCCGCGCTATCATGGATTTCGGCTGTATTTACCCTGTTAAATTGCTGCAAGTCGTTGATGAATCCGGCCCCAGGAGTAGAATACATGGCGCATCCCACAAACACCACGTCGCCCACCATCGAACTTTTGTTCTTCACGGGGAATCCTCCAAAGATTACTTTCGAACGATGAGAAAAGGATACTTACACGCCCCGGATGTCAGCTCTTCTAGCATCATCTGGTACTCGAGGACCAATGCTCGATAGACTTTCAGATTATTCTCGTTGCTGACGCACTCATGTCTTTCCAACTGTTCGACTTTCTCCATAGCCTGTAGAACAAGAGCGATCACAAGTAATCGAGGAAAATAAGAACCCCCTTTGTTACAAAATAACAGTAAAATAGCAATAGTAAGCCGTAAACGACACGACATTGCACAAAACGCCTTAGAGACTACCTTTCCAAGGCGTCCATTCATCTCAGCCTCCTTTGTTCGGAACAGATCCACCATCTTGGCCTCGAGTTCTTCAAGAGTGATGCCGGACTGCTAAAGCAGTACACAATGCGATACAATGATCTCAAGGCGTATTGCATACATATTTCAGATCAAATTGGACACATTGTCGCCGTTTTTTTAATAACAAATCAGTTTTTGGTTTGAATAATCACCTCAAAACCCATTCTACAAGAGATGTCCCAATAAATTGATTACATTTGGCTATTGTTTTGAATGAATTATCACATAGAATTATCCTTCTAACTGCAGTAACGCTCTCATGACTGCTATAGAATGCAGAAAAGCGAAGCATGCCCGTGCGTCAACGGCTGGGAATGCAACATGTGCTCCTTCAGATGGCCATGTTGTTAAGTTGACTGATTACGTAAGATTGTGTTTATGTAAATAAATCCACGGCTCTGTAAAAACAATACGAAAACTGCGATTCTCCACTGCATGATTGCACATAAACAACACTTGCGCCATCAATCAGCCGTCGATACATACTATAAGAGTGCATGGCGCAATCAGTTCGTTTAACACGACGACAAATCTCGTTTTTCTGCAGGTTGAAGTAATCTCAAATACGCCGGGGGTTTATAGGAAATATTCTCAAATCAAAAGTGCATTTTCACCTACTCACAAGATATCCGACTTAGCGACTGAAGACGTCCGCTTATGGTTAGAATTATAAAGCGTTCAGTTTGGCTTAGAGAGCATATTTCGCCGAAGATAATTTCACACAGAAGCTCCCTGTATGAAGGGTGAATCTAGTACAAAACTAGTGACAACCACTAACCCTTGCGTCTGCGAACATTCTCCTCAGCTCCTGCGTACCACCGGACTCCATCGTCATCGTTTTTTGACGGGTGGCGCGAACATTGGGCCTGGAAGAAGGCATGTTATCTGGAATCTCACAAGAGAGCTTCCCTAGTCGCAAGGCTGTTTTGCTTGCCCAGATGTAAGCATTAAGCACTATTATCGAAGTAAAACTGAAGATAACTTGAAGCAAAAATTGTTTTGCACAGCAACGTTTATTATGTACAAGGCTATAATGATATTCCTTTATATTCCTGTTGCAAAATCTCATGTCAAATTTCTTTACATAAAGAAACCGGGAGTTCAGCAAGATGAGGATAAAAGAATAAAGGACGACATTACTCAATCCCTTTTGGGATGCGCCACGTATTTTACTTCTACGAGATGTCGTGGAGACGATTTGAATGCATATTTGGCCATACAATGACTTGCGGTGGCCAGCCAATGAACAAGTCAACGCTCTACCCTTCCCAAACAAGTCTGGTACCAATTTACCGACCCGGGGAGGGATAGGAGGCTTGGTTGGCCTGGGCGCGAAATCCGAACCAGGAGCCTGGTATCGGATGCAGGCGATAGTCGGCGCCTCCTCCGACTGCGCTCCACTTGGCAAGTTACTTAGTGAAAATGAAGACATCCCTGGACTATCTGTTCGAGATTTCTGCTTTGATCGCGAAGTATCTGGTTTAATTGGACGGATTTATAGGATGTTTTGATTCGTTTGCCAAGAGTGCTTAGTTTGTTATTACAAAGCAAACCAATTTTTCTCAGTTCTCTCATATGGTTCTTCTAAACGTTTCTGCTTGTCACATTCTTGTTTGTCATCTTTCTTTTTTGTTTACACGTGTGCTCATACTGCACGTCAAAAGAACACAATGAAAATATGATGATTATCACCCGTTGATATAGACTGATACGTAGAAATATCGTTGAAGAGGAACACCTACCTTGGACTAATACCATCGCCTGACGACGAATTGTCGGGCACGGGCGATATATCCTTCGGTATTGCTGGTCGACGAGTGAACGTTTTTGTAAGGTCCGACCTGGAAAAAATAATCATAGGAGTACTCCCATTACAACATGAGAAAGGGCAAAGGACTGCGTTAATCAGTTCTTTTGGGGGATACACCCCGCATTCTGCTTCTGAGTGGCAGTTTTGAAGGCGAATTGGACTTGAAGAATGAGTTGTGGTGGTCAACCGATGGACAGGTCAGCGTTTTGTCCCCAACTGACAGCTCTAATATCAAGCCGACCCAATGGAAAGCTTTGTTGGCCTTGGTCGAAAGCCGACCCATTAGTTCCGATTCGAGTACACTTGGCAGTCAGCGCCTCCTCCGACTGCGCTACCATGCTCTAGCAAACTTACGATTCATTTTAATAGCAGTACATCAATTAGCAATACAATGACTGCTCACAGAAGTTCATTCTAATGCACTGGCGCCCATTACAAGAACAACAAAAAACATGACTCTCCCGGAGTTTCCTATAAGTTGCTTCGAAAAAATCAAGCCTTTCTAAACAAAAGACTAGAAGATCACTCAAGAGGGCGCTGGAATTCAATACACTTGCGAGCTGCTCACGACGAGAAAAGGAGGGGCCACGTCATCAGAAAAAAGAATGTTGCAGAGTTCAGAGCACAGAGGTGGAAAAAGGACAAACAGTTCGAAAACACATAGTCTTCTTTAGACCTCACTCAGAAAGATATGCACGAGCAGCAATGCTTAACAAAAGACTCAATTCCTGCTGCGTCTGGAGCTGCAATAGAGAATCAGCGGGACTGACAACTGCTCTTCAAAGTTTAAAAAATCGAACTGCAGATAAAAACTCGTCCAAGCATTCTTCTAATCTCAGTCGACTTCCATTGCGGTTCAACAGTTCCTGCACTAAAGCCTTTCAAAATGGCAAAAAAAGAGGCAAAGTTCCTACAGAAAAGAGCACCTTGAAAAAGTGCCACCCTTATTGTAGAGCTCAAAATCGTCTTCGTCGGATGTAGGAGCAGCAGCCATATTGGCGAAAAGCAGCGGTTTTTGTTCTTTCTGTTGATAACGGAGGCTGCTGGTTTCTCGATAGAGTACGACGATAAGGGAAGTCGAGGCCGAGAACGCCGTCTGCACATTTCCACAACGACAGATGAATCGATCAAAGAGCCCTGCACACATGCTTTTAAGCTGCAGCCACGGCTGCAGAGCTAATGAAAAACAACGGTGCATTCAGGGGATTGCTTCCAGTTCGATTCTCAGCTAGCCGGCGCCCGAAACGATATCGCAGCAGTCTTCTAATACCCACCCCATACTGGCTCTAAACTATCTGCTGCCATTCCTGTACCTTGTCAGCAGACGACATGTCCCAAACGTTTTCGATCGTTTTTAAACAACAAAGCCAGGTAATCACCCATGTTGGTTGAAGCCTAGAACGGTCGCTGTAGTCATTAAAAGCTGTTAGATAGATGTCTAGTTCCGTGCAAAACCCTTGTGCCAGGCGGGACTCGGACCTGCGGCTTGCGCTTTCCAGGTCGCAAACCTAAGGAGATCGCTTGGCAACGAGGGACTTACATTTACGTTTAGTACATGCATATGTATGTCCAGCACAACTGCTCGCAACATTATAGCAAAGAAGGAAACAGATCAACCAAACACAACTTATTAAAAAGAATTAGAAACGCATATAACGAAGAAAGGAAAAATATTGGGCAACAAATCCAAGAAAGAAAGAAAAGCTAGAGAGTTTCATAGTTCCGCCTGCAGGTACCGATGAACAATTGTTTTGAACTTGCTAAAATTGTTAAGAAGCTGGTTCTTCTTAATAATCTTAGCGAACTCCAACAAAATTGTTAAGAAGCTGGTTCTTCTTAATAATCTTAGCGAACTCCAACACAGCACGACAGGAAAAGAATTGTCTCTTTGTTCTATCACCTATACTTAATTTACCGAACGAATACTCTACCTTACCCTGGAATGCAGACAGTCTATGTATGGCAGGCATTCATCTCTTATGCGGTTTATGGGCCACTGAAGACATAATTGCCCAATGTTTTTAACTGCAAGAGCCGGAGGTAGAACGCTGAGTCCAATTTCCAAAGAAATCTGGTACCAATAGTCCTACCATAAAGGATAAAGGCTGAAGGACAGCGTTACTAAACCCTTTTTGGGATGCGCCAGGCATTCTACTTTTACGGGATGTCGTGGAGGTGATTTGAATGCGTGCTTGGCCATGCAAAGACTTGCGGCTGCCGACCGATAAACAAGCAGGTGCTTTATCCTTCCCAGACACGTCTGGTAGCAATTCACTGACCCCGGGAGAAGGAAGGCTTGGTTGGCCTGGGCGGAAAGTCCGAACCAGGAACTGGTGTCGAGTGCACGCAACTGCGCTACACGCGCTCAGGGCTGCTGATCTCAGCAAAGTCCTTACTAGCAACGAATAATAGTAAGGCATTCAGCTTAACCAGATTCATGCTGGTATCGGCAGCTGGCTCTTAACATTACGCGTGAGTACTGAGAGGCAACGAGGATACTGTGGATGTTACGTGCGATCCACCAACGACGGTGGTACAAGGCGTAGCAACCTGCATGAAAAACAGAAGACGCTGGTTCAAGTCCTCCTGAGGCTAGAGTTTTGGTCGCAACTAAAGATACATCTAACAACGAATCGGCCATGTCCTGCGAACACTTAGGAGGCTACTCAGTGCCTTACCGAACTACTCAATGTCTTACCTAAAGGAACTAAACTGACAGCAAACTCAAGTGCTGATAGAGGCAGATCTCAACCTGCTTCTTTGTCGAAATTCCTTCCAAGAAGCTAGTTCCAGAGGAAGAGAAACAAAAAATCGATATGTGAAGACGGTAGATCTTCACAGTGAGGTGGAAGAGGAAGAGAACTTCGATGCAGTTTTTGCTGAATGACTTGGCCTGTCACGCCGATGGCTACCATGCAATACCTGAGTAGTTCCATGAAACGACTCCTTCTATATGCTATTACATAAAGAAAAAATTCGACATTATGGGAAGCGCCACGCATCCTACTTCTATGAAATATCGTGGAGTAATTAGCGTCACTGCACAATATTTTTTAACAATAATTCTGGTAACGCCCAATATATGACGGTAAAAGAAAGTTTTTCGTATTTTCAATAAGAATATTTCTCAAAACTGATTAAGTTCTTTATTAAATTCAACCAAGCAGTAAAAGCTTTCAGAGATCCACATAAGCGACCATTAATTTAGCGCGGGCGGACGGATTAACCTTTTATATCGCAGAAAATCCAAAAATTATTATAAAACAGAAAATAAAGGTTTTAATTGGAAAATGAAATGAAATTTAACTAATTTTAGATTAATTAATTAAATTTAAAAATTTAGAAAAATCCTGTCCTTTCGCTATAAGAAAAATAATAAGAACAAAAAAAAACTGGCATTAGTCGAACCACATGACGATGATCCGCCGATCCTTTTTTTAAACGGGATATTGGGTGGAGGATCAACCTGACCCTGCTTCATTTTAGTATTGCCAGTCGATCGATAAGAGGATCGACATGCAAGATCTATATAAATGAGAATAAAGTATAAAGGACGGCGTTATTCGGCCCACTGAATCCTTTTTTGGATGCGGCGCGTATTCTACTTCTACGGGATATCGTGGAGGCGATTTGAGTGGGTACTTGACCATACAATGACTTGCGGTGGCCATCCGATGAACAAGTCAGTCCCTTATCGTTCCCAGACAAGTCTGGCACCAATTCTCCTGCTCCGGACGGATGAAAGGCTTGGTTTTCCTGGCCGGGAAACCAGAACCGAACCTAGACCCTAGTATCGGTGCATGCGACAGCCGGCATCCGTTCCGACTGGATAATGGAGTCGGAGGAGGCTGTTCTCGCTTCCACTGAAATCAGGGCTTGGAGTTCGTATTCCGCACTGAATCGTACAAGCCTTCAATCCTTCCAGGGTCGTTGCATTAGCGCCAGCTTTTTCTAGGAAGGATAAAGCGCACTACTGTACTTTCAGAATTTCAAAGGTCGAGAAGAGGAAAAAATTTGCACAAAATTCGCCGAGCGGGTAGTTTGGGGTGCTGATCACGGATCTGACATCCGTTTTTGAAATTTCGGTCGATTACGGTATGCTATGGTAGGTACGGGTGACTAAGCCCTAGTTTATACTTGCAGCACGATGGTCGAGAAATCGACTGGGCGGCGCAAGTATAAACTAGTGTTAAGGCTGGCAAGGTCATAATCACCGATTTCGTGCAAACCTCGCCTAGCGGGTTATTTGGACTGCTGATACCAAAGCTGACATCCGTTTTTGAAGTTTCAGCCAATTACGGTAGGTTACGATAGGTACGGGTTACTAAAGTCATGGTCACCGATTTCGGCTAGGGGGGGGGGTTATTTAAGGAGCTAATCACGAATCTGGCATATGTTTCTCGTTTTATGCTGGAGTATGGTAGGTTACGGTAGGCACTGGTGACTAAGGTTATGGTCACCGATTTCGCCCAAACTCCAGCGTAATACGAAAAATGGATATCAGATTCGTGATCAGTACCCCAAATAACCCTACTAGGCGAAGTTTGGGCGAAATCGGTGATTATGATCTTAGCATCCTTAGTCAGCGTACTCCAGCGTACTCCAGCGTAAAACGAAAACAAATGCCGGTACTACTGTACTTAGTGTACCGCACTAAATCTTGTTCAAAATAGGTCTACTAGGGGTAATCGGCCACGGGAAGAACGAATATCGTGGTCGTTTTTTGCGGAAATGCTTTATAAGCCCGTTACGTTAAGTTCGAATTGCTCAAAGCCTTGCAAAATAGCGCGCGCTGGCAAGAGACGCAGAGACTCCGCCTCTTACCAGCGCGCGCTATTTCGCCGCCTCTAGCCTGTAGCAGAGTATACTATAGCCAGGGCATAAGACTTGAAATCTAATACGACAAAGCCCTTAACAATGGCAGCTCAGCAGAGGCGTTCCAATGAGCTACATGGTTTCAAGTTGCGGAATCTGTACGAGAAATTGGATCTGCCGGATCTGGACTTCAACAACGGGTTGCGAGATATGGGATCCGAGCCCCACGAGGTGCCACTGGAAACTCCCCGAGCAGTCGGGGTGAGCTGAACGCGGACTCTTCTCGGCTTTCATGACTTCGTTCGCGACCGTCTCCCACGGTCGCGAATGCGTGCTGGTAGGAGGCGGAGTCTTTGCGTCTCCTACCATCGCGCTATTTCACAAGGCTTTGGGCGGCTCGAACTTAACATAACGGGCTTATAAAGCATTTCCGCAAAAAACGACCACGATATTCGTTCTTCCCGTGGCCGATTACCTCTAGTAGATAGTAGACCTATTTTGAACAAGATTTAGTGCGGTACACTAAGTACAATAGTACCCAAATGCCAGATCAGCACCCCAAATAACTACCTAGTCGAAGTTTGGGCGAAATCGGCGGTGATTATGACCTTTGCAGCCTTAGTCACGCGTACCTACCGTAATCGCATGAAATTTCAAACACGAATGTTATACACAACTCAAGTAGCGGCGAATGAAAATTCGAATCAGGGTGTTACTCACATTTCCGCAGCGGATCTAGTGGTTTGAGGAGTACTGCATCCCTGCTGCGTTGGTGGCTGGGCTAGAATCTGAGCTGCGATCGTTTCCTGCGCTACCGGTTGAGCTTCTGGCATCGGACGACTGTCAGGCACCGGCTGCGCTGCGTTTCCTTGAGCAGTTTCCTGCGCACTTGGTTCCATTCTCATCGGATTCCTGAGCTAAGCAGTGCCTTACCTGAAAGATTTCAAGCGTCATACTCGCCATTGGAAATGCTCGGTGCAATCCCAATCGGAGGGGGGGGGGCACTCCATTTCAATACCTAAAGAAATGCAACATGCACCACAACATATAAATATAAATACATATATACATATGTATGCTTACATTATAAATTCCTGTTCTTCCATTACCAAAATCAGTTTTCTAAATCGCTTTCCTCCTAGTCGGCAGGGAGGAAGTAATGAAAACACAGTAAATTGAACAGAAACCTGGAACAATTTCTTTTTACCTTAATCAATTAGTGGATAGCGGTTTGCGATTCCTTTCCAAAGCAAATTGAGTTTTGGATCACAACCGTGCTGCCCTGCATAGTGTCCCCCCCATGCACCGTGCATAGTCCCATAATGAAATCTTTTTAATATTTCAGCGTAACGCTCGGACATTCCAAGGGAGGGATCAGGTAAGTTAAGGCATTCATATGTTGTATTGTATGTTGTATGCATTTATCGGTAGCTACCATTAACAATTCATAATGGATTCGCCCCCCCCCCCCCCGACTGGGATTGCACCAAATCTCTTGCTATTCAGTACTTTCTCAAGCTCTGTAAAGAGCCGTATGTTAAATCCGATCTTGCATTTCATTCAGCGGCAGGAAAACTTCCCCTGCTACAACTAAAAGAAAACACTGTTCGTCATTTAACATTCCCATATCACGAGGGCGCGCTTCTCAATGCGCTGAAAGAATCCTCCGCATAAGCCGTTATACCTCAATTTATTACGCATAGTACCAGATACCGAAAATCCCACACCCATACTATATAAGTGCAACTATGCAACATAGGGCGAACGACCTACCACTTTTTCGCAGGTTTCGCTATCCTGCGCCCATGCAACCTCTCTTACATTTAATTACTTGACAGACATGGTCAACACCATTTTTAAATCAAATCTTTTGAATTGAAGATTCGTGATTAAATTGGCCTAAGGACACGGGTCAACCAGGCGAGCGGAAAGGCGAGAGCGCAGAGAAAGAGACACTCCGGCCGCGACCCGACGGCTACCGGCCGAATGAGCTGACTCAGCACGGGTAAGAGCACCCTCTCGTCGCCTGCTTCTCCATAACCGCTAGCAGTCGCGGAGGCGTGCAGTGCAAGAAGACTGAATTTCAAGGAGGAGAATTGCAACTTTCGTAGCTTACAGACTTCCTAAAGGTCACAAAACAGTCGACTGGAAGATGCTACGTTTTAGGTGGCACGACAGACATCAATTAGTGAAGGTACGCAGGTCTGGCAACACTGGATTTGTAAAAAGAAATTGGTGGAGACAACCTTTGGGTCCTGCTCACTTAATGGCAAGGTTTTCCAGGAAGCACAGCCAGTGGAGGACAGGAAGCAACAAACTTAAATGGATCATACTCATGGTATTCTATTATTCCTATTATTCGCCTTCCTTGGGCAGAACATTTGTGTTTATGAACAGATGACAATCCTTAAGGCCCTCTCTGATTCTTAAGCTTTTTGGGAGCCTTAGGTCTGTTTCTTTTTACATACGGTAGTGATGGAATATACTCATTTGCACACAGCTAGAAGCAATAAACCTTACGATAAAACTTCTGAAAAAGGCCCTCGCTTTGAGATAAAAACAAATCAGTGTTCACACAGCAGTGCAGTAACTGATCTCCGAAGCGTTCCGAAGCCAGGTTTTGAGAAGTAACTCGCTTGAAATCCCATTGGTCTACACAAGAAAAGCGATTTAACCTATTCCAAGCCGCTCAGTACTTTGCGTGTGACCTTGTGTAACCAATCAAACACACCACTGTGACGTTCTGACAAGTACACGGCACGTCCCAAACTCGCAACGCAGGAGGAATCGAATCTCACCTTTGAGCCGGGACACTGGTTACGAGTATTATTACCAATGTCCTTGGCGTGACATTCTTTAAAAAAAAGTCGAAAAGGTAAGGCAAGACTATCCCATCGCATCAACGCTTCTAATAAGAGAGGTCGCCTAACCGACATCCCTCGTGTGTTTGATAAACTTACAACCGGAAAAAAACCCGTCTGAGTTATTGACCGTAGTTTCGGAGTGAAATTGAGGGAAATCGTTACGGGGCCGAGCTACCTATCCCCTTGCTAATCAGTCGCTGCAGCTAGTGATATTTGCTTGCACGCTTCTCCGGCGCAAATAGGGTCGGGGGGGGGGGGGGCTTCTGATGGGCAGAAAATCCCATAAAGCGTCGTAGCGTCGTTAATGTCCTTCATCCCTGGCTCCAACGTATAAAGCCTGTAGTAAGGGCCTTCCATGGTTAATAAAAACCATGTTTGAATCGCGCGGCTGTGGGCTTTGCACCCCGGACAACTCAGACGGTTTTTTTCCGGTTGTAAGTGTATCGGCGAGCCATCCTTCGTATGCGAAACAATGGTTTATGAAGCGCAGTCCTCGAGCTGCCCTATCTCGCCTGCTCTCCGTTGTCTGGGCTCTAGCGCAACGGTGGAGAGATGCAGCGAGGCAGGAGAGCGGGATCTCTAATCGAGAGGGCGCCGACGGCACGACGAAACCGCCGAAACATGAGTCATGGTTGACCCGTACCCTGTAACCGATTAAATTGCTACGGGTAGTGATGAGTTGTCCGTCAGGGATTGAACGAGTTGTCTCACAGTACCCAGGCGGTCGTTGCGGGACCACCCGCTCCATCAGCTCGTCAACAACAGAGTAGCAGTCCCTCGCCCTTTAAACTGAAGCATTGCAAATGTCTTCGTCCCCACTATCTCGTGAGGCAGCCACTGGACTCTCGAGCAAGTCCAGGGTGTTAGAAGTGGGCGGGCCAGGGGTACAACGCTAGCCCCCCCCCCCTTGTCAACAGAATGCGCTCAGTGGCGAAGCCTTCGGTGGAATTTTTAGCTTTTGTGTTTTTTCTTCGGTTTAAATCGTTTTATCGTGTTCATTTTACGATTCTTCTGCATATCCGTGTCTCTCGTGCTAGTTGTCTACATCTTTTCCGCCGTTCCCCGCCCCCCCCCCCCCGTTACTCATCTATAAGGAAACAGGATATATTTTACGAAAATAACCTAAAGACATTGAGAAAAATGTAGAGAACGAAAGATGCAAGGAAAAAAAAGCTCGGTCAGAAACGTAGAGAAATTGCTAAACGGCATAAGAAATGCTGAAAGAGGCGAAGAAACAAAGAAAAGACGTGTACGCCTAGCAAGGAAATCCGGATATACGAAAGGAACACAAGATGAATACAATAAAACGGCTTAAACTTGAAAAAAAAAACTCAAAATTCCATCAACGGTTCCAACACCGAGCGCATACTATCGATTCACGAGCCGAGGGAGCAAATGGTCCAGCACCGACCACCCGGCATTATGAGACAACTCGTCCAATTCTTGACTGACAACTCGTCGCTACTCTTGGGGCTTTATCGCGAGAGAATCGAAGCACTTTACAGCTACTACTGCTCTTGTGGGTGTTCTTTCCTACGACACACATCGTCCTCTTCGGCGTTAGGACTTAGGAGCAGGAGGTCACATTATAAAAAGCTTCAGTGACGCGAAAAAGAAAGAGGCGAGATCCACTGGCGGTAGAGAAAAGAAACAATGCTGTAGCTTTGCTCTGTGAAATCAGAGAGAAAGGGACTCTGGAGTGTGGCCCGACCCACGCATCCGTGTTAAAATTGCCTACATCCTAGAGTTCCTTCCCTTGCCCTACTTGTTGGGCAAGGATTTACAATAAGAGGCGTTGAAAAGAGGAGATATGAGTGAACTGACTTTCGCCGTACGTATATGGTGAGCTCCTCCAAGTACCATAGCGCCTCATTTCCTAACTAATGTCAGTCAATCGAATTATAGAAAGAACTGATATAAAATGCTCCCCGAGGCGGACCATGTCTGACAAGGGAGGAAATGTGAGGGCTTGTTCATACTTCGTCACGGGAGCGACGGTGCGATTGGTCGGCCAGGCAAATCATAAGTATCGATTTTTGCCAAGCAGTCGCCCAGCACAAATCGATACTTATGATTTGCCTGGTCGACCAATTGTTCCCGTCGCTCATGTCGCGAAGTATGAACAGATCCTGAGCGTAATCGATCTCTAAGGCCTTTGTCACACCATCGCTCACCCCGAGCAACGCCTAATGATATGCTCCCATATCGATCGGGCGGCGCGATGGAATCGATATGGGTGTTCATCATTGGCCGTCGCTCGGGGTGAGCGATGGTATGACAAAGGCCTAAGCAGGGAAGGCACAGACGTCGAGACAGGCAGTGGCTCAGTTTTCCTCCTGTGTAGTTTGACGTTCTTCAGACCCAGGTTTCTAACCCTATATATTCTTAATTACTTCCAATAAATCATTTATAATGCGGGGTTGGGTCTGCTTCTAGCGTAACCCTCAGGTTTAAGTGAGACGTGAGGGCCGCGGTGTACCAGCCATGAGACCGGCGGATGCGCCGTGTCCTCCGGATAGACAGGTCATGCTCCAACGATGGCAAGGTAGCCATGCCCGGTAGGGTTATACATGTAAGGAAACGATCCGAAAGACAGAACCTCTGTACGACTCTCCAGGAGCTCTTCAGCTCCACATTTCTTTATACTCTTTTGTTAATAAGCTTGATCTTCCAAGTTGATTAGTTTTTTTTTACCGCGGAATAATTGTCTATTAGGGCGGGATTCAAAAATGTGAAATGTTTCACCATATCGCTTAATAAGCCGCGCTATCAGGGGTTTCGGCTGTATTTTCTCCGTTAAACTGCTGTAAGTCGTTGAAGAATCTAGCCCTCAGCCTCTACTTCGAAGGGACTGGGAATATCCGTAGCTAAAAATGAGTGTCAATGGAGCCACTAAACAGCCACAATAATTATTTACTTGGATTTCGTCAATGCAGTTGTTTGTAATGGATGGATGAAACACAACCAAGAAAACCATAGAGCTTCGTCAATGTTGTGACTGAACTATGCTTCAGAAAGATTGTTAAAACGGTTAGAAAGGCGGTGCAATAAGGGTATGAGGGTGCAGCACCTTGTAGTCTTGGAAATTTCCAACATACAGCTGCGGTAGGATAGAATATTTCGCATTTCTAGCGGAGGCCCACCTCCACAATAGGATTATGCTAGAACAGTAAGCTCTGGTATGAAAAAAGCAAGAAAAACTCATCGTCATAAAGGTGCACCCCCATTCCCGTATTGTGTCAGGAAGCCCTTAAAATTTTAATTTTTCCATTTATGGACGAAAAGCGGCTCGGAGAGAGTTACCTTGTATTAAGTGGTTATCTGCCTTGATAAGAAGGCAGATGAATGCCAACTATCGCCTAGCTCATGGTCAGTTGCTACTAGGGCAGAAAAAAGATTATGAAAAGTAGTGTGAATATAGCTACCACCCGCCCGCCCCCCCCCCGCGGACCCGCTGTGCGCGTCTTTCTGATCTGCTGTTGAAGCTAGAGCAATTTAAAACGAAAGTTATTGCCGTTGATCGTAGAATCGCGACTGTAGTGCACTCTTCCGGAATTCCGATTGGAGCGCGCCTTTGCGATAGGGCGCATTGTGGACAGACTGCGTGTCCTTGTTTCCATATTTCATAGTGATTCTGTCTTTCCTTGTTATAGTTGCTTTCTAAGGCCTTTGTCATACCAAGTAGCGTAACGATGGATTGAAACGAGAGCGGAACTATAAGAAGGCGCAAGACGGCTCGGGGGGAGAGTTACCGCATAAAAAGTGTCATTATCACGAAGAAAAGAAACGATGACACACTGATAGTGAATAAAACAAACAAACAATGCTATAGCTCTGTGCTCTCTTTTGCGTTAGCGTCAGCGCATCTGTGTTGTAATTGCTTACGTCCTGGAGTTCCCTGTTGCCCAATTCGGAAGCAAACAAAACGTAGTTATTCACGTACACCACACTACGTCCGTCGCCTCAGTTGCTCTTGTCGCTCTTGTCGCTCGAAGTATGAACATGCCCTGAGGTGACCCCCCCCCCCCCCGAGCGGCTTTGCGCCGATATCTATGCTGCAGAAGTGAGAAGTGAAAGAACGTCACCCATAACGTTGCTTTGAGAGTTTGACGTGCTTCTGACTACTGCCACACGGCTACCATAGTTCAGAATCTCATCAGAAAAGGATCTCAAGGTACGTCGAAGGGCGAAAATGAGAACACGGCCAGAATGTTCACTCTGCAAGTATTGGCAAGGTATGTTCCGCTTCTGCGAAGTCTTTGAACCTACTAAGTTAGGGGTCCTGAAATTTCACTATGGAATGGCACTGACGCACAAAGCAATACTTTCCAAACATCGAATATGCAAAAGGGCAAGAATGCTGCTTCAAAGTGACGGGGTATGATGTTAAATTTCTTAGCCTAGCCTTGCAGTGTTTTTGCCTATTTGCTGTATATTTGAAGTTTGGAAGGTTTGCTTTATGCAAAAGTACGATTCCATAGTAGACTTTCAGAGAATCTATTAGGTTGTCACATAAGTTCTGTCCGATTTTGGACGGCAACTTTGCGGTGTAGTATCTCAGCAGAAAATAAAGTTTATTAATCAAAGTAAGAACCGTTACAATCAATGCACTTCTTCCAACGATATACAAGAGCGTTAATTCCATTTCGGAAGAAATCTGAATTTCTAGAAGCAATGAAACACTTGAAGGCAATTTCGATATCTCCTACATTAGTAAAGTTTTTATCCTTGAGGAAACCATCGAGATGCTTGAAAAAGTGAAGGTCCATTGGGGCTAGGTCTGGTGAATAAGCGGGATGCGGGAGAACTTCATATCTCAACTGATTTAATTTCTGGGTGGTCAGATGCGAGACATGTGGATGGACGTTGTCGTGAAGAAGGATCGGTCCTCTTCGATTCACCACTGCAGAACGCATTTCAAGCAACTTTTGGTGAACCACGTCTAATTCACGACAGTACCTCTCTGCCGAGATGGTTTCACCAGGCTTCAAGAAGTCGTAGTGGATAATAACAGTTGCAGCCCACCAGACAGTGAGCATGACCTTCCTCGGATGGAGGCTAGGTTTGGGAAAGTGTTTCGACGGTTCTTCCTTATCCAGCCATTGCGCTGATCTTCTTCGATTGTCGTACACGATCCATTTTTCGTCACAGGTAATTATCCGGTCAAGAAATGGATCGTTTTCTTTCCTTATAGTAAGGGAAGAACAGATCTCCAGGCGACACCTCTGCTGCTCCTCAGTGAGTTCGTGGGGCACCCACTTATCCAGCTTTTTCACCTTTCCTATCGCCTCTAGGTGCCTCGAAATGGTTGTGCGACTGACCTGAAGTTCTTTCCCCATCTCACGCACAGTTCCTCGTGAATCGGCTGCCACTCGTTCTTTCAAACGTCCGTCATCACATTTGGCTGGTCGTCCTGAGCGGTCCTTGTCTTCGAGGTCCACGTCTCCAACCCGGAACTTCTTGTACCATCTGCGCACGGTGCGTTCGTTAGCGGAGTCCTCTCCCCATGCCATCTTGATGTTTTGAGTTGCCTCACTAACACTGCGGCGAAGCTTGAACTCATGAAGCATTATTACCCCAAGTGCGTTTTTCATGGTTTCGTCCAGCACCTAAAACGAAGCAATGCTCACGACTTTTTAAAAGCAACACAACAAGTTTTATAGAGCGAAACAAGCGCTACAAAATAGTATACAACATATATACAATTACTTTCTCTATACATGAAAAAAAACAATCACAAAGTAACGCCTATCGGGATCGGACAGAACTTATGTGACAACCTAATAATTCGGTAGGTTGAAGGACTTGGCAAAGATGGAACACACCTGGTTAATATCTGAAGACTAGATATTCTGGGCCACTTGCGCGGCACTCTACAACACCTTTCGATGATCACTGTTGTAGATTCGTGATGAAGTTCTCTGCACTTCTTCTCGACATCGAAGGAACTGTAACGAGCATCTCATTCGTGAAGGTAGGAATTGTGCATAATAGTTTTTAGGGAAATCGTTGCCACTGAGCAGCTGGAACCTCGAAGGAGTTCCCCGTCTCTGTCGGGGTACACCAGGGTTCTGCGCTTTCCCCACTCCTCTTTGTTGTCGTTATGGATGCCATCACACGAGATCTGTAGAAGCTCGTCCTCTGGACGTTGCTTTATGCCGATGACGTGATGCTCGCTAGCGAAGATAAAGGAGAACTCGAGCGAGAGTTGCAAGCTTGGTGTGATTGCTTGGAGCGGTTTGGACTCAAACTGAACGTGAAGGAGACCGAATACTAGTCATAAGTTTGTCGGATGTAGTGCAGTAGAAGTTCAACCACTCCATGAGTAAGATTTCACGCCTTCGACTTAGCATTCTTTGGAGGAAATCAAGCAAAATCGGATTCTTTCAAGATTTCCGTTGGTAAAGTGGTTCGTGAATTTTTGGCGAGGTTAAGAGCAACAAAGCTCACAGCTTGTATTCTTTTTCGGTTTCGACTATCGCATTTTGATCTTATTGGTAAGGTAGCAAGTGGATTTTGGAGTAATTAGGGATGGAATTGTAACAAAAACGACTACAGCGGCCTTGTCTTAGGGATAGAATTCAATTAGAGAAAAGGTGGAATCGAGGAATATTTCCTCATTTCATTAGTTTTCATTGATTCAGGATCTTTGTGTGGTCCACTGGATGATTTCAGTACTCCTTCTCAAGTGCGAAACTCGAATTTGTTCAATATTTATTGACATTTCTAAATATTGAATAATATATAAATATTGAACAACTTCGAGTTTCACACTTGAGAAGAAGACGATACTAGAAGGAAGCTCAGGGAACGAACAATCTTAAGGATTTCAGGACTATTTATTTCCTTACGCACATGGAGCCGTTGAAGATTTTGTCCGTGATCATTTCAACGACGCGTCAACAGCAGATGTTCTAGAAGATATACGTCAGGCTTCTGAGCTGGAATCGAAGACTGATCCTAACGTCAGGTATAGGCTTACTGAAGACCATTTGCGAGTTCTTGTCCTAAGATTCTACAGGGATTAAGTAGTTCTCTCAACCTAAGGGCCTGTTCATACTTTGCGGCGAGAACGACTCGTCGCCCGTGCAAAACATGCACATTGAATTGAAATCGATCGATCGCAGCCGAAATCTGTTCATACCCGAACGCCGTCGCCCCAGTCGGTCTTGTCGCTCCAGTCGCTGCCGCCGGGAAATAGGAACAGGGCCTAAGTTGTAGTTTCAAGTCCTTAAGCCTGTCTTGTCAGCTGACGCAGGCTCTGAAAGCTGTGCCGGCTCAAAGCCAACCTGCTGACTCCTCGATGAACTGGAACCGGGTGTAACCGGAACGACACGACGTAAAACGAGGGAAGAACGAGACTCCTTTATCGACAATGACTATGATTGTCGGCAATGGCAATAGGAAGCACGGCCAAGATGACATCAATGAACAATGAACGCTGTTGCAAATCTGGGCTGGCTTTTATGCCCTTTGTTCGCGCCCTTTTGCGGGAGCGCGGGAGGTACTTCGAGATTCTTCGGACATTTGTGAGATTCACATTCAAATTCAAATGAGTGGTAGGTGATAATGGCGGGAAAGCACCAAGAAACATGAGAAACTGGGTCGGGGCTAGAGACGCATGGATATGGGACAAAGCTGTACGAGTGTTTTAAAATGAAGTCATACTGTCCCTATCATTCTATTCTTAGCTGCAACTCTCTATGTGGCAAAATTATGTTAAACAGCGATTTCCTACGCTTCTATACCACGTGTTTAGTAGGGGGGCTCGCGTAAAGTAGGAAGTGTCCATGCATTAATCGCCTTTGTGTTCAGTTCTCTATCCAGGTGTCAGGTCCGCCAGTAGCCTCAGTGGATTCGGGATCTTCCTTGACACTTCTTAAACAGCAAGGTACTGACTAAGCGTTTGGTAGCGCAGTCGGATCAGTCGCGCTGCTGTCACGTACACCACGAATCGTGGTTCTTAGCTGGGTCCCGTCCAGGCCATCCAAGCCCGCCGTCCCTTCAGGGTAGTTGCTGGGAAGAATAAAACACTATTTAACCATCACAAGTCATTGGTCAAGTGCGCATTCCAATCGCTTCCGTAACATCCCGAAATGGAAGTAATCCCTTTGCGGGATGGGTGGCGCACACCGTATAGGAATTGACGGGACTTTTGTACTTGCGGGACTCCAGAGGACGAGGAGAGGTCGGAATTTTTTTCTCCCAAACTTCGCCTACGGGGTTATTTGGGGTGCTGATCACGAGTCCGACATCCGTTTTTAAAATTTCAGCCGATTACGGTAGGTTACAGCAGGTATGGGTGACTAAGGTCATAATCACCAATTTTACCCAAACTTCGCTTAGGGAGGTTGTCTGTGGTGCTGATCACGAATCTGACGTCCGTTTTTCGTTTTACACTGGAGTACGGTAGGTTACGGTTGGCACGGGTGACTAAGGTAATGGTCACCGATTTCGCCCAAACTTCAGCGTAGTACGAAAAACTGATGTCAGATTCGTGATCAGCACCCCAAATACTACCCCCTCCCCCGTTGCCGAAGTTTGGGCAAAATCGATGACTATGACCTCGACAACCTTAGCCACCCGTACTTACCGTAACCTACCGTATTCCAGCGTAAAACGAAAAAATGGATGTCAAGCTCGTGATCAGCACCCCAAATAAGGCCCTAGTCGAAGTTTGGACGAAATTTTTTTTCGACCTCTCCTCGACCTCTGGAGTCCCGAAAGTACAATAGTGCCAAATGACTATCCCCCCCCCCTTTATCCTTTCATTATGATACTGAGTTTTTCGTTGGCAGGCAGGAAAAATTATGTCCTAGACCAGCAATCACAGGGCGTACTTGCTACGGCATAAATGTATGTTGCATGGCTCAGCCCAGAAGAGATCTATTAACTCCATTGCCTCTATGTGATGGTCACAATAGAGAACACGTTCAATGTACGGTGGTCAGCGTCGAAAGTGTCTTTTCACGCAGTCCTGGCAGCGTCTTCTCGTTCCATTGTACTACTCAGCTTTTCTATTCCAGGATTTAGGTTAATCAGGAGCGCCGTGGATGACTGCATTGATGATGTTTGCCATAATGTGAGGCACTGGATCGATATTGATAAGAAGGTAAGGGGATTTCTTAAAGGATATATATCCCCAAATACCGTCTCACCCTGTTCGTCTGAAGTTCGTATACTTAACATGAAATAGTCAGTGGGAAAAGCACAATCTCGTGGCTACATCGAATCGAATTAGTGCTCGGTTTGCACCCACTGTCGTTAAAATCATCATTTTTCTCATTACGGTAGTAGAAATGGTGCCACTGGTACTAGATTTCTTTTGAAAGTGGCTTCCGCCACCGCATTCTACCTCTTGTTCAAAACGATCATTTTTCATTGCTCAAATATGCTTTATGTAGGACAAATACAGCATACAAGTCGCGCACGTGGTATGTATTACAGTGATAGGGCCTGTTCATACTTCGAGCGGTAAGAGCGACTGGAGCGACAGACGGAGTGGGAAGTACGTAATTAATTGCGTACTCCACCCCACGTTCGTCGCGGACGGAGCGTGGACTACTCAATTATTTACGTTCACCACACTACGTCCGTCGCCCCAGTCGCTCTTGTCGCTCTTGTCGCTCCAGCGGCCCAGTCGCTCTTGTCGCTCGAAGTATGAACATGCCCATAGGCGCCCTATCTTTAGACCTTCCGTGTTCATCCTAGGCTGAGGCTTCTATTCGATACTAAAGAAGCACCGCATTGCCAAACGTAAACTCCTTCGCAGGTCAGACTATGCATGCATGGCTATGCTAACACTGAACTTATAAGAGAAGTCGCTATTAGAAAAGGTGTAGGTTCTTCATGACTCTAGCCTTCGGACGATATTTTGTTCAGGTCACGGCTATGAAGACACTACAGGGGCTGATGTGGAAGGAGGCATACGAGAATGGACAGATCAAAGCACAGTGCGTTTCGCTTTCTTTTGCGTTATTGGGTCATAACTTCCTCTGGGCGCCTGGTAGCGCAGTCGGAATAGCGCCGGCTGTTGTCTGCACTAGGGTTGAGATTCTTGGTTCGGCTCTCGCCGAGATCAGCCCTGCATTCCATCCCTTCGTGGTCAGCTAACTGGTGCCAAACTTGTCTGGAAAGTGCAAAGCACTGGTTTGTACATCGGCTGGCCGCGGCAAGTCATTGTGTAGGCTAACTACGCAATCAAATGGCTTCTACGGGATCCCGTGTAAGTAGAATGCGTGGTGCATTTCAAACAGGGATTGATTAAGGACGTCCTTTATCCTTACTTTTAGTGTAGCTGTTATTCCAGAATATGTTGATTATGTCTGTCAGACTGTCTTGTCGTTAATGTGGCCTACGTGGTGATGGGAAGACGCATAAAACCTTCCTGCATCAGACGCACATACCAGCGAGAGGGGTCTCTACGGTCGATACTCTGATTGGCTATGGCATGTTTGTTCGGTGCCCTGATTGGATGTGTTCGGATGAGGCGCTTTCTGCTTCACATGTGGACCAAACTAACGACTGTCCTCATTCGCTTATCATACGTTCTCTTTCCAGATTGGGAGCTTTTGAACTATCCTGTACGGGTGGGGCAACCCTAATGCGGTAGTTGTACCAATCATCCGTTGCCACAGCACTACATCGCCTAACTTGCTCTCGTATAACGGAACAGTAGCTGAAGCTCTCAGACAAATTAAAGGAGGGAATTATGATGCAGAACAATATATGCCACCCCTCCACTCCGTATGGGCCTGTTCATCCTTCGCGACAAGAGCGACTCGTCGCCCGTGCAAAACATGCATATCGATTAAAACCGAGCGCCCGCCGCCGAGAAGTGATCATACTCGGATGGCATCGCACCAGTCGTTGTTGTCGCCTGTTCATACTTCCGCGCGCTGCGCTCTCGCCGCTCCCGTCGCCCGTGCAAAATATGCAAATCGATCGCGCGCCGCCGAAAAGTGTTCATACTCGGGCGCAGGCGCTGTCGCTCCAGTCGCTTTTGTCGCTCTAGTCGCTCCAGTCGTTGGTGTCGCCTGTTCATTCTTCCGCGCGCTGCGCACGTTGCGCTCTCGTCGCTCTTGTCGCTGCTGTTGCGAAGTATAAACAGGCCCAATCTGATAGGTATACAGAGGGATGGATTCTGCGCCTCTCCGTATGGGCCTGCTCATACTTCGCGACAAGAGCGACTCGTCGCCCGTGCAAAGCATGTATATCGATTAAAACCGAGCGCGCGCCGCCGAGAAGTGATCATACTCGGATGCCATAGCACCAGTCGCTGTTGTCGCCTGTTCATACTTCCGCGCGCTGCGCTCTCGCCGCTCCTGTCGCCCGTGCAAAACATGCAAATCGATCGCGCGCCACCGAAAAGTTTTCATACTCGGGGGCCGGCGCTGTCGCTCCAGTCGCTTTTGTCGCTCTAGTCATTCCAGTCGCTGTTGTCGCCTGTTCATTCTTCCGCGCGCTGCGCCTCTTGTCGCTGCTGTTGCGAAGTATGAACAGGCCCTATCTGATAGGTATATGTACATAGGGAAGATTCTGTGTCTTTAGTGCACTAAAGTCCTTTATTTTTATGATTTTCATGTTGCAGTGTGTATCCGGAAGTGTTCAAAACTCTTCAGTCGCTCACGGTGCCGATTTATATCTACTCTTCTGGATCGGTGCTAGCACAGAAGCTACTTTTCGCGCACACCATAGACGGCGACATGACCAAGGTACACATTCCTATCGCAGTCTCTTCAATCGAATGTGACTGGCCAAAAAGTTACTACTTCGGTAGCAGTTGTACGTCGAAATAACTGCAGAAAATCTCCGTAATCTGAGTTTTAGCTGCTCTCTGGTTACTTCGATACCACTGTTGGATTCAAGCAGGAGTCGGAGTCCTACAGAAAGATCTGCAATGAAATCGATATCGATCCAGCCGAGGTCCTGTTCCTGACAGATGTCGAGGCAGGTATGGTGGCTTCAGCTCTTCGGTATCTGACTACTGCTGTCTCATGCTGTCTTGTGTTAAATTCAAATATTCTAGAAGGAAGAGCCGCTAGAGAGGCAGGACTTCAGGTGAGGCTGGTTGTTCGAGATGGAAATGCGCCGTTGTCAGCAGAAGCGGTGAAAGAGTTCACTGTTATCCATTCCCTAGAAGAAATAGTTTGAGATCACTTAGCGCACGTTAGCCGTTGTTGGAATGTTCGTCTGCCTAGTTTACTGCCCACTTTTTATATATATTGTTGATTAGTTAGCATGTTATAAATATTGTTTTTGTCATTACCTGTCAAAAAGAAGAATTGATTTTGCGCTTAGAGGAACACCAGAGGCCGTATTCATGCTTAGGGCGTGTTCATACTTCGCGGCAGCAGCGACAAGAGCGACGAGAGCGCAGCGCGCGTAAGTATGAACAGACGACACCAGCGACTGGAGCGACAGCGCCGGCGCTCGAGTATGAACACCTTTCGTCGGCGATCGGTTTTAATCGACATGCATGTTTTGCAACCCAGGATTGCGTGGGTAGTGGGCGGAAATTATTGCATTCACGGGAGTGTGGAGGTGGATGAATTCAAGGACAGTCCTATATAATGCACCGAACAGAAGCGACCTTCCATACTTGATGAGCAAGATCTCTATGGCCGACGAGGGTAGTGGGTAGGATTTTATATTCTACATTAATGAGAAGGAGCATGTAGCGCAGTCGGAGGAGGTGCCGACTGTTACGTGCACCCGATGCCAGCTTCCGGGTTAGGATTTCCCGCCCAGACCAACCAAGCCTTTCATCCCTCCGAGGTCGGCGAGTTGCTAGTAAACTTGTCTGGGAAGGGTGAAGCGTTGCTCGTCGGCTGAACACCGGAAGTTATTGTATGGCTAAATACGCATTAAAGTCGCCTCTACAACATCTCATAGTAGTAGGATGCGTGGCGCATCTCAAAAGGGATGGAATAACGCTTTCCTTTATCCTTTGTCCTATACATTCATGAAAACCGGTTTAGCTTAAACGGTTATGCAAGACTCAACTCACCTCCAGAGGTTGGGCAGAGCCTGTCAAAGCACCAGTAGGCCTATTGTGTCACACCCCCTACGTATAGGGAGTGTGCGGCAAATTTTTAAAGACCATTTTTTTAACGAAAAATTTTTGCGTTGAAATCGGGAAATTCGGTAAATTCGTTCAATAATATTTCCCTTACTGTCGTCAGCTTAGCAGTATTTTAATTTATAAAAAGCCAGATTTCTTTTTTATTGATTTTTTCGACTCCATCTGCTTGTAATTATATGACTACGTCTTCATCTTCACTTAAAAAAAAACAACAGTTTATCTATTATCAACAAAACCGTTGTCGCTTGTATCTCCTGTCGTTTCGCTGATTATTGTGTTGTTCTGGCGGGCGCCAGCAGCGTCTCCATTCGTCCCTGTCGAGTGCCGGAGTGCTCCAATGGACCCTCCTCAGTCGAGAGACACGAACAGCATCATATCATTCGTTCGGCTTTCACGAGAAAGTCCGACCAACGCGTTTGTGGGCATCCTGGTGTTTTCTTGACATATCGTGTGGTGACGGCTCTCGTCTGCTCAGCGGGTGTCTTCGAATAACGTGGTCGGCCCACCTAATTTTATCAGACTTGGCCCATGTGACAGCGTCTCTGATCTTCGAACGTCGACAAAGCTCGGAACTCTGGAGGCCTTCTCTCATTTGCGTGAGTCGTGTCATCGTGTCACTCCGAGCATCGTCCTCTCGATTCCATGCTGCGCGACGCTGATCGCGTGTTCATCCTGCTTTCGTATAGCCGAGGTCTCTGAGGCGTATGTTAGGGCAGGAAGAACAGTGGAGTCGAATAGGTGGGCACGGAGTCGGACTTTTTCGTCTTCTTCGTGACTTCTTCGACGCTCTTGAAAGCTCCCCAAGGCGCTCGTTTCCTCCTGCTCAGCTCTGGCGCTAGGTCGTTGGCCACGTGGAGGCGCACGCAAATAAACTGGTCAAGGAGCAAGCAAATGGTAAATACGAGGACGATATTGATTCCTATTCCCACTCGCTGACTTCCAATTAAGTATACTAGAGCGCTTCCTCGGTGTCGCAACGATACTGCGAAAGCTCACACGAAAAATTCGTCTAAAATGCATTTACATGAAGAAGATGTAAAATTTCAGAAAAAGATGCGTAAAATGTCGTTAGAGCAATTTAACGGTTTTTCGTCGTTAAATTTCGTTAAACATTTTTAACGAAAAATGCCGGTAAATCCGGTAAATTGGTAATTCCTCGATCGTTAAAGCACGTACCCCTGGTACGTGCTGTGACCAATGGAACGAGAGGTGACAAAGGCTGTATGTGTGCGGGCCAACACGTGGCGAAAAACATGTAGCTTTTAGGGAAAGGAATAATGGGGGCATGATTCAACTAATCTGCTTCAAGCCTCAAGTGGCTGATACAGAGGTTGCACACCCTCATGACTATGTTTTATTGCGTACAAAACTTTAACGCCAGGCGAGACTCGAACCAGCAGCTCATGCTGAACGGGTGGGAATGATCTTCGACATTACACCACCGGCGCTGTTTGATCGAACTGATCGTGAGAGCTTACAACCTCAATACCAGCCTCTTGAAGCTTCTATGATACAAAGCTTCATAATCAGCCTATCTCAACATACAGGTCAAGTTGTCCAACGGGGTAGTTAGCGTGAAGTGGTACCGTAAGCCAAGCTCCAAGAAGATCTTGATTCACGCCAGGTCCGCGCATCCTACTGCTGTGAAACGAGCTGTAATAAGCAACATGTTTCGCACAGCAACGAGAATATGTACAGGCCCTGACGAACGACAAGAATCCTTGCAGCTAGCTTCCAATATAGCCGCTTCTAATGGCTATACTACGTTAAGTCGTCGGCCCACATCTCACGCTAATCGCCAAAACACACCCCGACCAAATAGGATACCTTTCCCGTTTCCCTTCATCTCCGATAGAGTCACTGCTGAAATTCAGAGAGTTGTAAGTGCACAACTGCGGGATGATTTTGTCTTAGTGAACATTCCTAACGACAACATAAAACGGCAGCTAGTCAGGAATAGACTCTATGATGCGCAGTGCATATCGGAGAATTACATTGTATGTCCAACTGGAAGACTGGGGGATTGCTCAAAGATCGGGGCAATTTACGAGCTCGAGTGCTCGGCCTGCAATGCAAAATATATAGGGGAAACGGGAAATGTTCTGGCAGTACGAGTAAAGGAACATCTAGCCAGCAAAAGACGTGGATTACCAAGAAGTCCGCTTGGTAAACATAGAATTGATACCCACAACGGGAACGATTTTGAGGTGAAGTGCAGCATTTTGGCCGTTGAAGGAGAAATATCGGCAAGGAAAGCGTTAGAGACGTTCTAGATTTTTAGTAGAAATCCGGTAATGAACAACCGAAATGAGTGACACTCTGTTACGAGTGACTTCTTGCCATTTGTGTCTCATTGTGAACTGTAAGTGACCGGTCGGCGACAGTCCCACTGAGTGGGTCTCATTCGCCTCTACTGGTCTTCTAGCGTGGGCGAATACCAACGGTGGATCCTATGCGTGAGTTCGTCTCTTACATTCGGGCTCTTTGTAGTGACTCCGGGAGTGGGTCGAAAATGCTAGGGCGGCTAAGGCGCTCGGTGGAGTAGAGCGCAAATATAAACCTGTTGCTCCACTTTCAGGCCTCTGAAGACGACGGAAAGTCGAAACGTCAGGCCGCAGTAATAAAGATCCACCTCGTTTGGCACAGCATACTGACAACAAATTAACTCACCATGCCGAGGTTTCAAGAAGAGAGAAGTTGGGAACTGCTTCATAATCATTTCTATCAAGACTGTCAGCGTAACTGGTTCCATGCCGACCTCAGCGCCGACGCATCCCGATATGAGGGTGAGTGCTGATGGGTTCCTCGAGGGGAGGATGTTGGGTTCGATCAAATGGCGTGGTGTAATGGGGTAGAGCATTCCCGCCCTGTCAGCAGAAGGCGCGGGTTCGAGTCTCGCCTGGCGCTAGAGTTCGCACTGCGTAGCACCCACTCAACACTGTCGCCGACGTCACCGACAACAGCGTCGCCGAAGTATAACATAGGCCCTAAGGCCCCAGCAGACTTCTGCGGCCAGCGGCGGGCGGCGGACGGCGAAATCGATAAAGGCCCCCGCGGACTTCGGCGGCCAGCGGCGCCGCTCAGCAGCGACGGCGAGGTACTGTAGTCTTTCTAGTCGGGACCAACTGGTGACGCGCCCGTTTCCGCTCTGGATCCCCGCCGCGAAAGGGCAGAGCGCAGACAGACTCTCCCGGCGCCGCTGGAGTGGTGCCGTCTCGTATGATTCAAATCATTTTTGGCGGGCGGCAACGCCGCAGAAGTCTGCGGGGCCTTTAGTCGCAACAAAACATCGTTGCGAGAGTGCGGGCGTGTGTCACGTGTCGACTCCAGGAGCAGCCAAGCTGGCGTCGAAGTGAAACGCCGACATTATTATTAATGTCTCTCTCTCTGTCTCTCTTGTTATTTTATTTTCCTTTGTTTCCTTCATACCCTTATTTGTCTTCTATTACACCTATGGAATTAACCAGTGCTCGTTTTCGTGTAGCCACTTTTGTCTTCAACTTCGTCGAACTAGGGGAACAGTTTCCGGCTTCATGTCGTCTTTTCCACCATTCCTCTTGCGCTAGGGTACGCCTCTGAAGCCGTACCTCTATGGAAACAGGACAAGCATTCGATCAGCTCCGGCTCGATCGAGAAGGCTATGCAAGAAGCCGGGGATTCAAGGAAAGAAGTATTGTAGTTTGGAGCTTTGTCAATTGTCGAGAATTAAAGACGTTATCAGGGACGCCTTGGCGAAGTCGTCGAAAATTAGGTGGACCGATCACGCTATGTGTTTCTCCGGTAACCGCTAGATGAGGGCCGTCGTCGACCAAATTCCGCGCAATATCAGGAGAACGCCAGGACGGCCGCCACGCCGTGGTGGAAATTCTTCTTGAAAGCCCTGGACGAACGATATGACGCTCTTCGTGTCCCTAGTGCGAGAAGGATCCATTGAAGCACTTTGGCACGCGACAGGGACGAATGGAGACGCTGCTGGCGCTCAACGGAGCAAATCAACGGTAAATGGCAAGGTTACACATAAGGTGTTCTGGCGGTCTCTTCAAGGAAAATCGTGATCAGTTAAATGTCTTGCTATGGTCGACGCATGATTCTGAATCCGCCTTTGTTCAGTCACGGAGATTTGATAAAGCATGCCAGCGAAGAAGAAAACCAGCTGCGAACCTGGAGCCAGATTCCTCAACGACTTACAGCGATTTAACAGAGAAAATTACAGCCGAAGTCTCTGATAGCACGGCTTATCAGGCGATATGGTGAGCGGTAAGCCGCGTTATCTGAGGTTCCGCTGTGAATTCTCTGTAAAAGTTATGTAAGTCGTTGACGAATCCGATCCCTGGATGACTTAGGTGGTTTTTCACATCGCATTTTTCACATTTTCACATGAATTAGATAAGCTGTATGAGTGTAAAGCGCCACATTGTCCATTTTAGGGACTCCCCTTTCAGAAAGATCATCAACCTTTATTCATTTTTTCACGTTGGGCAAGCAGTTGCAATCGAATTTTTATTCATTTTTTAAAAATCGCGTATAACAAATAACATTCATTCCGTCTGTTCATGGCAAATATCAGCAAATTCAGGAGCTCGCAATACACTTTTGATCATCTTCTTGAGTATAGGGTATCGTGGAATAATGGGGTATAATCGAGACGCATCATATTTGTCGTGTAGATCCTGAAAACAGAAGGAATTCATGACATGGATCTGAGATGTAGGTGTTCCTCTGCTAGGAAATTTGCATGTAGGGAGGCTAGTATGTAAGGCACCAAAAAAGGAAAAATTAACTCGAATGCCATCTAAGATGGACGTCAAGTTTCTCGCTTTGAACCTGGCTTCTGAAAAAAGCGGTGCAAATTCAAACTCATGCAAACATAATAAGAGGCTTCTGTTTAAAACGGTTGAAAAGTTCAGCCGGTGTGAATCGGAAGCTGAACTCATGTCGGGGTACTTTCGAGCCTATGGCAAGGCAAGCGCTAGCATTTGTCGATCTTTCACATACCAACCCTACAGGAAAGCACAGTTGCAAAAGGACTTGCCTTTGGAAAGAGTAACATTAATCTGTTGGCTGCTACGCATGTCGACCTATTGTTAGTTCAAACACAAGTGCTCTCGTGGTTTCAGGTAAAAATAGAAAGCGCGGCTCATTCCTGAATGATCGGGGGACGATCAGAAGGTACACCCGCCAACTGCTGGGGGGCGTGCTATCTTCCTCTCACCCCTTTGCTCACCCACCCCGATCCCCTAGGCTTCAACGAGAGTCTACCGGCTGCCTTACGAAACCTTCGACACGCAAAATAAAAGTTTCCGGTGCGCAGAACAGCGGTGTACACCCTGTCGCCACGCCCCTCACCAGGGGGCGGGTGTACCTCCTGTCGCGCTGCCTGAATAATCACCGCCACAGCCGTTTTTGCTCTGTTTAGTGCTTGCGCACTGAATACCATGTGTGAAATCGTCGTGAATAAGTTGTTACAGGATGTTCTGTTGCGATCAAATCTCTTGCACCAAGCGGGACTCGAACCCGCACCTTCTGCTCTGCGGGCAACGATGTTACGCCTGTAACAACATATAACCTCTATAGCGGGATATCGAGGATGTTACGTGCGGTCAAACAGCAGCAATGGTTAAGGCGTAGCATCGCTGCCCGGAAAGCAGAACAGGTATTCGAAGTACTTTCGTGGCTTCAGGCAAAAATAGAAAGCGTGGCGCACTCCTGAGTAATCACTTCAGCCCTATTTCCTCTGTTTAATGCTTCGGTAGTGAATACCAGTGTGAAATTATCGTGAATAAGTTGTTACAGAATGTTTTGTTGCGATCAAATCTCTTGCATCAGGCGGGAGTCGAACCCGCACCTTCTGCTCTGCGGGCAGAGATACTACTCCTTATATCACATCCGGTGCTGTTTGACCGCACGTAGCATTCGTGATGGAGAATACGTGCAGTGAAACAGCGCCGATGGTGTAAGGCGTAGCAGTGCTGCTCGGAAAGCAAAACAGGTCATTGAAGTGCTTTCGTGGTTCCAAGTAAAAATAGAAAGCGTGGCGCATTCCTGAGTAGTCACCGCCGCAGTTCTTTTTGCTCTGTTTAAAGCTTCGCTACTGAATATCATGTGTGAAATCGTCGTGAATAAGATGTTACAGGATGTTCTGTTGCGATCAAAACTCTTGCACCAGGCGGGACTCGAACCCACACCTTCTGCTCTCCGGGCAACGATGCTACGCCTGTAACGACATATAACCTCTATAGCGGGATATCGAGGATGTTACGTGAGGTCAAACAGCGTCGATGGTGTAAGGGGTAGCATCGCTGCTCGGAAAGCAGAGTGTGCGGGTTCGAATCCCGCCTGGCGCAAAAGTTTTGATCGCAATCCTGTAACAGCGTATAATCTCTATGTACATCAGCCGTTCCTGGCTTGAACAAATGTCTTAAAATTTCGTGAACAAATTGGTCAAAATTGTACGTAAAAACAGATGAGCTTTAGATCTATACCAGCTGAGGAGCATTTTCCCCAGCCTTTTTTAAACATTGAATGTAAATTATTTTAGAAGTAGAACACACCGAACTAGCATACAAGCCTTCACTAGAATTTCCTTGTCGGAAGAGGCCGTCCTGTCTATATTCGTTTCGCTTTTCTAGCGATGCTTCATCTGACAAAGACAGATTCTAGCCTTTTATGGATTGCGCCACGCACGCTGTTTCTACGTCCTATCGTGATGCAATATGAATGCATTTATGTGGTGAAAAGTTTGGTAGTATTCCTGCACCATAGTGGCCTCTTAGTTTGTAAAAAAGTGGGCTAAACTAAGCGTAGAACTCACTGAGGTCATTTTTGCATGGTAGCACACCCCAACGGTGCTTCATATTCGGCCAAAAATATTTTCGTTTGTAAGGCCTAAATTCACCTTAACAATCTTCCTCAGGCCTTGATACTTCCTTATTAATTTGTACAGCTGCACATAGAGATTTTCTGCCTCCTTCTGCAATTCCTCAGTTTTTCGACCTAAATGTGTTAACATTAAACAGACATCAAAATTAAAGTGCAATCCTGGATCGGATTCAACAACGACTTACATAACTTTAACAGAGAATTCACAGAGGAAAACTCAGAAAACGCGGCTTATCGCTCACCATATCGCTTGATAAGCCGTGCTATCAGGGATTTCGGTTGTAATTTTCTCTGTTAAATTGCTGTAAGTCGTTGATGAATCCGGCCCCTGAATAAGAACATGAGGACAGTACTCTTTATGGAATCGTAGAGGCTCTGATCAACACGAGTTTCGACCGTTCGACCCATCATAGTCGAACTCAGCAGCGCGCCAATTCCTCCAGTTGGAGGACACGGTGACGTCTCTTCGAGGAGGTGTATGATCCTGAAACGGATTTGGGACGAAGGTTGATGGTGCTGAGAAGCTAAATGGTTAATTATGAGGGTTGGCTCAAGTTTCGCGTACCTCACGACATACTCATTCGAGTCCTCTGAGCCGTCTTGAGTTGGTAGATCGAGCAGTTTCCAGTACTGCTTCTCCATGATCACTACCTGAAGTGTCATTCATATTTAGCCGACATTCTACGTTATCTTATGACCGAGGGATTGCTAAGTTTGCTAATGGACGACATGTAACGCATAAGGAATAAAGGGATAGAGGACGGTGTCAGTCAATCTTTTTGTTGGGTACGCCACGCATTCTACTTCTAGGAATGTCGAGGTGATAATTTGAATGTGTACTGGATCTAGGGACGCGTGTAGCGCAGTCGGAGGAGGTGTTGGCTGTAGCGTGCACCCGGTATCAGGTTCTTGGTTTGGATTTCACGTCCGACTAACCAAGCCTTCTACCCCTCGGGGTCGGTGACTGGAACCGAAACTGTTACCGGACTTGTCTGGGCAGGCCACAGCGCTGAGTTGTTCATCGGCTGGCCATCGTAGTCGTTGTATGTAATCGCCTCCAGGACATCCCGTAGAAGTAGAATGCGTGGCTCATCCCAAAAGAGACTGACAACGCTGCCCTTTATCCTTTTATCCATTACCAGTCGTTCAGCGGCCTAGCGGCCGCCTCCGACTGGTTGGGGGCTTCGCCCCCAAACCCCGAGAAGAGAACACTCCGACCATCTTCTTTTCCCAACTTTTAGACCTTCATACCTCAAAAACAAACTTCAGATTCGTGTTCAGCGACCTCGATTACCCCCACGGCCAAAGTTTAGCGCCGCTTGAACGCCATCCTCAAAAAATCGATAATATTGATCGATATCGAGTGGTCGACTTCAAATTCGAGTTTATCGACCTCGACTACCCCCAGGGCTGAAGTTTCGTGCCGCCGACATGCTCGGCACGTCTACGGCTCGCCATGCAGGGTTGCCGACGTGTTTGGCACGTCTACGGCTCGCCATGCACGGTTGCCGACGTGTTCGGCTGCCGCGCCCCAACTCAAAGTGAGACGGACGGACAGTGTGACGGTGTGACACAGTGACACACACAGTGACACACACACACATACGCTTGCTCCTTTATATATAGTAGGATCTTTGGTCTATACAGTGACTTTCGGTGGACAAGTTAGCGCTTTATCCTTCCCAGACATGTCTGATACCAATCCATCGACCCCGGAGGCTTGGCTGAACTGGGGAAATCCGAACCAGGAACCTGTCCTCGGGGTTTGTACGCCACCGCCGGCGCCATCTCCGACTGCGCAACGATGCACCCGCGCTCAAACGTAGACGCTATAACAGAACGGTTCGTGCGACGGTTGTAGTAAACCAACTCTACTATTATTTTTTTAAATTTAATAAATCTGACAGTCGTAATTTTACTAGTTTCAGTTTCATTGTTATTTCATTGTGTTATTATATTTTTAATTATTTAGACTAGGTAAACGAGGAAAAGATCCCAATAAAAAGTTATGGGATAGAGGACGGCGTTACTCAATTTCTTTTGAGAAGCGCCACGCATTCTACCTTTACAAGATGTCGTGGAGGCGATTTTGAATGCGTACTTGGCCATACAATGACTTGCCGATTAACAAGTCAGAGCTATATCCTTCCCAGACAAGTCTGGTACCAATTCACCGACCCAGGAGAGATGGAAGGCTTGGTTGACCTGGGTGGAGAATCCGAACCAAGAACTTGGTATCAGGTGCACGCGACAGCCGGCATCTCCTCCGACTGCGCTACACGCGCCCCTAAGGCTCCGATAATACAAAGAAACGGTGCCTATGTGCATCAATTATTTCTGAGTCTCATTAAAGACCGCCTAACGACTCTTATCTAGGCCAATACGAGCTGCATAAAATCGCCATATTACGGTGACACAGTCCGAAGAAGGTCAGCACCATGCAGTCTTTGGCGAGACTCAGTGTGTATTGTCGCTGGAATAGGCAGTTCTCAGCTCCGCCTTCCACTTTTTTGTTGATAAAGGATAAAAGATAAAAGACGGCGTTTTTCAA
This sequence comes from Heligmosomoides polygyrus polygyrus, assembly GCA_947396885.1. Classification (NCBI taxonomy): domain Eukaryota; kingdom Metazoa; phylum Nematoda; class Chromadorea; order Rhabditida; family Heligmosomidae; genus Heligmosomoides; species Heligmosomoides polygyrus. The sequence continues at coordinate 6,609,453 of OX377201.1, read as the reverse complement.
TCCCCTTTGGGATTCGGCACGCATTCTATTTCTACGGGATGTCGTGGAGGCGAGTTGAATGCGTATCTGGCCATACAATGACTTGCGGTAGCCAGCCGATGAACAAGTCGGCGCTCTACTCTTCCCAGACAAGTCTGGTACCAATTCACCGACCTCGGAGGGATGGATGGCTTGATTGGCCTGTGCGGGAAATCCGAACCAGGAACCTGGTATCGGGTGCAGACGACAGCCGGCGCCTCCTCCGACTGCGCTCCATGCGCCCAAATGTTGATATTCTAATTAAATCACTTGCAGAGATTGCTTTCAGTTGTTTTCAGAAGCTGAAAGCAGAGGCAGCGGCAAACTTCTCGAAGTGTAAACGGTGGATTTTCAGAAGAAGGTAACAGGTTGAAGACCAGCGTTTATCTTGGAGATACACTGAATGCGTTCCTGGCCAACACAATGATCTAGACAGTAACGATTCTACAACCAGAACAGACAGTGGAGAAACGAAGGAAAGAAGAAATGAGAAAATGCAAAAAATAGAAAAAATTAAAAAATTTGCTCAATGGCGATGAAATTTTCAAGAAATCGCAAATAATGAGCAAATAAAGAGTCAAAAGCAAATAAAGTAGATAAAGCAAAGTAAAGTAGTACTTCACCAAATGATGAAAAAAAACATTTTTCCGTTTTATAGTAAAATAGGAACCTATTTTTTTATGGTTATCAACAGTTTTTTTCGTCGACGTGAAAACTTCCTAAAAATTCTTGAACTAATAGCCAAGTAAATGCGCAAAAGCTATAATAAATTACTACCAAATCTGCCAATTAAAATAAGAAAGAATTGAGAAGAGGAGCTTTTTGAGATTAACTAAGAAACAATTAGACTAGAAAGCTTTAGCAGATCAAGCGATTTAATTCTGAAAAAACCAAGTTGCAAGAAGGCATAGAGAACTCACTTCTCGTACACTTTGCTGCAATTTCATATATCGCATGATTGGATTCATGCTCTTCGACTTTAGGTAATCCTCTTGTAATTGCTTCAAGCCGTTCTTCAATTTCCTGAAAAATGTGAAATTTGAAAAGAATTTCTTTGTTGCTAAAATTCAATTTCTAAACAAAATTTATTCATTTGTTCCATGTCTCGAATGTGGTCAGCATTGGGGGGGGGGGGGAGCGCGCCAGCTAATCATATCCAATCAGAGTACCGAAAGAACAATCACGGTGAAGAGCTTCATGAAATCGACATTTTACCAAGGAAGATTATGCCGAGATCCGTAGAGTCTACCAACCGAACACACGCCGTGCATTCAGACTGCCGGCCATACGCAACTTCTCTGAATGGCATGCCCGCTCGATTTGACTTGATTGGCTGGCGCGCTCCCACCTTCCAATGCTGCCCACATTAGCGACTAAGATTATTTGCTCATTTATCTATGCACACCGAAGTGGGCCTACAATGAGAATAAAGGAAAAAGTTATAATATAACGTCATAGAAACAAACGAGCTAAGAAGAAGAGAAAATTTAAAGAAAAAGAATCTAAACCTAATGAAAAAACGGCAAGTGATTCAGTGAAAGATCCAATATAACAGAAGAACGACAAGTAATGCTATTTTTTGTCCAGGCGAGACTGCAACCGGGCCCTTACCATTTCAGGCACCTCACTCAAAATATTTTCCTTTGGTCCCGCTAGCACTTCATTACCTACTATACTGGGAGTAATTCTTACCATCATAGTCGATAGGGTAAGAGATCACATCTCTGTTGATAAACCGAATGATAGTAGGAGTCCTATCTCGAACTAAAATTTCTATCATAATTTGCCATCATTGTGATATCTATGTATAACACGGAGACGAAAATAGAGCTGCAGTTATTTTAAACAAAATGCGATTTTGTTTACTCATGGTAGCGCAGTCGGAAGAGGCACGACTGCTACCACCAAGGTCGAGGTTCTTGCCTCGGAACATCCGATAAGACCAACCAAGCCTTCCATACCTTCGGGATCGATGAATTGGTAAAAGACTTGCCTGGGCAGAAACAACGTTGAGTTGTTCATCGGCTGCTGGCTGTATGCTAAATACGCATTCATATGCTCCTCACGACATCCCGTAGAAGCGGAATGCGTGGCGCATCCCGAAAAGAAGATGACTAACGCCGTCTTTCATCCTTTATCCGTTGTAAGCTGTGCCCTCTAAGGCGCTCAGCCTTTGAGGATAATAAGATAAAGGACGGCGACACTCAATCCCTTTTGGGATGCGCCACGCATTCTACTTCCACGGGATGTCGTGGAGGCGATTTGAACAATATTTATTTGGCCATACAATGACTTGCGGTGGCCAGCCGATACACAACTCAGCGCTCTATCCTTCCCAGACAAGTCTGGTTCCAATTCATCCCGGAGGGATGAAAGGCTTGGTTGGCCTGGGTGGAAATCGAACCAGGAACCTGGTATCAGGTGCACGCGACAGCCGGCGCCTTTTCCAACTGCGCTACACGCGCCTCAGCCTTTGCCTTAAACAATACTCGTTCGCGTATGGTTCCTGAGATTTCTGATGTATGGTGTGTGGTGGTGCAGTCGGAGGAGGCGTCGGTTTTCGCGTGCATTTCGATTCAACATTCTTATTCTCGGTTTGGGTTTCCCGTCTGATCATGGTACAACCTGGCCATCTTCAAGTCTTGATGCAGCGTGTCGTGACGTTCGTGTGTGTCCTTGAAGAGTTGTGATAAAACGTTCGCCACGTTCTATCACGACTCTTCAAGGACACACACGCTGGGATTCGCCCAGGTCCCGACGCAGAGGGCATACGGTCGCGCGCACGCGCCGCGAAGCAGTATAAACGCCCTCCCGCGTACGTCGAGCAGTCTTCAGCTTCGTCATCGCAGCGAGCGGTCGGTCTGCTCTCCTCTCTGCAGCAGCCAGCGGCCGGCACTCTATCGTCAGCGCAGTTCCATCGACATTGGGACATTAACTCGACTAGCTGCGCAGGACATCCGGACGACCAGGACAGGGCGCGCAGAAGCATCAGTAAGGAGGTAACCGCAGAGACCGACCGACCACCGCCCTAGTAAGCAAGGCTCCAGGGTAGAAGTCTGGCAGGATCTGCGAGTTGCGCCTGAGGCTGACCCACAGATGAGGTGGCGGGGCCCAGTCTTTGAGTGGTAGGAAGTTGTGTTGCTCTTAATTGATATGTATTGTGTGTATTGAAGTTTCTATGAAAGTACGATATCTATTGAGAAATGTCATACGACTTGAGAGTGGGAAACGGTTTATTCCGAGCGCAGTAGTACATACTGCAGGAGGTTGGTCGGTTCAATGGTATCGCGTGAGTGATTTGAAGATGGGCAAGGGATGTCGTGAGCAGGGATGGGCGGAAATTTTGAAAATTTTCCCAGAAAACAGAAAACAGAAAATCGCTTTCGTCAGAAAACAGAAATCATAAAACAGAAGAGTCAAAAACGCCAGAAAATCAGAAAACAGAAATCAGAAAACAGAAAATTTAGAAATTATCACACGATCTAATTATTTTACCCAAAGATTCATTTTTCCAGTAGCAAATGCTTTTGTATGACTAGAAATGTAGTCGTAGACCAGCGTTTTATTTTGTAAGCGTTATAAAAATTTCTACTACATTCCAGTCTACTGCAATCAGCAAGTTGTAAATCTGGACTGATAGATCCTAGGAATCTCGATACGTGAAGTACACAACATTACTCATCAGCCCCGTTTCACCGCGAACGCCTCAATCAGATAATGGTCCCACTAGTAAGAAACTTTTAGAGTACCGAACACGATGAATCAGTGATCACTGTTTCCATATTTCAACTCAATTGCTTGAGTTTGTAGACCCACTCTCGCAACATACTCTAAAGCTGTGCAGAGATTCGTTGAATATTACTGGCTCCGCTAGAATCTGTAATCCTAGTTCCTTTCGTTCTTGGTCATACCTTTCCTTGTAGTAGTCTAGTTTCCGCGTAACTGAAAGTTCTCAGGCCAACTTACCAATACTCTTTACAGCACCTAGTTACTGCTTAGCCGACTAAAGATGATGTGCACTGGCTTGGTGCCTTACAGTACAGTACGAGATTTTGACTGAAGGGGCTGTCAGCACAACAGATCTTAGGTGAAGGTGCTTTTTTGAATGCGTAGACACCATATAATGAAGACCGAGCATATACCCTCTTTATCACATTATTATTTCATCTCATATCTATATATCATATTAAATCTCAGTGGAAGACCAGCAGAACCGCCTTGCTGTACAGAGGAGTGCACGACATTAAACAATCGCCTGGTCTGCCTGATGTACGTAGTCTATAAGCTGTTAACTCGAGTCCTCCTGAATAGGATCGGCAGAACGCTGGACGAAGGACAGTCATGCGAACAAGCAGGATTTCAGAGAGGATTCAGTACGGTCGACCACATACACATCATTACGAGACTTATCGAAGTGTCGCGAGAGTGAAAGCTGCCGCTGCACGTTCACTTGAAGAAGGCATTCGACTCTGTCGAAACTGAAGCGGTCGTCGAAGTCCTGCTCGTTCAGGGCGTTTCTACTGTGTACATCAGAGTCATTCGAGAGCTGCAGAGTGGATTCACGACAAAGGTCTCGCCATTCTACAACAACGTCGTTGCCAAAGTGAATAGAGAGGTTCGATGAGAGGGTACTATATCCCCGGTTCTCTTCTGCGCCACCCTTCAAAACGTCATTCGACCACTAGAATGGGAAGACATGAGAGTGAAAGACGACAGACGGCACCTACACCATCTAACACCGAGCGCTAGCCAGGCAGAGCAAATGCTTGCTGGCTTCGACTGTGTATGTGGGAACGTTGGACTATAGCTGAATTTTACGAAGACGATGTTCATGAGGAACGGACAAGTTTCTGACGCCCCACTCTCACTCAATGGAACGAACATCTTCGAATGCTCCAGATACGTGTATCTGGGTCGTGAAGTCAACATGACCAACTAACTAAAGCGGGAGATGGGAAGGAGGATGCGAGCGGCTTGAGGAGCTGTCAAGAGAGTCGTGGAGAAGACGCAGAACGTCGGGTTCCGTACCCACCTTTTCGACTTCACTGTTCTTCCTGCCCTAAAAGACGCATCAGAGACCTGGGCTCTACGAAAGCAGGATCAACACGCGATCAGCGTCGCGTAGCGGGGAATCGAGAGGACAATGCTCGGAGTGATACGACTCACGCAATTGAGAGAAGGCCTCGAGACTTCCGAGCTTCGCCGACGTTCAAAGATCAGGGACGCTGTCGCATAGGCCAAGTCGTCGAAAATTAGGCGGGCAACGTAATGCGCTTTGCAGACACCGAGTGGACGAGAGCCATCACCGACTAGACTCCACAGGATGTCAAGAGAACACCAGGATGCCCACCTACGCGTTGGTCGGACTTCGTCAAAGCCCTGAATGAACAATATGACGCTCTTCGTTTCCCTCGTGCGAAAAGGATTCTTTAGATACCCTGGCACGTGGCATGGACGTGTTGAGACGCTGCTGGTGCCCGCTTGAACAACTCGATGATCAATGGGACGACAGATGATATAAGTGGTAAATGAGAAATTTCGTGTATCAGTACTGTATCATTACAGCAGCGAAATCGAAGGTAACTAAAACTTTTCTGTCTCTTACTAATTTGTGACACCAAGGGGGGAATCTTCATAGTTAGAAAAGCAGCTTCGACGAAGGCTCCGCAGAAAGCGATATTGGGGATGACCGACTAACAGTGATCAATTTTTAAACCGGAGGTGGAGAATAACCCTACCCACAGTAACTCTAGGACAAGCGGTTAGTTAGTACATAACTTAATGCCCTCAGAATACTAGTTTTAAAGATTTAATATAAAATTTTTAGTGATAGTTCATGAGTATGCGGCGCAATTACTACACGAGAAAATCCAAAAACGCCACATGCTTTCCATTTAAGATGCTCTAGAAATACTATTGTGGAATGAAGCTCACTACTCTATAATACTTTTTGGATTCCTTTCATTAGATTTCTGTGATAACATTTTGTTCGTAACTCTATTTTCTGTTTTCTGGCCAATTTTTGGCCATTTTCCCAGAAAACAGAAAACAGAAAAAATTTGTCAAAAATGGCCAGAAAATCAGAAAACAGAAAACAGAAAACAGAAATTCCGCCCATCCCTGGTCGGGAGCTAGGACAGGTGCAGTTCGCGCGGAAGAACCTAAACAGCATCCATATTGGCATGAGGTGTCTTCAGTCGGGGCAATAAGGGCCTAACCTTAACGTGGCAGGCAAAGTAAAGCGCCGTTTATACTTCGACGCCGAGCGCCACGCATTGTGGCTATATTGATCGGGCGCCGCGATCGATCAATTTGGCCACTTTACAGGGCGTCGCATCGATCGGCGTCGGAATATAAACGGGGCTCCGGAGTGGCGGCGAGCTTTTGCGATGCAATTCTTACAGGATGTAGGGATCCGTGTGGGAGTCCAAAACCATACTTACTTTTCTTGGAATGCTCTTCTGTGGTCGAAAAAACGTGTGTACGCGTGCGCGCGAAGTTCATGGCGTTCTGCTGCCATCCAACCGGATGTGCTCGGTTGGCGTAGTGGTAACAGGTTTGCACTGTACCATATCAGCAACGATACCGTAAATACACAAAAACACATAAACTTCACGGGATAAGTATGAATTTGGTTTGATACCGGTAAAAATTTAACATTAACAATAAAATATCCTTTTCAGCCGCCGGGTGCATGATTCTGTGATACAAAAAATTGCTACACACAGCAGAAATGGCATCTTGAAAGTAAGTAAATAGCATAGAACACCATACGAGCTGGATTCCATTCGCACGTATTTGTTCGATTGCAGATTATAAGCCCGACCTATCGGCAGTTCTGCGCTCCGGTGTTCCGGCCATGCCTGACACACGCTTGAGTGGCGGCTGGATAAGTTGATGATCACCCGGGGCCCTTCTCTACGCCTAGCGATTATGCCTTCAACGAAGAAGAAGTAATGATGCCTTGTCAGGGAGAGGAAGATTGTTCGTTCCTAGCGTTTGCAAGATGTTGCTGGTGTGATAGGCCATTATGTTTTAAATGTTTCATAGTTCTATAACAAAATTGTTGATTACCATTGTCAGCTATAAAGGCCTATGGTATAGTCCCGCGGAAGTACCCGCGGGACGTCCGCGGACGGAAGGTGCATAGTGGAAGGCGGTCGCGACCAGTACGGTCGGCGGCCGACACTGAATGATAATCGCACTGAAGCGCGCTTATCATTCAGTGAATTAGGAACGTTCCAAGTTCACGGAATCGGTCGCTTTCGAGTTGGAGCACGTTTATTTTTGATAACATTTTTGATAACACTGACCGACAGCCTCCTGCGGTGCATTGCCCGTCCACCGACCGCTGCCGACGACCCGCGGAAAATGGGTGTTGCGGGCTGCGGCTAGTGGGCGCGCGTTGGGTCCCGACTAGATTATTCCCGTCCCGCGGACACTTCCGCGGGACTATACCGTAGGCCAAACACAGTTACTTCATGTGAGCAAGAAATGTTTTCTTATGTTAGCGATCCAATAGAATGATACAGTGTAAATACGATCCATTGAGAGGTAACTCAAACGAAAGCCCAAAAAGGGTAGGTTTAAATATTAAAAGCACTAATCGCGTAAAAATTGACTCCTGTGATCTCGCAAGCCCATAATGATAACGATCCAATGTGTGCAAAAACACTGCTAGCACCGGGGACTGAACCATCAAACCCGATCGGTACACCCGGGACCCTGTTACCACTACGCCAACCGACCACATCCGTGCAGGTGGTAGCAGTGCGCCATGAGCCAACGCGTCCACAAGTTTTCTTCGACCACAGAAGAGCATTCCGGAAAAGGTAACTATGGTTTCGACTCCCCGGGACCCTACATCCTGTAAAAATTGCATCGCAAAAGCTCACCGCTACTCCGGAGGCTCTTCTTGTAAGAGCTAGTGCGCAGGGTAAGACCTTGACTCTGATTGTGCCTTAACACGTGGCCTCGGGTTGAGAGCGGCATGCGTTCTACCACCGGTGCAGCGGACTCGCCCAGCGGGGCACGACACAGCCTATCGAGCCAACGCTGCTTTAGTCTTCCTCGTGGCCGCTTTCCGGGCACCTCGATGTTAACGCCAGTCTTTCGGACAGTGTCACCGTTTGCGCGAAGAAGGTAGCCGTACCATCGCAGACGAAATTCGCGAAGTTTCTCAACTGTCGGTGTGACACCAAGTCTTTGCCGAAAGGAGTCGTTGCGCACTCGGTCCAAACGCGTAATTCCGGCCGTCAACCGCAGCATGTTCGTTTCCATTACGCTGAGGCGCCTTTCAATTTCTTTAATCACTGTCCAGCATCCAGAGGTCAGACGACTGCTATGTAGATCTTGGATTTAAGCCGCTCTGGTGCCTTCTTGTCGCAGAGCACGCCCGTGAGGCCATTGTATAGGCCAGAAACGCATCCAAAATGCCTGCATGATATCGCGGAAAAGTAGAATGCGTGGCGCATCCCACAAAGAGGTTGACTCGAGACTGACAGACGCCGACCTTTGTCCTTTTATTTGTTTGAGTTTTCTTTGCGCATTGTTACTCTCTTGTTTACCGCTGTGACATTACAGTTAATATAAGGATACTATTTAAAACAATTGAAATTGATTTTCGTCCTTCAAGGAGCCCCTTTGTCCACTCACCGATAGGGATCTAAAATTCGTAACCGCGTCCGATGGAGTTTGTAGACAGTGTTGATCAGATTATCTCTACTCGACCCTAGAATGATAGAAATGTCAACACTAGAGGTTACAGACTAATCCAAAGACTGTGCACTCACGTCCTGGTGTAGTAAACTGTGGGCAGTCGGAGGAGCCCTCCTTTGCCATAGAGAGCAGTATGTTGAACATTAGGTCCTGAAAAATGTAGGAATGTATTAATATTCTATGAAAAGACAAGCACATTCTCATGTTCTGGGGATTTCAACAGAAAAATCGATAAAGTAAGTGGAGGGCTACTTTGCTAGAATTAGCTACCACTCACTCTGTGATACAAAAAACGTCATTTGGCCCCTGTGGAGCTCTTGGTATCCCGCGATGCTCGAAGTAATACGTTTCACACACGTAAGAGAAGAGGAATATGAGGAATTCTAAGCCTAATTTCAACTGTCGATTGAGCTATGTCGTCGCAAATTAGGTGGGTCAGTCACATAGGAGTCGAAACCGACTGGATTCTACGAGACTTTCACTGACTGACAGCGAACGAGAGCAGAAACTGACTGAACTTCGAAAATCAAGGCAACAATCAATCTGCCGGTAGGCTTCAGCAAGACCTCTGGTATGACAATGCTCCTGCTCCTGCACTCTCAGTATGGATCAGTTTGACACAAAAGTTAGAAGAATGCAGACATCGTCGACGCCTGATCAAGCAAATCGGTGGCCAACTAAGAGATTCGCTGTTTGTATGCCGTAGTACACTGTACTCCAGTCTTTCCAGACCTTTTTACAGTCAAACTTTTAGCCAGAAGGAGTGAATGATTGAAGGAGTGACAATCTTGTAGAGCCTTACATACCAGTAACTTACATATTCTATCATCAACTTCCGTGTCTTCGAAACTAATTGTATTGCTTAGCTATTATTTCTTACGTTACATAGCTTTTATTAATGAAATTAGAGGATAAAAATGGGTATGTAGCTGAACGCCGTCATCATGTAGCGTTCAGCTGGGCGCGTGTAGCGCAGCCGGAGGAGGCGCCGACTGTCGCCTGCACCGATACCAGGTTCCTGGTTCGGATCTCCCGCCCAGGTCAACCAAGCCTTCCATCCCTCCTGTGTCGGTGAATTGGTACCAGACGTGTCTGGGAAGGATAAAGCGCTGACTTGTTCATCGGCTGGCGACTTCAAGTCATTGTATGGCCAAATACGCATTCAAATCTCCACACATCCCGTAGAAGTAGAATGCGTGGCGCATCCCAAAAGGGATGGAATAACGCCGCCCTTTATCCTTTATGTAGCTAAACCGCATATATAAATAGGATATACATAAATAAGTAAATAAATAATAAACATAAATAGGATATACAGGATATACATAAATAAGTAAATAAATAATAAACGTATATGCAATTTTCATGTCGAATTGGGTCCTTTTCAAATCAAATCAATCATCAGTCAAGTAACAAGATGCATAGGCGTTCATGTAGGGTGAGGGTGGTGACTGATTTTTAAGCTATTTCTTTATTTATTCCTAGAACGGAAGGCTCCCTCGCGAACAATGTATACCACCTTCACGTCGAAATGGACATTTCTCAAATCAAATTGGACACTCTTTTAAACTAGCCTAGGACTTCTGCAATCAAAGATAACTTCTAATTTGAAATCAGCTTTCCTCTACATTAGACTAGAAGCTTTCCAAAAAGGTTAGAATAATTTTTTCCTTAGAGGAAAATTTTAGTATAACTTTCTTTGACATTTTAATTCACTTCCCAATAAGGAACACATAGTATAAAATTTGATAAAAAATTTGTTTTTTGAGAACAAATATGGTTTAAAGTTTGTTTTAACGAACAGGAAGGGAGCTGTTTTTATTGCAAAGAAGGAGATTGCGCCGTGCTCTCGTCCGAGACGTCGTGATTTTTTTTCGATTGAAAGAAGAATTTCTGTTTGCATGGAGTTAGCCACCCGTTAACAAAACAGCAACAAAAACATATGAGAAAAGCAACTGCAAAAAGCACACATAACCTCACTTTAATGGATTATGTAACTGGGATTTACACTATCAATCAAATAAAGATTGCGGCAAACTTTTTGAGTGCATGGCGAAATCTGATCTCTTAATGCGCTATATCCTTGTTTGTTTGTTGTGCTTCAGAACAAATTTTAATTTATTATTCTTTAAATAAAAAATTTATAAAATTATTACACTTATTGGGACAGGTAGACTAAAATTCTTTAAGGAAGGTTATAGTTTCAATTTTTCAAAATTTTTTGATGTTTCAAAAATGGTTTCAGAAAATTGTTTGTTGGAAAAATGATTGAAAAATATTTTCGAATTCTCCTTGAACAAAAAATTATTCGAAGATTTGGAAGAGTTCGCTTTGATTCCAAAAGTCTTGGACTAGCATAGATGACTGTTCAATTTGAGGTGCAAAGTGTCAAATTTGATTTGAGAAGTTCCAATTCCACGTAAAATGATATATATATATATATAAATGCTATTATTTAATTTATTATTATTTAAAATCTATTTTATTATTTATGTTGATTATTTATTCTTCATATTTATAAATTTATATTTAATATTCATTATTATTGGCGTGTGTAGTGCAGTCGGACGAGACGACGGTTGTCACTGTACCCCGATTTAATGTCCTTGGTGAGAATCCCGTGAAGGCTTCAAGCCTTCCATCCCTTGAAGGTCCGAAATGGTATCCAAACCTGTATGGCGAGGACGAGCTGGCTGGGCGGTCCACTGACTAGCTACGTTAGTCACTATGCGGAAGAAATAAGGATAAACTATGCAGATCGGCGTTAATCAACCACTTCGTGGGATGTGCCATGCACTCTACTTCTACGGGATGATATGCAGGCAATTTGAATGTGCGTTTGGCCAAGAAAAAAGAAAAAGGGATGGAAGGCTTAGTTGGGCTGGCGGAAAATCCGAACCAAGGATCTGGTATCGGGTGCATGCGAAAGCCGCTGCCTATCCGACTGCGCTACCATGTGCTCTCCGGAGAGAATACACACATAAAAAGCAGCAGATATAAACGAGTGTGGAAGCAATATCAAAATAAGAACAGTCAGTGAACGCGATTGTCTTCGAGCGGCTACTTCGGAACGATGCTATTGTCACCCACAGTCGTCTATTCGCTGTGAATTTTGGTCTTGGAAACTGAGACAAAAAGGCCTTCTGGGCGCTGACACGGAGATTAGTTCGTCACTGCTGCCGGCATTTCCTGGAAGCACTTAGGTCAGCTTCTTCCCTGGGATCCGCGTTGCCCTATGCACGCGGTTTCCGATGAAACGGGGAGCTCGTCGGAAGCCACGAGGACAGAGCAGTGTGAATCCAGGGGAACTTCATCACATAGGAAAAGCGACGACGTAAAAATCTAGAAATGTCAAGAAGTGACCACCATGGGGTTACTCAGTCCTTTTTGGGGTGCGCCACGCATTTCCACTTCTACGGGATGTCGTGGAGATGATCTGAATGCGTAGCGTTGATACAATGACTTGCGGTGGCCAGGAACGAGCAAGTCAGTGTTTTATTCGTCCCAGACACGTCTTGTACCAATTCTCCTATATCGTAGGAACAGAAGGGTTTCGTCCTGGTCTGGAAAGTCGAACCAAGAACCTGGTATCGGATGAGCGCGACAGCCGGGACCTCCTCCGACTGCGCCACTCTCGTGCTGCCGCGTTTTATTATGAAATTGATGTTTTCCGTGAAGTTGGCCGACGTCCCCGTAGGGTGGAGAATACATTCGTACGGTCCTTGGCGAGGACTAATGCAAGAGTCTTTTCTCTTACCAGGCTATGTACTCTTTTTCAAGGTATCAGAGATGAGCTAGGCATCTCTATTTGATTGACGACCCACGGTGGTACTTTCCTGGTTATCATCCAGGAAAGTACCAAAAATTATTTCTGCAGAATTTAGTTGGAAGATGAGGTAAATGACTTCGGGCGGTAAGGTGGCGTGGCAAATCCCTGTTTGGCAAAATTTTTATGCAATAATGTTATTTGCAAGTTAAGTTTCAGTTTACTATTTTCACATCGATGGGCGCGTGTGGCGCAGTCGGAGGAGGCGCGACTGTCGCGTGCACCCGATACCAGGTTCCTGGTTCGGATTTCCCGCCCAGGCCAACCAAGCCTTCCATCCCTCCGGGGTCGGTGAATTGGTACCAGACTTGTCTGGGAAGGATAGAGCGCTGACTTGTCCATCGGCTGGCCACCGCAAGTCATTGTATGGCCAAATACGCATTCATGTCGCCTCCACGACATCCCGTAGAAGTAGAATGCGCTGGCGCATCCCAGAAGGGATTGAGTAACGCCGTCCTTTATCCTTTATCCTTTATTTTCACATCGAATTGGACACCTTCTAAACCAAATTGAACACATTTCAAATCAAATTGGACACTTTTCACGTCAAATTGGACACTCTTCTAAGCTGACCTGTAAATTTTGAAGTCAAGTTGAACGTCTTCCAAATCGAATGAGCTTCTCACAGGTTAAAATGAAGATTCTCCAGGATGGGCAAAATAATTTTTTGTTTAAGGAAAACTTTTTCTTACTTTAGTTGCCGAATGAGTGAATAGTTTTATTAACTTTTATTTTTTAGAAAATATAGTAAGTTAAACTTTGTGTTAGGGCGCAGCAAGGCTGCAGTCATGTCCCGCATCAAAAGACTGGATCGCGCCATTCACTCAAAAAGTTCAACGCAACGCTCATTTGATTGATAGTGTAAATTCTGCTTACATGCAACAAGAGGAAGTTAGGTTGTGAGTGTTTCTTTTACAATTGTTTGTGTTGCACCACTTGCGGATGTGAAACTGCATGCAAACAAAAATTTTGCTATCAGTTAAATTAAAATTGTGATGCTTCGGACGGGGGCATGGCGCAATCTCTGTTTTGGCAATATAAAATGGCCGTCTTTCTGCTCATTAAAACAGATTTTAAATCATTGTTTCCTCAAAAAACAAAATTTTTATAAAATTTCAAACTATGCGTTCTCTTATTGGGAAGAAAATTAGAACTTCAATGAAAGTTATTAGGTTGTCCCATAAGTCCTTGCCGTTTTCTTCAACGATTCACTGCAGATTTCGCCGGCGGTCTCTTGCATAGCGCTGCAGAGCTTTCGAAAGAGAATGATTTGCTCTATCAGACAGTGTATTGCAGTCCTTTCCTCATCATGAATTTTGTCAATTTTTAGGTCGTTGAAGTGAAAAGTGAAAAAGTGAAAAAGTAGCCATTTGCGCACTTGTTCTCTCCGCTTAGGTTTGTAATTTTTTACGCAGTTTTTTATAGCATTTGGAAGAGAATGTCCTGTACTACAAGAATATGTGTTAGAGCTGTTTGCTCATTTGTCCTTTATTGATTTTTAGGTCATCAAATTGGGACGTCCGAAGGAGGATGGTTATTTTTGACGACAGCTCCTGCTCTGTGGTTGGACTTTTTGGGTAGGTGTTGTATGTCATTCGAAAGAAAATGTCTTGCTCTATAAGAACATGGGTCGCGTTTATTGATTTCTATTAAATATCAACAAAATGCCAAAAAGAGAAAAATCTCTTCACCAACAACTCCTTCTCCTTATTCAGACTGTCTTGCTCAGATTTATATGACACTTGAAAGTGGGTGTCTTGTTCTACCACAGCATATGATTTGTTCTTCGGTCATCTAAATTTCTGCTAATTTTCAGGTCATCAAAATGGAGTGTCAGGTCGACAAGAATGAGCACTTCAGGCACCTTCTTCTCTTCGCTTTCAACCAGGGTTCCAGTGCTGCCAAAGCTGTCAGAGACATTTGGCTGAAAGGACTGATCGCGACTGTTTTATAGGAGATTTTGAAACGAAAAACGAAGCCTTGGCATCATATGGAAGCGTTCACTTATTGGGTAGATGAAATAAGGATAAAGTGTAAAGGACGGCGTTAGTCAATCCCTTCTGGGATGCGCCAGCGCATTCTACTTCTACGGGATGTCGTGGAGGCGACATGAATGCGCATTTGGCCATACAATGACTTGCGGTGGCCAGCCGATGAACAAGTCAGCGCTTTATCCTTCTCAGACAAGTCTGGTACCAATTCACCGACCCCGGAGGGATGGAAGACTTGGTTGGCCTGGGCGGGAAATCCGAACCAGGAACCAGGTATCGGGTGCACGCGACAGTCGCGCCTCCTCCGACTGCGCTACACGCGCCCTGATGAATTAAAAGTTCGAAGAAATACTAAAATTTTCTTTGAGCAAAAATTTATTTCAACTTTTTTGTAGAGTCTCTAGTTTAATGTAGAAGAAGCTTATTTCGATTTCAAAGAGTTCGTTTGATTTCAAAGTCTTAGGCTAGCTTAATAGAGTATCCAAATTGATTTCAAACTTGTCCAAGTGGACGTGGAAACGGTATATATTCTTAGGAGTTGTTTGTGACAGGTAAATAAATAAAGAGGAAAACGGAACACAGCCCTAGAAGCTATTATGGGTGCTGGGAATCTCCCCACGAGTACTGTGGCTGGGCTGGCTGTCGACAACAATAGATTCAAGTGCCAAAATGAATGATTCCTGCCGGCTGCTCCTCATATGCCCTTATCAAATAGACGTTGAACACAATCAACACATCACTATTGGAACGCGCTAATTCACGTCCACAGTGCACTCAGAGGCAATAAATAGGTGGCCAGAGCTGTGCCGACTTGTGCAGAGAGGGAAAAACAAAAACTACTTGGTCAGAGGGCGTAGAAATGAAGATACGCAGTGAAAGGGCACTTTTTAAGCAAAAGGTATTGTATTTCGTGCAATAATGGGACTTTTTCTATCCAGTGACAATGGGAAATGCAGGGATGTAATTCGAGAACGGTTAGAAAAAAGAGGACCTTATAGAGGAAGTATATGTCAAAGTGTTACTAATTATATAAAAGCAAAATGTATAGACTATCACAGAAATTATTTGTTTTGCATTACTGATAAGGATAAGGAAAACGGCGTTACGATAAGGACGGCGTTACTCTAACTCTTTGAGATGCGCCACGCATTATACTTCTACGGGATGTCGTGGAGGTGATTTGAATGCGTATTGCGTCATACCATAACTTGTGCTGTCCAGCCGATGAACAACTCAGCGCTTTGTTCCTCCCAGAATAGTCTGGTATCGATTCACCGACCCCGGAGGGATGGAAGGCTTAGTTGCCCTGAATGGAAAATCCGAACCAAGAACCTCGTATCGGGTGCACACGACAGCCGGCATCTCCTCCGACTGCGCTACACGCGCCAAATACTTTAATGATATTGAAGCTTAAGGGTGAGTATTAATTCATTCCTCTCAGTGTACTCCACGCATTCTACCTCTGGCTGATATTGTGGAAAGGTTCCGAGAGTGCTTACGCGGTCTATGCCATGGGTCTATGGAATGGTAAACTTCTCACTCTTCCCAGGCTGAGCCGGCACCTCTCCCTCTGTCATTCCGAGAAAATAAAGACTGTTTTGGTTACATGAAAAAAAGAGATTCAGCGAAAATGGAAGAAAAAATCAAATCTATCCCAGTCGGAGGGGCAAGGCAAAAACGGCATTAGAGAAGATATGTGATTGCAACCAGAAAGATATCGTGGTCGTTCTGTTCGGTCAAGCAGCGGCAGAGGTGTAAGGCATAGCATCGAGCTTGGAAAGCAGAAGGTGCGGGCTCGAGTCCTGCCTGGCGCAAGAGTTTTTATCCTAACCAAATATCCATCTAAGAGTTTTTATCTTCTATAACAGCCGCTCAAGACTTAAGCAAAAATATAGAAATCAGCTTGCGGAAAAATTTGCTTAGCCTGGGCTCAAATCTAACCTAGAATCAATTTGTGGGAGCTTAACAACGACGCTTTACGTCTACTGATGTGCCTGCGGCAGCAGTTCAATACACATTCCTATTTTTTGTGATCATACTCCATTAAAAGTTTTCGAAGAGGGTATAGCAAACCAAAGGTTAGCGTCTGCTAGGTCGTTTAGAACGCACTACGTATTCTAAAAAGATAAGGCGAATATAAGAGTGGAGTCATCAGAGATGCACAGAATTGGCCATCTGGTGACGTAGTAATTTAGGCAGAATTAAAAGACACCTCAAGAAATCAAGACGTTTCTGCTCACAAAATAGGATACTGATGAGCGGTATGAAGCAGTCTCCAGTTGCAATCTGCCACTTATTCGATTCGGAATGTCGTCTTTGAACACATATCCGCCTTATGCATAGATCTGGTGTGGCTAGCCGACGTAGAAATCTCTATTAAGACATCTGGTACCTATTCGCTATGCCCGGAGAGATGAAAGATACGGTTGAACTGGGCGCGACTCGAACCAAGAGCCTTCATTTGAAGTACACGCGATAGTCGACGCCTTCTCCTATTGCACTAGCTCCACCGTTTTACCCATTGTCACGTTTTAGGAGTACAGCATAGGATTACGCTCCGAACAGCTTAAGATGTCAGGCTGCTGAAGGCGGATTCCGGTAAAGGTGAGGATTCGAGGTTAAACCGCAGGTGTTCTACAATTTCGGACGACAGAGGCTAGAAGCCGAAATGGTCGATGATTGATAAAGCTCATACAGATTAGTTCTAGCGACCCTTTGGCCAGATGTGCAATCCTATCTTTTTTCCGAAATGGAGATTTAGAGCCATACTACTGGGAATGAGTCGCGTGGTAGCGCAGGCGGAGGAGGCGCCAGCTGTCGCGTGAGCCCCGAAGCCCCGAATCGAGGTTCTTGTTTGACGTTACCAAGCGTTGTGAAGAAAAACACAGATTTGTCCTCATAACGATGTGTTGTTGTGATCAAAACTCTATCGCCAAGCAGGCCATATCCCCCTGCTGACAGGGTGGGAATACATTCCCTATGCTCTAATGACTGGTCATTGGCAAGCCACCGCAAAAGCGTACATAAAGGAATTCAGGGAAACGTCAAATCTGTGCACGTATGTACATATTGACCGTCGCTTCGCTTGGTCTCAGTTTTTAGAGAGTCATCTTGCCTCTGCAGAGAGGAAAGAAGCACACAATTATGTGAAGAACATGACGAAGCGCCTGCATACTCCCCGGCCCGGCGGCACATGGACGGATTGTCGGGCTTGCTTCTCGCCATATCACATGGCAATTCAATTTCAGCTGATGCGATTTATGACCAAGGCTCGACGAAGCGCTTCATTGGAAGCCGAATCTCCGAAGCGCCAATCAGAGTTCTGGTGGTTTAATGGAAGCCTAGAGACTGCTATATTTAGTAGGGTTGAAGGTATTGTGTTGTCCGGAAAGTTCTCAGCGTTCTGTGTTACTATTCAACTTGCATTACGCATTAATGCTACTTTCTGCTCAGAATTTTTCGCTCTATCTGATTGACCTATTTATGTTTCAACGTTGTTTTATAGTTCTGTTCTTGAAGGGTTTTTTAAAGTTTGTCGAAAGAGCAATTCCGGACGTTTTATTTGAACTTTAAATTGGGGCAATCCGCAGCCAAGACAGCTCAGCAAAACAACCAAGTGTAAGGGCCTAATAGTTTTGGAGAAAGCATTGTGTGCCAGTGGTACAGTAGAATTCGGACAGAAAATTTCAGCCTCGAAGACCCCAAGCGGTCGACCCACATGGAACAATCCTGGACGACGAATTGAAGGAATTGGTGGAAGCTGAACCATCCTAAACCGTTCGCGGGATCGCCGAAGAGCTGGACATCAGTAAAACTGCTGTTGAGGATACTTTGGAACGCCTTCGAAAGGTGAAGAAGCTCGAAAAGTGGGTGCCCCACGAGTTGAGTGGACGGCAAAAATAGTCACGTTTCGAGATTTGTTCTTCTCTGCTTTTACGCAACGAAACTGACCCATTTTGGATCGAATCATCACTTGTGATAAAAAGTGGATCCTGTATGATAACAGGAAACATTCCTGGCAGTGTTGGACGCCATGAACCCCTAGGCAATTTCCAAAGGCGAACCTCCACCAAAAAAAGGTTATGTTAACTGTGTGGTGGTCGCCGGGTGGTGTGATCCATTACAATTTTTTGGCAGGAGGCCAAACAATCACAGCAGAGTTCTATTGTAAGAAAATCGACAAACAGCACCGAAAATTGCGTCAACTTCAGCCAGCATTGGTCAACGGAAGAGGCCCGATTCTTCTACACGATAACGCCCGCCCACACGTTTCACAAATCACTGTTCGAAAATTGAACGAAAATTGAACGAAGGGTTGAAGTTCTGTCTCACGCGGCATATTCCCCAGACCTCTCGCCAACCGACTACCACATTTTTCACCTTTCCAAGGCTTTTCAAAGCATCCGCAACAGCAGGTTTACAGACGTCTAGCTCTTGTGCGATCCCGCGAACTCTGTTTGGGGCGATTCAGCTTCTAATAATCCCTTCAACTCGTCGTCCAGGATTACTCTAGGTCGACCGCTACGGGGGTCGTTTTCGAGGCTGGAATCTCTGGTCCGAAATTTACTGAACCACCGGTGCACAGTGCTCACCAACATTATTAGCCCCACACTTGGTTGATTTGTCGAGCTGTCTCGGCTGCGGATTGTCCCAATTTGAAGATGGGATAAAATATCGTCCGGAATTGCTCCTTCGACAAACTTAGACCCCTTCAATAACAGAAATATAAAGAGCAGAAAGTAGCATTGATGAGCAATGTAAGTTGAATTTTCACTTAATATTAGACGAATGAAAAATAGTAACACAAAACGCTGAGAACTTTCTGGACAACCTGATCTATCTCTGCCTCCAGGTTAACCTCTACCTATACTTCCATTAGATGCGTGTAGCGCGGTCGGAAGAGGTGTCGGCTGTCGCGTGTACCCGATATCAGGTTCTTGACTCGGATTTCCCGCCCAGACCAACCAAGTCTTCCATCCCTCAGGGGTTGGTACCACAGTTGTCTGGGCAGTATAAAGCGCTGACTTGTTCATTGGCTGGCCACCGCAAGTCATTGTATGGCCGAATACGCTGTCGAATCGCCACCATGAAATCGCGCAGGAGTGGAGTGTGTGGCACATCCCAGAAGGAATTGAGTAACGCCGTCCTTTATTCTTATCCTTTAGTCTTCCATCATTTTAAAGTTCGTATCTCTAAAAATGGTATATAAATAATCTGTGGAGGTATTACGCCACTATTTAACTGCAGAGTTTTTGATCAATTCTTCTTCTAAATGTTGCAGCTGCTTTTAATTCTGTCCTAGTTTTCCTTGCGAGATAATGCCATAAAACTATGACACAACAATCGCATTCACGCGAAAGTGCGCTAAACTCCCCACTTTTCAGGAGACATGATATACATGTACATATATATTCTATATGTGTTTGAAAGTACATGTTATTTTCCGCATAAGAATGCCAAAATCTTCTATGCAGTGATGGAATGCAAAACTTAGATAAAAGGAGGGATATTGAAGTCAGTAAAACAGCGGAGAATTCGGTCCGACCTAACAGAACACTATACAATGCTCTCTAATGATGCTGGACGTCTCAGGTTGCCTGAAGGAATAGAATGACGCTCTCATTACAGCAGGCTTCAAATTAGTTCAGAGGCGATAAAAACCTTCAGAAAATCCGTAACTCACGTCATTTCCAGAAGCATCGAATGTGTTTACGGCTATTACGGTCAGATGACCAGGGTTAGAGAAGTAAATGACAATGGCGTACACTTAATAGCCCAGAAAAACTTTCTAGCCCCATTTCAAAACACCTTATTTGTCCAATTGCTTGTAATTTACCGTTGTTCGTCATGGTAACCGTCATACGATGGCATTCTTTTCATTAAAAAGCCAATCGAATGACGTGTTGGAAATGAAAGAAGAACATTGTTGGTAAAGAACCAGTATTTGTTTGAAAAGCTAACACACACGATAAAAAGTAACAAATCCTAGAAAAAAGCGAAAAAGGATGCGACCCAGATGTGGGTGTTGCAGGCTTTTCTGGCAAAACTGTTAAAGACAACGCAGTAGGGAGGAAGCGCCTTCCAAGCACGGACAAGTGTTCAGTTCCGCACGCATGAGCTAAACCTGGAGTTCAGCTTCTCATTCAGGCTGGCCAAGCCTTTCACCCTTACGGAATCGTTTGATAGGGTCGATGAGTTTATTTTTATTTATCTAAAGACGTGGAATGTAATCACACGTGTAAAATCAAGAAACCGAAAGAAAATAAACATAAACAAATAGCTACACAGTAACGTCTAGACAAACAGTGAACAAATAACTGCAAAGTAATGTCTGCTATCTGTAACCAAAACAGTACAATCAGGACAAGTTCCAGAAAAAAGACTTAGAATTACAATAACAGGTCACTTCTCAATAAGATTACGGAAGGCCTGGACAGACAACCCCAACGACATTTTGTCATCACTTAGTAACGTGTTGAATTGGCTGACGTTCCTATAGGTGAAGAAGTTTGTCCTAATCTTTGTCTTTGCAACCGCGACGTTAAGCCGTAGTTTACCTCTCATAGTTCTAGTCAACGGTACACCGAAAAACGTAAGTGGATTTATGGAGAGCCTCTGAGTTAGAATTTTGAACATCATGGTGAGATCAGCCTTTCTTCTTCTACTTGCCAGCGTTGGAAGGCCAAGTGCTTTTGCCCTTTCTAGGCCATTGGGCAGCTGCAGGTAGTGGACATCATAACATCTCAAATATAGCTTTAGGGTAAAACTGTTCTGAACGCTTTCCAAGAAATCGATATCCTTCTTTTTACAAGGATTCCAAACAGTTATTCCAAACTCCAATATCGGTCGAACGTAGGATTTATAAACCCGTAAATATACTTGGGAGTTTCTAGTTTGGTAAACTCGTAGAACTGCCAGATACTTTGGATGGCACCCGCAGGACATTTCAAAGGCGCATCCAAAGTAGATATCGAATGTCAGGAAATAATAGAATACATGGCGCATCCTAAAGTATCTCGCTGATAGACTTGAGACTTATGCCGTTTGCAAATATTGATTGAATTTGTTTTCAGACAACGATTACTGCGTACACACTTTTTTGTGGGCGTGTGTAGCGCAGTCGGAGGAGGCGCCGACTGTTGCCTGCACCCGGTACCAGGTTCCTGGTTCGGATTTTCCGCCCAGGCTAACCAAGCCTTCCATCCCGCCGGGGTCGGTGAATTGGTATTAGACTTATCTGGGAAGGGTAAAGCGCTGACTTGTTCATCGACTGGCCACCGCAAGGCACTGTATGGCCAAATACACATGCAGTTCGTCTCCACGACATCTCGAAGAAGTATGTAGAATGCGTGGCGCATCCCAAAAGGGATTGAATAGCGCCGTCCTTTATCCTTATCCTTAAACTTTTTTGTGAGAAATTTCTCATATTTATCAAAAAATCAATAAAAAATAGCGGGTAAGCGTATCGGAAAATTGGCTAAGAAAACCGAAAGGTAGAGGTAAAAAGCAAGGAGGTTCGATGGAATAGTTGGCGGCTATTCTGTCGAATCTCCTTGCTAGTTTGGACAACTCGTAATTTGGATGGCTTTTAGAAACGTATATAAAGTATAGAGGATAAAGGACGGCGTTACTCAATCTCGTTTGGAATGCGCCACGCATTCTACTTCTACGGGATGTCGTGGAGGCGATTTGAATGCGTATTTGACCATACAATGACTTGCGGTGACCAGCTGATAAACAAGTCAGCGCTTTGTCCTTCCCAAACAGGTCTGGTACCAATTAACCCTCCCCGGAGGAATGGAAGACTTGGTTGGCCTGGGCCGGAAATCCGATCCAAGAACCTGGTATCGGGTACACTCGGCAGCCGGCACCTCCCGCGACTGCGCTAAAGATGCCCAGAGAGAGAAATAGCTCCTACTATACACGAAAGAAATTCCGTGGAACGTGCAAGTTCTAGTTCTTCCTCTACTCAATTATAAGCCACACATGGTCTCTGCGGTAAAGCCCGAATGAAAAGCTTTCTCAACACGAAACTTTGAAAATCTCTGAAAAAGACATCCCCACATTGCTTAAGCCATGCTATACAAAAGAAATTATCGAGGGACTCAAGCAATTGTTTATTGAAAACATTCCAGACTGGGAATGAACGGAGTTGTTTGTCTTCACTTGAACTCAGCGCACGTGGTTAGGATCTGGACTTACAACTACTTTCTAGAAATAAGGGTCCACCTGATCTACTGTATACACCATTTCGACACATCGAGTTGGATGCTTTTCAAATCAAACTGCATAACCAATCGATCTTATCGATTTCTGTCCATTGTCGGCAGGAGTCATGTGTCCCATATGCGTCTCTAGCCTCGACACCAGGGGCCGTATGTTATTCTCGCCCGACTCGGGGACGGGGACGGCGCAAAAAATCGATGGCGCATGATGTGCATACCGGGGATGTGGGCGGAGATCGCCTCATACCCGGCTAGGGACGGTTGGGGAGAGAATAGCATACGGCCACAGTTCTCACGTTTCTGTGTGTCTTCCCGCCATTATGACTCATCACGAACTTGAATTTGAATTGAATGTTGAATCTCGCAAAGATCTAGAAGCACTTCACGCGCTCACGCTAAGAGGCGCCAAAACAGAGCATAAAAGCCGGTCCATACTTGTAAAAGGGTCCTTCCTTTCCTTTGCCGTGTACCGTATTGTCTTGTTTTCGACTCTCGCTCGTCTCATTGTTGTTTCCGGATAAGCTGCCTTATTCCGCGTTTCTTCGCTGTGTCTAACCGGTCGCATCTGGGTCAATATCGAAACAAGGAGTTGCATGGTCGGCCTAGAGCCGGCACACATGTGAGTATGCTGGTCATGGATAGGTCTCTCAACAAGTAAAGGAAATTGACCAGCCGCTTCGATCGAAGCAATCTATAACGGCAATCGATAGACTATCGGTGTTTGAACAGAGGCCAGAGCTTGAAATGTGTATCACAATTATGTGACAAAAGATGACTAGACTTCTCAACAACGTAGCAGCATCGATCGATCACTCGTCATCTATGTCGACATAGCATCGATCTCCCGACCGTTGTCGATCGATTTTATCGATTAATTTCTATGTCCAATCTTTGGAAGCAGAGGTCACGTGCATATGTGGGTCGCTGTGGAGCGTTACCGACAAGAAAACGAAATCAGTGGGCTGTTATCGATGGACGTTATCGATTTTGCTCAGAGATGATAGCTTGAAGTTTGGATTACAGGTGTGTGATAGTGGATGAACAGGCTTTCCAACGACTTAACAGCATCGTTGGCTCTATCGTTATCTATCTAGAGGCCAGAATCGGTCCCGCGACATCTACCAACCGATTTTATCGATTTTTCCAGATCTGACGGCTTGGGGTGGGAGTTATATGAATGCGTTGGTAGATGGAAGGATTTCACAACAAATAAACCAAATCGATCGGCCAGCTGCTATTCGTGGAAACAATATCGACAACATTATACGTGTCGTTCGGTTTTAACCATTATTGATCGGAGTTCAGTGTTTGAGTGAGGATCAAATGAATATGCTCGCAGGTGGAATGCTCCACAATAAGTAAAGGATGAAGGATGAGTACGGTGTTACTAATCCCTCTAGGATGAGCCACGCATTCTACTTTTAGGGGATGTCATTGAGGTGATTTTGATGCGTACTTGCCGTACAATGAATTGCGGTGTCCAGACGATGAACAGTTTAGCGCCTTATCGTTCCCAGACAAGTATGGTACCAACTCACCGACATCGGAGGGATGGAGAGCTTGGTTGGCCTAGGCGGGAAATCCGAACCAGGAACCTGGAATCGGGTGCACGCGACAGCCGACACCTCCTCCAACTGCGCTACATGCGCCCATCCAGTACGTCGAATCAATCGGTTACTATGGATTACTGATTTGGTAACTCTCGTTAAAGCCAAGAACAAGGTGAAACTCAAGGTCGTCACAGACAAAATAAACATTCAGAGCACCTTCAGGATGCTAGGTAACCGTGGAGGACATGGCTCAGAGGAAAAGAGCTCCTATTTTACTCCAAAATTGAATCTGATAAACAGTTTTTTAAATCACTACTGGATCCTCCATAAAGAAAACCATTAAGAGTTTTAGACAAAGCCCCGAAAGAACATTGCTTGAGAAAGAGCATAGGAAAGCCATCTAGAAGTAGAGCAAAATTAAAGCCACAGATAATTTAGTTGCTGGTAGTTGCTCTTCAGTTAGCCACCTCTATTTTATATTTTAATTTTTGCTATTAAATCATCAAAAATGTAAAAAGGAATCTTGAAGACCCAGGAAGTGCCACATTTGAAATTTAGTTAGTTCCTGACCCGTGCCTACTGAAAGCCGTCACAAAAAGAGGACTAGCAGGAGATGAAGCACATGGGTGAAGGCCGCTCTCCATCAGCTTGCCCGAGGCCGTCGCATGTACCTCCCCTATTGGCGAGATATTTCTTTTTCCGAGCACTAGATCGCGCCATTTTTCTCGATGTCGGCGCGTCGAGGAGCGGCAGATGTCACTCGCATGTGTGATGAGCTGTGCAGACCTAGCTCCCTGCAGAGAATCTCTGTGATGCTTCTTCAGCGGCACCGAATGCCCATGAAGGATAAGAGCTCGTGAACGCTATCCTCTTAAATTCTTCGGAATTCCTAGCACTCAAAGTGCGATGGAGCGCAGTTGGAGTAGGTGCTGGCTGTAGCGTGCAACCGATGTCCAGGTTTCTGCATCGGATTTCCCGCCCAGGCCAATTAAACCTTCCATTATTCCGGGATCGGTGAATTGTTAAGAGACTCATCTGAGAAGGACAAAATAGCACTGTTTTAACAGAAAAGTGTGCGACAATCTCAACGGGTCTTCCTTAAGACATTATATCTTCCATAAAACTCGAAGGAAAATTTATTGGAAGAGTTCATTAGATAGCCTTCACAATTCATGCCTTCAAAGTTCTATTTATACTTCCGACGCCGAGTGACGTGATTGGCTCATCCATGGGCTCGCCATCGCAAGCCATTGTATGGACCAAATAGGCATTCAAATTGCCTCCACGACATTCCGTGGAAGTAGAATGCATGGCGCATCCAAAAAAAAAGAATAGAAAAATAAATACATGTGAAAAAAAGTAGAAAAATTCGCCCCTCTGGTTTAATTCGATTTTTATTTGATTGATGGTGTAGATACCCCTTACTTGATACAGCAAAGCAAGAATAGCTCAGACACTTGTCGCGTCCGAGCCGCGTCCCATTACCGTCTCGTGAATTTCCTACATCGCGGACGGGACGCTAGTCGGACGCGGACGGGACGCTAGTGGAACGCGGGCGGGACGCTAGTCGGACGCGGCTGAGACGTAAAATGCGGATGAGGTCGCGCGGATTCATTGCTCCCAATCACGTCCCACTGTGCCATGTGCTCTTGTATCGGACGAGGTTCGCATGTGGGCCAACAGCTGCCGGCTTGACGTGTTCTTCGACGTTTTGGTCGCCTCGGTGGCTCAGGAATTCGCCGTTAGAGCGACATGACGTCGGTACCAGCTCCATTGAGCGTTATTGTGCGACAACAGTTTAGTAGCAATTTCTTATGTTGTTCTCTAGTGCTATACCATTAATACTGTTAATACTATGAAACACTCCAGCAAATTTATTGTTTTCCAGCACGTTAGAAGCAATCAAAGACAATTCCTTGAGGTTAAATAATGGACATCTCAACTCATTAGCAAAATATCCAAATTAATTCTACACTTGTCCAATTTTAAATTAAGTGAGTGTCTAGTTTAACATGAAAAATGTCCGGTTCAAAGCGAAAAACGTCCACTATGTAGTGAAAATATACGTGTACTAGACACTGGAGAACAATGAACTTGCTGGAGTGTTTAATAGTATTAACCGTATTAGTAGCACTAGAGAACATTATAAGAAAGTGCTATTAAACTGTTGTCGCACAATAATACTCAGTGGAGCTGGTACCGACGTCCTGTTGCTCTAACGGTGAATTCCGGAGCCACCGGAGACGACGAAAACGTCAAAGCACGCGCCAAGCCGGCAGTTGTCGACCCACGTGCGAACCTCGTCGATCGAGGTTTCCTCGTGCATAAAGTATGCACGCTGTTCAGATCAAAATCTATCTGAGATATCGCTATCACTTCGACATGAAAACTAACTCCCGGCTAGATGGATCCCTTGCCTTAGTAATAACAAATGCTCGCAATTGCGTATTTTTTGTACAACTTAAAATTCGCTAACATCTAGGTTCTGCTGCGTACTTTAATGGCATAAAGTTGTTTTCCGTGCGTTAGTCTTAAACACTCTCTGGATTGTCCAATAACGCCATCGGCTTGTGCTGTGCAGTACTCCTGCCCTCAGGTTGCTCCTCCGCATGTCCAACGGCTTGTGTTGCCGGATATCATTGAAGCGCCTTACGAATCCGGAGGCCAGGTTCCCCCTCACCCGTTTCTTCTTACTGGGTCTAATTGTTGGTCCGCCCTTACTGGTCTTCCCCCTTCCCTGCCACACCTTCCTGGTCCCAGCTCCTGGCCGACTTCCTTGTTTCCATTATTGACCCCCTACTGGTCTCTTCTTGATGGATTCCCCGTCCTGGCCCCTCCTCCAGGTTGTTCCTTTCCTTCCTAGTAAATTTCCTGGTCCACGCTAGGGGTTCCCCTTACTTCCCTTCTCCACCATCCCTTACGATTAGTGGTCCTCCCATGCTTACGGCAGACGTCGATGACATTTATTCGGAATCAGAACGCCCAGAAACGCGCAAAGGCCGCTGTGTGAGAAAGGCCGCGCTTCGTCTGCTACGGCAGCATCCCATGTTGAAAGGCACATTTTGTCCGCGCGGAGGCGTATCTCACGCAGGTTTGACCACTCAAACGTCATCGAAGGCTAACTCAATTATATAGTGGTAGATATCCTGAAAATTCACGTGTATTACACAGAGGACATCTGAGGTTACCGGCTGATATTCTAGGTACTGAGTGTTTATCCGTCTTGGTAGGAAGACACATGATTGCCAAACTACATTGGAAATGGCCAACCTCAGTTCACCCCTAGGGTAGAACATAGCAGTTCTGTGTAGAATCGTTAATTTCGTGCAAAACAGAACGTATAGACCTGCCATACAAGGTGACCCCCCCCCCCTCCCCCCGCCTTCGGAGCCGCTGCTCATCAGTCGGACACCCGAAACCGCTAGAGGTGAGTTCAGTTCACAAGAAGCCAGACCGGACGCGCAGACGGGACGCGGATGAGACGGTAACTCCCGAAAACTTCTCTTGTGGGACGAGGATGGGACGCAAGAGAAGGTCTCACCACGAAAACTACCTTTGTGGGACGGAGCTGGTACGCAACGCCGCTAATAGGTGCGCGGATGGGACGCAACGGTCCTAATAGGTACGCGGCTGGGACGGAACAGCTGTTATGGGACGCGGCTCGGACGCAACGAGTGTCTGAGAGGTTTTCTTCAAATATTTTTGCAGCATCGTTGATAGCGGACAGAACTTTTGCTATAAATAAAAGAAAAGTTTCGACGTTCTGAACGAGCGCATGGCTTAATCTCTTACTTTGACACTAAAATTTTCCGTTTTCTTCTCTCTAAAAGTGTTTTCAAACAATTAATTTGCCACAAAAATCAGAATGCTATAAAATTTTAAGCAGTGTGTTCACTTTTTGGGACAGGTGAAATGAAAAATTTCACAGAAACTCATACGAATTTTTCTTTCGATAGAAAATTGTTGTAGCTTCCTCGGAGAGTCTCTAATTTAGCCCGGAAAACGCTTGTTTTGACGAGGAGGATGTTCAATTTGGTTTTAAAAGGACTACGTTTGCTTGGAAGAGTGTCGAACCTGAAACCAACCTGAAAACAGGCGGATAGATGGCTGCTAGAATGATGCAGTAGAGCGTAAGCCCTAGTTTATATTGCGTCGCTGCGCGGCGCGGCACTACGGTCGGGATAGGTATCGACCGGGCGGCGCGAAAAATCGATATCTACGGCGATAGTGGCGCGTCGGCTTTTTTTTAGCTTTGGAACGGTCCAAAGCGGCCTTTTTAAATAACTTTTTTAAAAATCAAGTACTTATAAAAGCAACATATATTTAAGCTCAACAGTTCAAGCCCTATCTTACGACCTATAGATCTCAGTAGAGTTGAACAATGCATATAGGCCCGACAGAATCAATCGAGTGGGCGCGACAACCTGCAAAGCGATCGAGCGACAGCTTGGAGAGTGAGCGTTTGGGGAGTTTTATCACAAATTTGCGGCCGCCAACTCAGGAATTGCTCTTAGACTGTCGAGCGAGCGAGCCTTTGGAGTGCGCCGTGCACAATGCATATATTATCGAACCTATCAATCAACCTGCACATTCGCGCCCTAGTAACTTTACCTAATCATAAGCTACACCGTTCTACTTTAGCCTACCTACATCGTTTCACTGCCTACAAAACCTACAAGATGCAGCCGAAACGATTCCGACTTGACAGAGTTTTTGCGTTCCGAACACGGCTGCGCGTGCAATTTGCAAGCCGTCGCTCCCACTCGATTGATAGGTTCGATCCTATGTGCATTGTTTTCAGCGCACTCCAAAGGCTTGCTGGACAGTCCTAGAGCAATTCCTGAGTAGGGCAGCTGCAAATTTGTGATAAAACTCCCCAAACGCTCACTCTTCGGCTCGATCGCTCTACAGGCTGTCGCGCCCACTCGATTGATTCAGTCGGGCCTACATGCATTGTTCAACACTACTGAGATCCATAGGTCATAAGATAGATTTGAGCTGCAAAGCTCAAATATATGCTTCTTTTTACAAGTACTTGATTTTAAAAAAAGTTATTTAAAAAGGCCGCTTTGGACCGTTCCAAAGTGCTTAAGTTGATCCTTTCCGGTATTTCTGGCAAATGTTCTGAGGAACTTGCTCGATGTCTGTAGATGCTATAACTAACTGGCTCTTTTCAACGGAACCCTACACTGATTAGAAAAACGCAAGTCACTTTTAATTTCGAAACCCAGATCACGAGCTTCTTGAACTTCGTCTAGAGCTTCCCCTTTAATGCTATAGATTTGGGTCGCTGTTTGGCATCTAGGTCCTCTCACCAGAAGGTGCGTCTTTTCAGCAAAAAGTGGGAGGTCCCATTCTTCTGCCCAATGGCTGATTGCATCAATCGCCGTCTGAAGAGAAACTGAGTCCTCAGCACGCTCAATTTTTTTTTAAGTTTTGACATCTTACGTACATCTTGAATGCGACCTCCAACTTTGTTATGTGAGCAAGTAGTGCATAGGTATATAGAAGGAGCAAGGGCGCGTGTAGCGCAGTCGGAGGAGGCGCCGACTGTCGCCTGCACCCGATACCAGGTTGCTGGTTCGGATTTCCCGCCCAGGCCAACCAAGCCTTCCATCCCTCCGGGGTCGGTGAATTGGTACCAGACTTGTTTGGGAAGGATAAAACGCTGACTTGTTCATCGGATGGCCACCGCAAGTCATTGTGTGGCCAAATACGCATTCAAATCGCCTCCACATCCCGTAGAAGTAGAATGCGTGGCGCATCCCATAAGGGATTGAGTAACTCCGTCCTTTATCCTTTTTATCCTTTATAGAAGGAACAAAATAGGAGATAACACACCTCTTTGAGGCACACCACTGTGCACGGAAAACACCTTGGAGTATTGTCCCCTAACCTTAACCTGATATGTTCTTTTTGACAAAAAACGCCGAGTCCAGTTGATGAACATTGGATGAATTCCCACTGCTTTCATTTTTAGCACTAACATTTTCACTGGAACTTTATCGAAAGCTTCTGAAAAGTCAAAATATACTACATCACTGCGTTTTTTCGTCAAATGCCTTCGGTCAGTCATTGAGAGATGTAAGAAGGGCCGTTTCCACTGATCGCCCTTTCGTGTACCCATGTTGGTCAATGGAGACTACATTATTGGCTTCAAGGTGCTTCTTGAAGGCTTCTTGGGACGATGTGCTATTAAAATAATTTCAGAAATTCAATGCTTGCGAGGTAAGCAAAAAACTGGGATGGTATACTGCCTTTTGCTCTGAGAATCTGGATCTTCCACTAACCACCTTTTGTGTTTTATGAAGAAAATGCATAAAAGGATAAAAGGATAAAGGACGCCGTTATTCAATCCCCTTGGGATGCGCCACGCATTCTACTTCTACGGGATGTCGTGGAGGCGACATGAATGCGTGATTGGCCATACAAGACTTGCGGTGGCCAGCCGATGAACAGGTCAGCGCTCTATCCTTCCCAGACAGTTGGTACCAATTCACCGACCCTGGAGGGATGGAAGGCTTGGTTGGCCTGTGCGGGAAATCCGAACCAGGAACCTAGTATCGGGTGCACGCGACAGTCGGCGCCTCCTCCGACTGCGCTACACGCGCCCAAGAAAAGGAATGGAATTAGAAAAAAGAATGACAATAACATAATAAGAGTAAAGAAGAATAAAACGCGTGAAAAATGTAGTAAGAATGAAGAAAAAATGAATGCGAGTGAAATCATATGTCATCTTACATCTTTCCGTTGAATTCGGAATCAGGATCAAAATTTATAAACCATCTGAAGGCAAAGGCTTCAGAATTCGTACAAACGAGAGCGTTCGCCGGGTAACCATTAATCCGCCTTTGCACACCTGAACAGTTCGCTGACCATTCGGGCGTGTTCGAATTGGCTGACACTCATCAGCTGTAATGAGGGGTAGCACCAGTTGATGCAGCAGCAGAAGCAGCAGCAGCTGCTGCTTCTGCTGCTGAGGCTCAGCCGTCAGAATGTCGTCGCCGCGGGGGAATCGTGTCGGCGACTTTCGTCGAATTAATCCCCTTTTCGTGGACGCGTCTGTGTGTTTTCATCACCGTCAACTTCAACTCGGCTTCACTCAGCGTTGATTAGACGTCGACATATTAATTGCGTCGGTCGGTCTCGCGATGCGACACACGAACTTCGACACGCATGACTGACTCTGATGTCTTCGAGAATAACATAGCATATCGCTAGGGACGTGGCTTCGACAGGTTCGGAAGAGAAGTTAATTTAGCAGTCGCCTTGCCTTCTAGGTATAATAGCATCGACATAAATTTAGGCTTTCAAGATTTTCAGAAGTAGAAGATACGAGCTGTCGTTGTGTGAATGAAGAGGACATCTTCGAAGTACATGTTAGTGGAAGTTCGTTGAGACATAGACGATCGGTCAAGGTGGATAAGATACAGATCTTTCTGCAATAGCTTTGTTTTCCATGGAAATAGATTTATTGAAGGAAAAAAACTTATCTACGTGAAATTTTATCACACAAATGTCCATGCTTTTTCCAATATATATATATTGCTTAGTCATATGGAGGACCGATGGGCGCGTGGAGCGCAGTCGGAGGAGGCGCCGGCTGTCGCCTGGACCGGATACCAGGTTCCTGGTTCGGATTTCCCGCCCAGGCCAACTAAGCCTTCCATCCCTCCGGGGTCGGTGAATTGGTACCAGACGTGTCTGGGAAGGATAAAGCGTTGACTTGTTCGTCGGCTGGCCACCGCAAGTCATTGTATGGTCAAATACGCATTCAACTCGCTTCCACGATATCCCGTAGAAGTAGAATGCGTGGCGCATCCCAAAGAGGATTGAATAACGCCGTTCTTTATCTTTTATCCTTTATGGAGGACCATTCGGGTGTTCTCTGTATTATCCTACGGAAACACCCGTAATGGTCCTCCTTATGACCATGGGGTTCGACTTGCTACCGTTTGCAAGAAAATAGATGTAAAAATAGAACCACACTGATCTGACAATTCAAGGCTTCGCAGGCGACCGATAGAATCATAAAACCGCAGTTTTTATTTATTTATATATTTAGTTGCCTGCATTTAAACGGTCATGCCTCGAAAAATTTTCTGAAAAACTAACTACGTATTACAAAATGGAAAAGAAGTCGATTCCTTCGCCTCGAAAATCAGCTTCTGGAGCGCTCGCTTTTTCCTGGTTGGCGGCTGGAGTTATCCATTACATCGTTTTGGCACCAGGCCAAACGATCACAGCAGAGCCCTACTGTAAGGAAATCGACGAGATGCACCGAAAATTGCATCAAATTCAGACAGCATTGGTCAACAGAAGATGCCCGATTCTTTTGCATGATAACGCCAACCCACACGTTCCATAAATCACCATGTGAAAATTGCACGAATTAAGGGTTGAAATTCTGCCTCACCAACCGACTACCACCTTTTCAAACACTTTCAGAACTTTCTCGCCGGTAAAACCTTTACCAATCAGGACCAATCCGAAACAGCTTTCGTCGATTTTGTCGAATGTCGACCACCTAATTTTTTTGCTGATGGAATAAGTCGACTGGTGGCCCTTTGGCAAAGGTGTGCTGATTGGAACGGTGCTTATTTCGACTGAATCCCTTAAGATTTGAGAAAGTTATGATAGTCCAAAGTGATGCACTCAAAACGCTGAGAACTTTCCGGACGACCTAATAGGAACCTTTAATTGGACCGCCCGCAACAGCCGGCGCCTCCTGCGACTGCGCTACCATACGCCCTGGCAGAAATGAACGGAAGGGGAGCACACAGAGCCATAGATCAGAGTAGAGTGACGAGTCTTCCGGAGACGTCATATGAGGGTGGCACTAATAGGATTAGAAAGCATAGCAAAGTAGCGAGGGACAGCACAGGTGGACGTAGCATTGCAGTCACCGAGCACTACGGAACAAGGAGCCGGGTTCGACCCTCAATGAGTCATTGGACCTTCCAGCAGTGAACGAATTCGAGTTGTTTATTGGTGCGCTGCACTTAGATATATACCATTTTCACGTCGAATTTGGCACTTTTGAAATCAAACTGGACACTTTACACGTCAAACTGGACACTCTTCTATGCTAGTCTAAAAGACATTTAAAAAAGAAACTCTTTCAAAAAGAAGCGAGCTTCTTACAGGTCTAGCTGCAGACCATCAACGATGGGGTCCATTATGGTAAGAATAATTTTTTTGTTCAAGGAAAATTTGGTATAACTTTTTTTTGAAATTTTTTAGCTTACCTGTCACAGTAAGGGTAATAATTTTATAAAAATGTTATTTTGAGAGAAATAATAATATTATAAAATTTATTCTAAAGCACAGCAAAGAAGAAAGCATATGGCGCCTTAAGAAATCAGATCGCGCCGTGCAGTCGAAAAGTTCATCGGAACTTTCATTTGATTGGTAGTGTAATATCAATCCAATTAAAATCAATACGATACATAAATAAACCAGGAAACTAAGCATTTGTGTGTGTTTTTACAGTTGTTTTTGTTGTATCTTCAGCAAATGTCAACCCCCTCGATGGAAACAGAAATTCCGCTATCAATTGAATAAAAATCGCGACGCCCCGAATAGTGCGCGGCGCAATCTCCATTGGCACTAAAAAACGGCGCCTTCTTGTTCCTTTAGACAAGTTTTAAACCATTATTTTCTTCAAAAAATAAAATTTTGACAAAATTTCAAGCAATGTGCTCACTTGTTGGGTAAGTAAATTATTAGGTCGTTACCTAAGTTCTGTCGTTTTTTGACCTCTAACTTTAATTGTAAGTATCTCGGCTCAAACACAGCTTTGTTAGGCAAAATAACAAATATTACAATCTATACATATTTCCTAATGAGACACTAGTTTATTTACTATTGTAGCATAGAACTCCGGAGATCTAGAAGCCATGAATTCTTCAAGAGCAGATTCGCCCTTCGAGCTCGCCGTTTGCAAGTATCGTCAGCGCTCCTTCTACGTAACAAAAACGACCCGTTTCTGGAGCGAATTGTGACTTGTGACAAAAAAAATGAATTGTCTACGACAATCGACGACGAAGTGCTCAATGGTTGGATATTGACGAAGCACCTAAACACTGTCCAAAGCCGAGTATGCACCAGGAAAAGGTGATGGCGACCGTTTGGTGGTGTGCCCCCGGTTTAATCCACTATAGCGTTCTCAAGATCACGGCCTCTGGGGTAGGTGCTGTCCCGTATCCCTGCTTGCCCTGTGCGGCTTCCTTTGGTCCTTCAGTGGACTGTGGTGAGGTACGACACTCGGATTCTTTCCTTTGTTCAGGCTTCCAAAATTTGACATTGAATTTTGTAAGATTGAAGAGATGTTTGGTGGGGTAACTCCTAATTGACCTGCCCCTTTCAGGCTCTGAAGAAGGCGATCCAGCCGAAACGTTAGCCACCAATAAAGCCGTTTACCAACCTCGTGAAGAGCTCAGCAACTCTACAGATAGGTTCTCAAGATTGGTGAAACAATCACGGCGGAAAAGTACTGTCAGAAGCTGGACGAGGTGCACAAGAAGCTCCAGCAAATCTGCCCAGCACTGATCTACAGAAGGGATCGATACTTTTGCGCGACAACGCTAGACTGCACGTATCGATGATCACCATACAGAAGCTCCATTCTTTGGGATACGAAACACTCGGCCATCCACTGTATTCGCCCGACATATCGTCTACAGACTACCATTTTTTCAACCATCCCGCGGCTTCCTTCGCGAAAAATACTTCAGGAACCGACGTGATGCAGAATATGCTTTCGAAGAATTCATCGCTTCTAGATCTCCAGAGTTCTTCGCTACCAAAATATATAAACTAGTATCTCATTGGCAAAGTTGTGTAATTTGTAATGGTTTTTATTTCGACTAAAAAAGTTGTGTTTGCGCCAAGATATTTACATTTGAAGTTAGAGGTCAAAAAACGACGGAACTTAGGTAACGACCTAATAAGTGTTCAAAGGAATCATACTAAAATTTTTCTCGAACAAAAAAATATTCTAGCCTCATTAAGAGACTCCAGTCGAATGTAGAAGCGCATTTCAATTGGGAAGAGTCCGCTTTGATTTCAAAACTATTAGGCCAGCTTAGAAGAAGTGTCGAAGATGCTTTGAAAAGTATCCAATTTGACGTGAGAATGGTATAGATAACTTATCATTAGGCTGATAAGTAGCAGACTTTATTGGCTGACATTTCAGCGAGTTCGCCTTCTTCAGTGTTTCAACCTCGGCTAGTTAGTGGTTCAATTACCCAAATTTGAGGCTTTGGAGGAACAAGCCAGCCGAAACGTCAATCAATAAAGCTTGCCTAAGAATTTCGGATCTGCGTTCAGCACATCAGTGAGAAAAGTCGATTACGTAATAGATTGCGTATATATTAGTAGAGGAAAAAACTCTGAGTAATTTGAGTCCCTTATAAGATGAAAAAAGGACAATGTAAATGGAAGGACTCATAGAATACTGGAGGAATGTCGCAATGGAGGTAACTGCCAATCAGGAAGATCGATCGCGGTTTGAACCGCGTGCATTTGAAAACTAACGGTAAGTGTACCCTCCATTTTGCAGTTATGGGTCCAGGTACACTTTCAAAGAGCTGCATGGTTTTATCTAAGTGCTGAAAGCATGGCGTAACCCACAAAAAACGTCAGCCTAGAGCTTTGTTCGTGTACAGTGTACAGCGGGACAAAACTAAGGACTAGATTGGAAGCCAGTTATCTTACAACATGTGGTGAAGTGCGGTATCGCCTGGAGAAACAGTTGATAAGCAGTCCCAACCCGAGCATTTCATGGATACGGTAAAATCCGAAAAAGGAATCTCCTGATCCTGAACAAAGTTCTTGAGGGTGGTACTTGTTCATCGGCGACTAAAGATCTGTCGGTGTGAGTTCGTCCCGGAACTAAGTGGGAAGAACTTCAAGCGTGTGAAGAGCGCTGAAGAGCACTTCAGACGAGCTGAAGTAGTGAAGAAGACGAACAGACCCATCTCTGACTCCACTGCTTGTCCAGCTCGTGGTTCGTCAGTCAGGGAACTAAGGGGTTCGTACCTAGAATGAGAGTACTGTGTTCAAAGAGTAACAAAGAGTGGAGGGAAGTGGGCGTTCGGCTTACGTACAAAGAGAGAAACGAATCTGCAGATCCGTGCTGTCGACATAGCAGAAGATTAGAGTTGTCGATGCAGAAGCTGGCTGTCAAAAATCAGATGTGCTAGACACGAAATTCACTTCGAAGGCGAAAATTGGACGAGCCTGAATCCCAAGGGAGGCTGAAGAAACCGCAGAACACCCAGCGACGAGATGGAACTGCTTTAAAAGCTTCAGATGATAAACATTTACATCACATCCCAGCGTGCTGGACCCAAGAGTGGTTTGTAACGTCTACATAATGAAAATAGGATTGACGCTTAGAAAGTTTCTCACAAATATTAGGTTGGTGAAAAAATCTTGCACGAAAAATTTTGAAAAATTTTCAAGATTTAACAGGATCTTCCAAGGACTGTTTGGTGGCACGTAGTTGTAGCACAAACACTCTAAAATATACCGCATAGATGGCAATTTGCTTCTGAGGGCATATAAATGCTACTATTGCAGTGAAGTCTGACTGACTCCGTAACTCGGACAAGGCTTTGCGATTGACAATCGCTCAGTCTTTCCTTGTTCGTTTTCGTAATGAGGACTTTCTCGAAATGTCGTCACGGGAGATGAATCCTGGGTCTTCCTCATTAACCATACTCGGAAGGCCCAGTGGCTCCCTCGAGGAGAACCACAACCTCAAGGCGGACATTCACCAGAGGAAGGTATGTAATGCTGTGCTGTTGATGGGATTCTCGAAGAATGCTCTATCGTGAGCTTCCTGATGACGGTCCGCGAAAACATACAACACACTTCACTATCCTATCTAACCAAAGATAAAGGATAATGGACAGCTGTAATCAGTCCTTTTGGGATATGCCACGCCTTATACTTCTTCGGAGTATCGCTCAGGCAACTTGAATGTGTATAAGGGCTGCGCAATGATTTGTAGTAGCCAGTTGATGGATGAGTTGGTGTTTTATCCTTCACAGACAAGTCTCGTACCTATCACCGACCCGGGAGGGATGCACGGCCTGGTTGGCCTAGACTGTAAACCTGAACCAGAAGCGTGGTTCGGGGTACGAACGACATTCGGCGCCGCCTACAGCACGTGATCTTTCAATTATGAGAAAGCTTTAATTGTTACCTTACTACTCTGTCTAAGCAATTAGTATTATAGTAACCTAAGGGTTTAAAGGAAAAGGTAGAATTTGAGCGAAAGGGGTAGGGGAGGTAGAAATTTTGCACTATTTATTTATTCATTTATTTATTTACGCACGGGTGCATGGAGCGCAGTCGGAGAAGTGCCGACGGTCGCGTGCACCCTATACCAGGTTCCTGGTTGGGCTTCTCGCCCTGGGCAACCAAGCGTTCCATCCCTTCGGGCTCGGAAAATTGGTACCAGACATGCTTGAAAAGGATAAAGTGCTGACTTGTTCATCGGCTGGCCACCGTAAGTCATATTCTGGCCAAATGCGCATTCGTGGCTCATCCCGGGACTGACTAACGCCGTCCTTTATTATTTATCCTGTACTTACGTCTCTAGAAGCCATCCAAATTACGAGTTGTCCACACTTTCACTCGGCGGCCATTCCATCAAATCTCCTTGCTTTTTTACCTCCAACGTTTCGGCTTTGTCGGTTGACTTCAGAAATGCTTACCCGGTATTTTTGATTGCTTTTTTTGATGATTGTCAGAAATTTTTCACAAAAAGTGTGCATACAGTAATTTTCAAGGAGATACGTAGTTGAAGGTGGCATTCTGTCTGAGAACAAATTCAGTTAAGATTTGCAACACATAAGTCTTAAGTCTATCAGCGAGAAACTTTAGGATGCGCCATGTATTAGATTCCTTCCTGACATTCGATATTTACTTTGTATGCGCATCTGAAATGTCTTGAGGGTAACATCTAAAGTGTGGCAGTTCTACGGTTTTACCAAACTAGAAACGCCTTGATCCTATTAAACGACTGGGAACGGTGAAAGGCTTATCTATTCTGAATAAATAAATAAATAAATAAATAAATAAATAAATAAATAAATAAATAAATAAATAAATAAATAAATAAATGAGAGGCTGAACTCCACCGCTGGCCACCGCAAGTCATGACATGGGCACAAGAGAAGGCAAAGCAGAAAACAGAGCTGAAGGCTGCACAGGACCAAGAAGGAAACGCAGTTTACGCCGGATGCCGGGCAGGAAGGCGTGACAGCTATATGACTGGCCGCGTGGCATGGAGCCGCGAAGTCGTTGAACGGAGCCGCCGGAAAACGGGGCCAAATCACGTTACCCGTCCGGCTGCACACCCCTGCAGCTGCTGGTGTGGAGCTCGTAAATGAATACGCAAACTCGGCGTGAACTCGTAAACAAAGCGGTGTGAACGGCAGCCCTTTTCGGATGGGTGAACGTACACAGAGCCGACGTCCCTGGAGAGCTGCGCATGACAGCGGCGTAACTCAGGAATCGCCGAGGAGCTGACAAAGACAGGGCGGTGCTGCTGCGATGCAGCGACAAAGGATCCGTTGTCGATGGACGGAACGCTGAGCATATTCCGTGGTGTATAGCGCTATAGATTCGGAAGTGAACCAGTGGTGTAAGCAACAAGATTCATGGGCGTTCATGAAGGATTGTGACTGATTTTTCAGCTTTCTATTTATTTATTTATTTATTTATTTATTTATTTATTTATTCTTAGGTTCCCACGCGAACAATATTAGGGTGGGTCAAAAGTAGT
The DNA here is from genome assembly GCA_947396885.1 of Heligmosomoides polygyrus polygyrus. Lineage (NCBI taxonomy): Eukaryota > Metazoa > Nematoda > Chromadorea > Rhabditida > Heligmosomidae > Heligmosomoides > Heligmosomoides polygyrus. The sequence continues at coordinate 6,570,325 of OX377201.1, read as the reverse complement.
GAGACAAATTCAACCAATTTCTTTATAACTTTATAACTCAATTACAGCTGAACGGTGCTGAGGAATGTATTCGCCATTAAGGTCAGTGACCTCACTGCCATCGATCAGCCAACTTCCTGATCCCATCCTTCCAGAACTGCTTGGGCCTGGTGCTGATTCACTGCTCGCTATGGTTGTCGAGGTCTGTCCTGGGTCCTTGTGTTCCGCCGACTATGAAGTCCTATAGGCTCAAGAAGTAGTGGTAGTCGCATGGAGAGATGCCCGGAGAATACGGTGGGTGAGGCATGTGAACTAGCTCAGCTGAGCAAGCTTATCCGTGGTCACTTTTGCCCGATGGGGTGCAGCGTAGACAAAGAGGAGGACCTTCTTGAAGCGATGAGACTGAACAAGTGCGAGTCGCCGGTCCATCCCTTCCATTTCGTCCACCATGGCCTTGGAGTCCGTCGTCGTGCTTTTGGAAAACAGCTTCCAGTGGACCGGCCCATGGGCGCAGACTCAAAAACTTAGAAGGTGCTTCTCGCCGTGAACATTCCGCCGAACGAAGGTCGGTAACAGGTCACCAGGCCTCACCCACACTCGCTGCTTGGCAGGGTTAGGGTAGAAGACGTACTTCTCATCTTGCGTGACTATTGAGTCCAGGCTGCTTGGGGTTGGGAATTGGGCGAGATTTGCGCGACACAGGTCGACTTGTCAGAATGGGATGAGACTAGGGTTTTGGCATGCTTCTAGAAAGGACGAAAGTGGCCACTTCTCAGGTGGCCTTTAGTAAGTAACAAACAAACATACAAATACGAGAAGCACGAAACAGGACACCAGTCACGACATATATGGGCACGGCATGGAGAGTCTCATTACTTTTGGCTCACTCTAATATACACCACCTTCACGTCGAAGTGGACACTTTTCAAATCAAATTAGACACTTTTCACTCAAACTGGACATTCTTCACGCGGAATTGGACGGAATTCTAAGCTAACCTATGGCCCTTGAAATAAAAGTGAACTGTTCCAATCTAAAAAGGCTAAAATAGATTTTTGTTCAAGAAAAATTTTAGCATGATTTCATTGATGTTTTAATATTCACTTACTCAATTACTGAGCACTTCGTTTAAAAATTTATGAAATTCTCTTTTTTTTGAAGGGAAATAATGGTTTATAGATTGTTTTAAAGAGTAGGAGGATGGTGGTGCCAAAAGAAAGGACTGCGTCAGAATCGCGTCTATCAGATTTTAAAGTAAAAATGCTATATGTATATTAACCACCAGAAAGCCATAACGAATGATATCGAAAGGAGCAACTCGCGAAGCACACTTGACAGGGCAGGAATGAAGGTTGTTGAACCAAGTACGTCGACGTATCCGGCTATTGAACCCCCGTGAAAGGATTAGAACCAATTGCTACTGACACGTGTTTCCTCTTTTTCATGACTGAATTTTGAGTCGCCATTTAGAGGGAGGAATGAAGTTCTCCATAAAAAGTAACGGGCTGCCGTAGCGTCACTCTTTCGTACGTGCCATCTGACCTTCTTTCGAATTACTTCAGGATTTAAAGAAGCTTTATGTGAAAGCACGTCAACTTCTAATTTGTAATTTCTTAGGAGAAACGACATCAAGATAGAACAGAAAGTGAACCCGCTCCTTTCACTGGATCTCTTCTTGTTCCAGAGAATTGAAACACTCCATCGTGACGAATTCAAGGAAAACTGGTAGTATATTTGTGCCACACGAGGTTCTTAGGTGGACAGCCTTATTCAGCAGGACCTGACTTTTCGACGTTCCGTCGTCTTCAGAGGCCTAAGCATGGTGTGTAGGTTAAATTTTCGCTCTACCCCACCAAGCGCCTCAATCACTCTAGCATGTTCGACCTACTTTTACAAACACCCGAAGAGACCAAATGAGAGGACGAACTCGCCAATGTCCACCGTTGAGGGCATTTGTTCGCCCTGTGACCAGTAGAGGCGAATGAACCACACTGCGGATACCGCCCTCTGATCATTCAACAGTTCACAATGGGGCACAAACGACAAGACAAGAAGTCACCTGTTGCGGCTGGACACTCATTTCACTTTTTTGTGTTGCAGATACATAAATGATTGCTGTATCGTAACATCGACACAGCCCGAAATGGATGAGTGGTTCAGGTTACTGAACGAGCAGTCTCAGTACATTAGGTTCACTCGGGAGACACCGAATAATGGTTGGCTCGCCTATCTCAACACGTAAATCAAAGTGTCCGGCGGGGAAGTCAGCGTGAAATGGTACCGCAAACCAAGCTCTAAGAACATCTTGATTCACGCCAGGTCTGCACATCCTACTTCTGTGAAACGAACTGTTGTAAGCAACATGTTCCAAACGGCAGTAAAGATGTGTACAGGACCTAATGAACGGCAAGAATCATTGCGACTAGCTGCAAATATAGCCATCTCGAATGGCTATATTTGCAGCTAGTCGCAATGATTCTGGCTACGCGGTATCAGGTCACCAACGAAGATCTCACAATAATCATCGAGATCGACCCAGTATGGATAAGATGTTCCAAACGGCAGTAAAGATGTGTACAGGACCTAATGAACGGCAAGAATCATTGCGACTAGCTGCAAATATAGCCATCTCGAATGGCTATATTTGCAGCTAGTCGCAATGATTCTGGCTACGCGGTATCAGGTCACCAACGAAGATCTCACAATAATCATCGAGATCGACCCAGTATGGATAAGATGCCTCTCGTTCTTCCCTTCATCTCCGACAGAGTTACTGCTGACATTCAAAGAGATCTTGTTACAGCGCAGCTGCAGGACGATGTTGGTTTGGTGAACGTTCCTGGGGACAGTATCAGACGACAGCTAGTCCGAAATCGACTCTCTGACAAGCACTGCATGTCGGAGAGCTGCGTTATTTGCCAAACGGTAGTTTTGAAAATTGCTCAAAGACAGGAGCAATTCTTCAAATCGAGTGTTTGAGCTGTAACGCAAAATACATAGGGGAAACGGGAAGAGCTTTGGCGGTTCGCCTAAAAGAACATTTAACCAACAGAAGACGTGGATTGCAGCTGGATTACATTTGCTAGAATTGATGCGCATGACGGGAACGATTACGAGGTGAAATGTACAATATTGGACATTGAGAGTGATATCTCAGCACGAAAAACTTTGGAAGCGTTCTGGATTTTTACGAGGAATCAGTAATGAACAACCGAAATGAGTGTCTAGCCGTAACAAGTGACTTCTTGCCGTTTGTGCCTCATTGTGAACTGTAGAATGATCAGAGAGCGATATCCGCAGTGTGATTCATTCGCCTCTACTGGTCACAGGGCATATGCCCTCAACGGTGGACATTGGTGAGTTCGTCCTCTCACTTGGTCTCTTCGGGTGTTTATGGAAGTACTTCGAAAATGCTAGAGTGGTTGAGGGGCTTGGTGGGGTAGAGTGCAAATCTAACGTTCACAGCCATGCTTAGGCTTCTGAAGACGACGGAACGTTGAAACGTCAGGCCCTGCTGAATAAATTTGTCCACCTAAGAACCTCGTGTGGTACAAATATATTAACAGTAACAACTTACAATGCCGAGGTTTCAAAAAGAGAGAAGTTGGGGCTACTCAAGGAAAACTGTTGGATTTTGGTCAAACAGCAAGCATGAAAATGTTTGGAATCCTTCTGAATAAAGGTGGCCATTGATTTCATTAAAAACCATCTCAAAAGAATGATGTTTAGTGTCCTGCGTTCTTCTTTTACGAGATATCGTGGATGCAGTTTGAATTCTTAGCCTTGTGCTATTCATTTGGACAATAAATTGTTTCTGCAAGCTTTTCCTGTAATATTTTGTGATTACCCGATTTAAAATCACTTTTTGGCACAGTAATTTTTTCCGTATTCTTTTGTGCCCACCTATCTTTGTGCTCTTGCAAAATTTTCGAATATTCGAATGGTTTCGAATACCCGCAATTTTCGAGCATTCGAATTTCAAATACATTCGAAAAACGCGATTTTTTGAACATTCGAAATCGAATAAATTCGAAAAATGCGGTTTCTTGAATAATCGAATTCGATTATTCAAATGCGAATAAAAATCGCTTGAATACATATTCGAATAGGTCATTCGAGCACAACTATATGCCCACATGATTTGGCTCAATAATTTTTCTAAGTTCTATCTCGCGGTGGCATATCGATGGAAACGTCCTTCCCAGAGAAGTCTGGGGCTGATGAGCTGACATTGAAGGAGTGGAAGGCTTTATTACCTTGGGTGCGAGATCCGAACCAAGAGGGTTGGACTGTAGCTCACGCGACAGCTGGCGCCTCCTCTGACTGCGCTACGTCTTCTTCATCAGCTCGGTCTCGCTCCGTAGCGGGACCAACTATTCTGGTGTCGTGACCCACCTCTCCCGATCCAGCGCTTGATCATGGTGGACACCAGCAACCTTCAAGTCTATATGAAACGTATCAGACCAGCATCCTCACAACCGCTTTCCAGTTACTTGGAAGAAAAGGGCTAAATTGTGGGCGCTGCCTTTTCTTCTACGCACAACATGGTCGTACCATCTGGTATCTTTCTGTTGGCTAGTCAACGAGCGCCGCTTGGACCAAACTTATTTACTGTACGCTCTGTAGAGAATCGTAACGTATTTGTAACAATCAGAGAACGGTCGTTAATACAAAATAAGGCGAAGAGGAAGCTGAACTAGATTGAAACAACTAAATATTGTTGTGTGCTTTAATTACTTAATAAATTAAATGGATTGGTGGAAGTTTTCTGTACACGTTATGAATAGCTCTCCGAGTGAAAGCGATTTTTGAAGAAAACCTTATCATCATTATAGCAGAATTCTGCTAACGGTGCTTGTGGAGTGTGAACGTTTCCATCACCTACTGTAATCAGAATTGTCATCCCCTTCGACGTTTATACTACACAGATGTTTCCAAAGGTGAGCTTATTCACATAGAAGTTACCTGTGCTTTCTTCTCTCAACCAACTACCCAGTCTCCACGTCACATGCCTCAGTAAATACTTGAATATGGATTAGTAGAGTGGCTTGCATAGGCAACAGCAGAGAGTGTACTGGGCTTGGAGCTAGATATTCTGTAGTGTGTACGACGTCTTCAACTTGCTGAACTTCAAGACGTCGTGGTACCTGTAGACAGAAGGCGTGCAAACGACTTCGCCCAACCTTCACGGGGATTCAGTAGACGTGTAAATGGCGTCGTGCCGACGTCCTAGCACGAGCTCCTGGGGTCAGATTCCTCAACGATACCGCGGTAGCATCTCACGACAGATTCACCATAACGGCCTACATAGTAAGTGATACAGGGATATACAGAGCCACAGATACGATAATGGATACCGACCGGTAAGCGGTTTCTGAATCTGGTCTCTGGAGTCAGAAGCCGTATTACAGAGGTCGTGTCACATGCGCCGGGATTCAGAAGACGCGCCGAACACGTCTTCCAACGTGCGCAGAGATTCTGATGAGTGAGGGGGACTAGTGAAAGGGGAGCAGTAAAGGCGACCAGAAAGGGGGACCAGTAAGGGGGAAGGTCAGAAAGGGAGGACTAGTGAAGGGAAACAGTGAAGGAAGACCAGTAGGGGGGCCAGTAAGGGTCTACCGGTGAAGGAAGACCACTGAGAGGACCAGCAGAGAGAAGAGTAAAGAGGACTACGAAGGGGGGGGGGTATTAAGGGGAAAGCACTATTTTCTCTCAGCATCGTCCACAGTGAGCTTGGATGCAGAAGAAGTGTCGAAAACGTCGTCCAACGTGCAGACGTGTCACAGACGTCGTTCCACGAGCATTTGTACTTCACAAACGTGTCACCGACGTCGAAGAAAAGATTTCGATCCAGCAATTGGTCTAATAATTGCAATTTGAAATTGATTATCAAGTAATTATTCATCTGTATGGAGCCTAAGCCACTCAACAGGATCTCTTTATGGGATGCGCCGCGCATTCTACTTCTACGGGATATCGTGGATGCTATTTGGAAGGCGCATTTATCCTATACAGTGACTTGCGGTGGCTAATCGATAAACAAAACAAACCAAGAAAAGGACTAAAATTATTACTGAAAAGAAGTAGACCTATAATTTCAATAAAAATTGATCAATCGAGCCGACTTTTGACGAACCTTTGTGAAGTGCTTCTCTAGCGGTTCTTCAATGAAGAAGGTGATCATATTTTAAGTACTCTTTGAATTATATCTAAAACAGAGAAAAGGAAAAAAAATTAAAATTAGTTTTTAGAAAAGTGGAAGAAACAATATTAAAGTGGTTACGACGATGTTCTGCTGCGATTATAGCTCTAGCGCCAGGCGGGACTCGAACCTGCACCTCCTGCTACCGAGCGGGAATGCTCTACGCCGTTACACCACCGGCCGGCGCTGTTTGATGGAACGCAGTAGTGAATTCACAGTTGACTGGAACACTGGAGGAAAGAAAAGAGAAGGGAAAGATATGGAGTTTGAGAAAGTAGATGGTATAAGAGAGTTAAATGAAAAAGTGGGAGAAGAAAACGATGAGGAGCGATTGTCATGGCGATGTTTTATCCATTCCACACAAGTCTGGTACCAATTCACTGACCCCAGGCTGCAGTTACGCTCTACGAAATTTTTTTGAAGGTTCGATTAGTTTCGAACGCTTAAAAATTTCGAATATTTGAATTCGAACACACGCGAATAATGCGATTTTTTGAATATTCGAGTTCGATTATTCAAATTCGAATCAAAATCATTCGAATACCTGTTTGAATAGATCATTCGAGCATAACTATACCCGAGAAAAATGAATGTCTTTGTTGGCATGGGCGGGACCTGAACCAATAACGGCCGAATCGAGGTGCACGCGACAACCGGCGCTCCCTCCCACTGCGCTACCACGCGCCCCAGACGACCTATAGCAGTTGATTATACGTAACGAGGACTAGACCTAGGTCGTCTATGGAGCCAAAAGAGGCAATGGATGTGGCGCTACACGATGGCAGTCTGTGACGAGTGGCTATACATATGGATGAGGAACAAGGCCGAAGCCGTTACGACCAGCGTCGACAACGGCGCCAGCTGAGCTCAGTGTGCAGCAGTCAAAGTAACACCGTCATTATGGCGTGTCAGGCAAACAACACCTAAAGAAAGGAACTGAAAGGCTTCGTGGGAGAAAAAGCACGGGCGCGATTTGAATGCGGACTGACGCCCACTAAAAGCCTGGTCTGTGCGAAGTCGTTCTCCCGCAGAGTCCGGCCTAATCACATACAGCTTGTGGCTTTTGTTGGCGTTTTAAGAGTGGCAAACTTGTCTTCGAGTCTGAATGATCTGGCTGATCCGGCTGACCCCTATTTATAAAGGATAAAGGACGGCGTTACACATTCCCTTTTAAATGCTCCACGCATTCTACTTCTACGGGATATCGTGGAAGCGAGTTGAATGCGTATTTGACCATACAATGACTTGCGGTGGCCAGCCGACGAACAAGTCAACGCTTTATCCTTCCCAGACGAGTCTGGTACCAATTCACCGGCCCCGTAGGGATGGAAGGTTTGGTTGGCCTGGGCGGGGAATCCGAACTAGGAACCTGATATCGGGTGCAGGCAACGGCCGGCGCCTCCTCCGACTGCGCTACACGCGCCCTTCCAATTTTAGTATGTGTTCAGGAATGAACACCCCTATATATCATATATATACATATATATCCACATATATACATATATACACATATATACATGTACATATATACACATATATACATATACACATATATACATATGCACATATATAAATATATACATATGTTTATATACCATTTTCACTTCGAATTGGAGACTCTTCTAAGCTAACTTAAGACTTTTCAAATCAAATCGAGTTCTTCCAAATCGAAATGAGCTTTTTCTACATTAACCTAGAAACTCTCCAAAAATTTTAGAATAATTTTTTCATTCGAGGAATATTTTAGTATAACTTTCTTTGAATTTTTAATTTACCTCCCACTAAGAAAACACATAGTTTAAAATTTTATAAAAATTTATTTTTTTGAAGGAAAACTATGTATTATAGAATTATTAAGGAGCAGGAAGGCGGCCATTTTATATTGCCAAAACCAAGATTCATGCCCCCAAAAACTCGAAAACTATACGATTTTCATTCGACCGATAGCAAAATTTCTATTTCCATAGAGCTCTACACTTGCAAACTGTGCAACACAAAGAATTGTAAAAAAACACATTTTCCAACTTTCTTACTTCATGTAAGCAGTATTTGCACTATCAGTCAAATAAACATTGCGACTTGATTTCCGAGTGCATGGCGCGATCCAGTCTTTTGATGCAAGACATGATTGCTGTTTTGCTGCGCCTTACTACAAAATTTATTATTTTTTCTCAGAAAATAAAAATGTTGTAAAATCATTTCACCCATTCGGCAGCTAAAGCAAAAAAAAAATTCAAAAAAAGTTATTTGAAGTTTGCCTTGAACAAAAAATTATTCTAACCATCTCGGAGAGTCTTTAGTTTAGCCTGCAAAAAGCCTTCCCTGGAAGACGAAGACCTGGAAGACGTTCAATTTGGTTTCAAAGTTCAGAGGCTAGCTTAAAAGAGTGTCCGACGTGAGAAGTGTCCAGTTTGACGCGAAAATAGTATTTATTTATTTATTTTTTATGTTTGCCAAATAAAGTGCCATAAACAGTACACACTGTACACACAACACAACAGCGCTATGCAAAAATTGTACAGCTAAGAGAAGCACACGAACATTTATCTTAATTTCTAGAGCAATTGGATTGATTAGTCAGTGACTATCAGCAGGAAGTATCAGCAATCATTCTTTATCTTCCTTTTTAATTTTTTCTCCCTTTTTTAAAAACGAAGAAATTAAAAAGGATAAAGGTTAAAGGACGGCGTTACTCAATCCCTTTTGGGATGCGCCAGCGCATTCTACTTCTACGAGATGTCGTGGAGGCGTATTCAGCCATTTAATGACTTGCGGTGGCCAGCTGATAAACAAGTCATCGCTTTACTCTTCCCAGACAAGTCTGGTACCAATTCACCGACCCCGGAGGGATGGAAGGCTTGGTTGGAATGGCGGGAAATCCGAACCAGGACCGTGGTACCGGGTGCACGCGACAGTCGGCGCCTCCTCCTACTGCGCTACACCTAGAAACGAGGAAATTAGAAAAAGAAAAGGAGAATAAACCTTACTTGCGGACAAATATGACTAAAGAAGATATCAGTGCATTCCCTATCGGTGTTTAAACCAGAACTGTCTGGGAAGGCTAGAGCGCTGTCTTGTTCATCGGCTGGCCACCGCAAGTCATTGTGTGGCCAAATACGCATTCAAGTCGCCTCCACGACATTACGTAGAAGTAGAATGCGTGGCGCATCCCAAGAGGGATTGAGTAACGCCGTCCTTTATCCTTTTCTTAACAATACGAGTTTTTGTTGTAAGACCTAAAATATAAAATTAAATAAAATAAAAATATATAAAGAGGAACCTGGGTCTATTCCAGTTCTACATGTTATGCTCACATACATGGTCAAGCAGCAAGAAGTCTTAGACAAATTCTGAAGAGAGCGTGATGAGGTGAAATACCCTAGGCTCCCTCTCAGCTAGGATAGATCCTAATTTTAGAAAGCCCAGTGGGTCAGCGGCAAAGCTGTCATGAAACCCCGGATAAAAGCAAATTTCACGTCTCTCCCATACTGGATTCAGAGCGTTTTTCTGTTGAAAAGATCACCATCGATCCCGTGCTGACCATCTAGAATTCATTAAACAATAAATGGCCAATAAATAAGGGCCTCACTAGAATAAACACTTTTTGAGCGAAGCGGACGACATTTGAAGAAGACGCTTCCGTCCCTGGAGAGCGACGAATCGTCCGCCTAAAGGCCAGTCAGTCTCGCATCTGTCCATATGAGACGTGTAATAACAGTGAGGAGATTAGTCCTCAAAGAGGACACGACAGAAGTGCTAATCCTTCGCTCACTATCTCAGCAAGAAATCTCTCTTGGAAATGAGCTTTAGAATTGGGCGATATTAAACCAAGAAAACAGAGCACCTTCTATTGGGGAGAGTTGTTCATTACCACTGTAACTGTATGTAAATAGACTAAAAGGATAAAAAGGATAAAGGACGGCGTTACTTAGGATGCGCCACGCATTCTACTTCTACCGGATGTCGTGGAGGCGATTTGAGTGCGTATTTGACTTGCGGTGGCCAGCCGATGAACAAGTCAGCGCTTTGTTTTTAGCCAGACAAGTCTGGTACCAATTCACCGACCCTGGAGGGGTGGAAGGCTGGTTGGCCTGGGTGGGAAATCCGAACCAGGAAAATTGTATCGGGTGCACGCGGCAGCCGGCTCCTCCTCCGACTGCTCTACACGCCCCCGTAAATAGACTAGACATTCATAAACGTCCAGAAAACTGCAATTATTAGCCGCCAGGGGGAAAGTTCTCAAAAAAGCTGATTTAAGAAGGAAGTATTTACTTATTGCCAAAAAAAAAGAAAGATTCGCACAACCTTTTACACATCGTCATACAAGTCAAAAAACAAATCCAGTGCTAAAAAACAGTGGAAAAACAACAAAAAGTAAACAACTTTCTAAAAAGTTAGCTTAAGGAAGGAACAAATAAAATGAACCCGTTAACAATGAAGAAAGGCGAAACACTAACAAGGGGAGCCTCCAAAGTGGTTTGCGATGCAATTTTTACAGGATGTAGGGTCCTGTGTAGTGTTTTTTTCGGAATACTCTTCTGTGGTCGAAAAAACTTGTGTGGAGGCGCGTGCGCAAAGTTCATCACACCCTGCTGCCACCCAACCAAATGTGATCGATGGCGCAGTGGGTAGAGATGTCGCCTTTCGGCAGCACCGAGTGGGTTTTGCGGTTCGAGCCCCGGTGTCGCCATAGTTTTTGCACACATCTGATCGTTATTATTATTATGTGATCACAGGAATCAATTTGTACTCATGCTTTTAGAAAGTGTTAAGTATTTACCGATATCAAACCAAATTCTTGACATATCCCGTGAAGTGTGCGTGTTTGTGTGCATTTACGGTATCGTTGTTTAAATGATACAGTGCAAATACGATTCATTGATAGATGACTCAAATAAAAGCAGAAAAGGACGACATTGACCTACAAAAAGCATTAATCGTGTACAGGTTGACTCCTGTGACCACGCAAGCACATAATAATAACGACCCGATGTGTGCAAAAACCATGGCAACACCGGGGGTCGAACCGTAAAACCCACTCGGTGCTGCCGAGAGGCGACATCGCTATCCACTGTGCCAGCCGACCATATCCGTTTGGGTGGCAGCAGAGCGTGATGAGCTTTACGCTCACGCTTCCACGCACCTTTTTTCGACCACAGAAGAGCATTCCGAAAAAATTAACTATGGTTTTGGACTCCCCACAAGAAGCCCTACAACCAGTAAAAATTGCATCGTAAAAGCTCACCGCCACTCTGGAGGCTCTCTTTGTAAAACGTGCCTTAACTAATTAATTTTAAAAAGAAGTTTTTCATTTCGATAGTCAGCGCCGTTTAAACCCGGGCAAGTCACTGATTTTTGATGCTGCTCAAGTGGTCGAGGGGTAGACCTTACAGCCAGAGCAGAGCTGGAAGAATTGGATGGGTCGGATGGGATTTTGACGTTCATGCTGCTCTTGCTGGAAGGCAGCCTGACCGACAAACGAGTGGTTTTACGTTCGCAAAGAAGTCTAACTGATGACCGGCAGAGAATCGTTTGAATGAAATACTGCGACAAGAGACCAACTTCTCTTACCACTTGACTAGCTGGACTCATCCAAGCAATCCTTTTAGCCTATCGGGTTGGTCCAAAAGTAGTGCGGGATTTGAGCAGTGGCATCTCAATTGAAATATTTCCGCTCGCAAACCAGTTTTTCTCACTGGATAAAAACTTTCAGAACCTCCATGACGTTTCCGATTAGGAGTTAAGGCTGGAGAGTGAAGCCCTATGCTTCTGGATTTAGAGCGGAGTTGAATTCAATTTTCAGGTCAAATTGGGCACTTTTAATATCCAATAATTGGACACTTTTCAAATCAAACTGATGGTCTTCTAAGCTAGCCTAATACTTTTGAAATCAAAACGAACTCTTCTAAATCAAAATGAGCCTTATTTGCAATAAACTAGACTCTTCAAGAAAGTTAGAATAATTTTTTGTTCAAGGAAAATTTTAGCAAAATTTTCTTTGATGTTTTAATTCACCTCCTAAGTGAACGTATTTCTTGAAATTTTATAAAATTTTAATTTCCCCAAGAAATTAATGATTTGAAAATTGTTTCAAAGAACAGGAAGGCGGCCATTTTTTAGTGCCAAAAAGAACTGCTCCATGCCCCAACAACTGTAAAGACCACACGTATCGTCACTTTGATGGTTCATGTAAGTTATATTTAATCTATAAATCAAATAAAAGTTGCAGCGAACTTTTTGGGTGCATGGCGCGATCTGATCAGTATCGCAATGAAAGGAGGTGCCAGTTGTCGCAAGCACAGCGAATCGATTCAAGGTTCGGATCCAACCCAGGCCAACCCAACCCGTTCACCGCCCGCTCACGAGCTGGTGAATTGATGTCAGTCCTCTATTGCAGGTGTAGAGCGCTAAAAAATGATTTTGAAAGCCAAAATTTTCTACAAAAGAAGAAGCCGTTCTAACAGTTCGCGAAACAGTTCCTCTTCTACCGTAAGAACTGCGATGAGATGAAAGCTGAAAGGATAGAAAAAGGAGAACAAAAAAAAAGAAAAAAAGAAAAAGCAACACGAAAAAAGGCGGATATAGAATGGAGAGCATGCAAGCAACTAACACGTGATGAGGAGCCACGGCTAATCTTAGAACTTCGTCGCGAGATCTGTTCACTGCACTATGCTCTATTGCTCTCGTCTCCCTCTTTTCCACGATGGCACCCGTGACAGCGCAATCGGAGGAGGCGTCAAGTTTTGAGGTTCTTGGTTCGAGTCCCGTCCGGACCAATCGAGTCTACAATGCATTGAGGCTCGGTGAGTTGCTACTAGACGTGTCATAGAGGGATAAACCACTGACCACGACCGACGTTACCCTATTCAAACTTATCTCTATTCCTTCTATAACTGGATTTGATCTTTTTTTATTGCATGACCACTATAAGTCATTGTATAGCCCAAATACCCATTCAAATTTTACCCAGGATAGGGGGGGGGGGTGAGTGAGAAGTGGAATAAGTGGTGCACCCCAAACACCAACTGAGATTGATTAACGCCACCCTTTGTCCTTTTCAACGAGAATTCTATTAAGGCTTCAAACAGTTCTTTGCCTTAACCAAGGGCCGGATTCATCAACGACATATAGAGATTTAACGGAGAAATTACAGCAGAAATTGAGAAAAAAAACGCGAATTAACGCGGCTTATCAACAGGCGATATGGTGAAATGTTGGCGATATCAGAAACTTCGGCTCCAATTTCTCCGTTAAATCTCTGTAAGTCGATGGTGAATCCGGCCCAGAAAGTGATAAGCTCCTCAATTTTACCAGTTAACCGTTGCCTTATCAATGCTTATCTCTATTCCTTCAACGGCTGGATTGATCCTTGTTTGTGTTCGGACCTATTTTTGTGCTTTCAAAGTGTTTTTTATAGGATAAGTAACCTCCCTTCAAGAGGGATTATATTAGTGTGCACTTAAATATTTATGGACTAAACTTGAATCATTGGGAAAGTTCGTATTATCTCCAAAAACTAAAAAAATCAGATTTAGCAGTTAATGTACTTATAAAACGGACTGCTAATACAGAGTGTCTCAAAAAATGTATACACTGTTTCAAAGGTGATAACTTTGCTCACAATAAAGCTACTGAAGAAGGCAAAGAGTCAAATAAAAGCCTAAGAGGATAGAAATTTCCTTAAGTATAAGTGGTATGGAATGCGCCATGCCTCTGCCTGAAACCTTACATTTCAGACCCGATTGATTGTGTTTCGCCTAAATACTTGTTATAATTTTTCCACATAGTGGCTGGATAGATAGATTTCAGCTTTTTTAAAGTTTTAAACTTAAGAACACACTACTGTTTGTGGAAATGGAAAACTGGGATCCTAAAAAACGCAGGTACTGTTTGAAAAGTTCTAACATTGCTGGTAGTGAAGCACTTAAAAATGTCTGAGACTTATATAAAAGCACAGGGTAACGGAATTTCTAAAGCGTGCAAATAGTTAAGATTGCGGCACTCCTCCGCCTAAAACCTTGCATTTCAGACTCGATTGATTGTGCATGGGCTGAATGCTTGTTACAATCTTGTTACTACTTGGCCTGATTAACCTATACTGTGCTTCTTTTAAAGTTTATACACGCGACATGCGAGTTTACTGATTGCACAGTTTAAATGAGAGCAGCACCCTATTTTCCACGATGGACTCTTTAGAATGATGAAGCAACATTCAAGCTGAATGAAGAGGTTAGTCGGCATGGTTGCAGCTACTGGCGAAAACGTTAAAAAAGCACAGCACAGGTTAAAGTTTCAAGAAGAAACAAGATTGTAACAAGCATTCGGTAAATGCAGAATCAATTGTGCCTGAATTGCAAGGTTTCAGACAGGGGCACGGCGTAATCTTGACTATTTACACGGCACACCCTGTGCTGTTACCTTTGCTTTCATATGGGTCTCAAACATTCTCAAAAGATTCAGTAGCAGCAATGTTACAACCTTTCACATAGTACCTTCATTTTTTAGGGTGCCCTGCACTTTTTGCAACTCATAGTGTGTTTTTAAGTTTTATATCTTGAAAAAACAACACAAATCAATGAAAATGGCCACTTTTGGGAGAACTATAACAAGTATTCAAGCGAAACACAATCAGTCGAGTCTGAAATGCTTTTTTTCAGGCGGGGCATGGAGCAATCCATACCACTCTCTACCTCTACAATCGTGGTATCGTGGAGGCGATTTGAAGGCGTATTCGGCCATGCAATAACTTGCGGTGGCCAGCCGATGAACGAGTCAGCGCTTCATCCTTCCCAGACAAGTCTGGTACCAATTCACCGACTTCGGCTGCATAGAAGGTTTGGTTGGTCTGGGCAGGAAATCCGAACCAGGAACCTGGTATCGGATGCATGCGACAGCCGTCACCTCCTCCGACTGCGCCACACGTGTTCGAAAAAATAACTAGATAAAAATAGGTGATAATGGAGGCCATGTAGCACAGTCAGTGGATGCGCCAGTCATGTGCTTAATCGTTCGTTATCGTTTCTATTCTAGACCAGTTCAATACAATTCGGTCTAGAATAGAAGCGATTAGACATGAATATGTTTAAAATGCGGTTTATGGTCAACCAGTGTGTGGCACGGGACTCGTAAGGTTAAATGGAGTCGCTCTGCAACAGGTCGACTCCTACGTCTATCTGGGAAGAGAGCTGAACATGGATAACGCCCTCGCTCCTGAAATTGCCCGCAGGAGACGCGCAGCATGGGCAGCCTTCAGTTCGATTCGCGAGCTCACCGATCAGGTCAAGGAGCCGGCCTCAGGGCCTCGATATTCAACGCCTCCGTACTGCCTGCGATGTGTTACGCGACGGAAACCTGGCCCGACAACAAGACATTCGCCAGAGCGATGCAAACTACGCATCGTGCACTGGAGAGATGTCTTCTGAGGACAAGCCTTCGTCAGCAACTGCAAGAAGCTCGGAGCTAAGGGAAAAGTCGCAATTAGCAGACCCGCTGCAGTACATGAAGAAGTCCAAATATCGCTGGGCCGGACACCTGCTTCGACGAAAGGACGATAGATGGAGTCTCCGTGTCACAGAATGGCTCCCGAGAGACCATTCTCAAGATCTTTCAGAGAGCGAAGTCTGCCTCACTGGATGCAAGCAGCCAGAGATCGAGCGGTCTGGAAGAGTTGTGGTCCCCGCTGAGAAGACCTCCAGCCGACAAAAGGACCATCGAAGAGTCAAAGTAAGTATTCTAGACCAGTCGGTGGAAGTGAATACAAGGATGAAGCAAAACGACTTTAAAACCTATCGGAAGCAAAGAAACACTGACTTCCTATCGGCTATGTACGTTAGCAAGCCATTGGAGAAGTCAAACACGCGTTCAAAGTGTTCAACGTGATATCCACTTTAAGTGGAATGCATGGCCCATCCTTGGAGCTGCTTTTCTGGACATTGACTCCTCTGATTTCTGACCTCATATCTACTGTTTCGTCCTCAAATTCGTTTATAGCGTGCCGGAACATTGTGTAATTCGACACGAGACGGTCAAATTTCGTCGAATCGACGGCACGCGCATTACTCTCAGCCAGAGCACTTACCAGAGTCCATTCTCAGCGCTGGATCTCTTTCACTTATGGGCTGAACGATTCTTACGGGATCATGAAGAGGCACAAGAACTAGTATTTTGAATTTTTAAACCTTAGTGCTCTGTACTTCTAGCCTTTCGAACCATAGTCAGCTTTGAAAACATGAAAATATCTTAGCGAAAATGAAAGGAACTACCAGAAAGCCTTTAACATCGTTATCGTAGAAAACAAAAAATAGACGATAAAAATCGACGTGGGAATTATAACAAAGAGGAAAATTTTCTAGAAAACAAACACGATGAAGAAGCAAAAAAAAACTGGACATTAAGAAAATTAGAGAAAGAAAAAAAGAAGAAAGTGAGGAGAAAACGGAAGACTTCAAATATCAGCTTGGTTTTTTTGGTATGGGTAATTAGGATTATGTAACCTTGATTACGTTTGTAAGCGTCATCGAAAACGAAGCAATATGGAATCGAACGAAACATATGGTGACTTCAAACAATATGCGATTTAAACTTCAATATAATATTTAAATAATTTAAACACCTACTAAACTGAAGTTCATAACCAAATAAAGTAAAAATGATTTAAACACTTAGCGAGCAAAAATGAAATAAAATACGGTAGCAGAGAAAAACAAAAGTAAAAAGGTGGATAATAAACCCGAGTTGATAACCAAATAGAGTAAAAATTGAAAGATAGGTACTCTTTTGGAAATACTTCTGAAGTATGCGCCATGCATTTTACCCCTGAGGAATATCGTGGAAGCAATTTGAGAGCTCGTTTGCCCTATACATGCAATTAGTTAATATTACGACTCGATGAGCGATTTATTTTGTTTTACTTTTTGTTTCTTGTTTTTTAGTGTTTACAAATCACCACTAACTACAAACTACACTAATGGAGGAATTGGTAGCGGGATCCGAACCAAAGACCTCAATTAAGGTGGATGAGATATTCTGCGTCTCCTTTGACTGAGCTATCTCGCGCCGAAATGCATAATCTGGAAGAGTTTTATCAAACTGAATATATTGACATAAAGAATGAAGGACGGCGTTACTCGATCCTTCTTGGGATGCGCCACGCATTCGACATCTACGGGATGTCGTGGGGGATTTGGATGCGTAGTTGGTCATATATGACTTGCGTCGCTCAGCAACAAGTCAGCGTGTTACCCTTCTCAGACAACTCCGGTACGAATTCACCTGCTCCGGAAAGATAGAAGGGTTGGTTGGTCTTTTTTGTGTGACGTGACCGTAAAGTTCTAAACGCTTAAACGAAGCACAGCGCAGGTTAATCTGGCCAAGTAGTAACAAGATTGTGACAAGCATTCAGCCCATGCACAATCAACAGTGTCTGATATGTAAGGTTTTAGACGAGTGCATGGCGCAATCTTGACTATTTGCACGTTGAATAAATTTTGTTATCTAGTGCATTCAAATGACTCTCAAACGTCTTCAAAGCTTCAGTAGCAGCAATGTTAGAACCATTCACATAGTACCTGCATTTTCTAAGATACCCTGCATTTTTCGCCATAGTGTGCTTTCAAGTTTTAAATCTCAAAAAAAGCACAAATAAATCAAAACGGCTATTTTGTGAAGAAATTAGAACATGTATTAAATAGAAGCGCAATCAATCGAGTGTAAAATGCAAAATTTCAGACGAGTGCATAACGCACTCCATACCGCTCATACATCGGAAAATTTCTATTTTCTTAAGCTTTCGTATGAACCTTTAACTTCTTTGGTTCCTTATCTGTGAGCAAAGTTATCGGCTTGCTGACAGTGTATACATTTTTTTGAGACACCCTGTATATCAGTGTAACTTTCTGAGATTTCTATGACCTCCCTGGGGCCGGATTCATGAAACGACTAACCCGCGGGTATAAGGGATAGAGATACCCACGGTGAAGCCTGCATCTCTGACTCTTGCCAAATCTCGACCTGACTCTTATGTTATCTGTACCCCTTATACCACTTATATCCGCGGGTTTAATTGTTGATGAATCCGGGCCCTGGAAGAATTATTACCAGAGAAGAAATCATCCTCTTTAGCTTTATCTGATTTCAATGTCCCGAATGTCGACTTCTCGAGGCGGTATGGTATACGAGCAGTCTTTTCGCCCCATAAGGCCGATTTGCTAACCGTTCCATCAGTATTGCCTGCAGTAAACATAAAAGGCAATTGACCGGAAGGCGAAGACCGCTCGACCATCTCTAGAATCCGAGCACGCCCAGTGAAATGCCTACAACGATCAGTTAACCGAAGATAGGCTTACATTCAGCTTGATATAATCAACTTTGGGGGCGTGGAGCGCAGTCGGAGGAGGCGCCGACTGTCGCCTGCACCTGATACCAGGTTCCCGGTTCGGATTTCCCGCCCAGGCCAACCAAGCCTTCCATCCCTCTGAGGTCGTTGAATCGGTACCGGACTTGTCTGCGAAAGACAGAGCGCTAACTTCTTCATTGGCTGGCCACCGCAGTCATTTTATGGACCCGTACGCATTCAACACACCTCCACGACATCCCGTAGAAATAGAATGCGTGGCGCATCCCAAATCTCATCTATTGAATAACGCCGTCCTTTATCCTTTTATAATCAACTTTGGAGTTCTTGAGACATGCGGTGGAAAGATATAGAATAAAAACTATTTTTTAAAAAGGCCTCGATATCAGAAACTGTCCAAATCCCCTGAAAGGTTTTCGGCCACGAGCTTAGCTTTTAAGAAACAGGAAATAGACAAAGGACAAAGGATAAATGACGGCGTTACTCAATCCCCTTTGGGATGCGCCACGCATTCTACTTCTATTGGATGTCGCGGAGGCGATTTGAACGTGTTTTTAGCCATACAATGACTTGCGGTGGCCAGCCGATGAACAAGTCAGCGCTCTATCCTTCCCAGACAAGTCTGGTACCAATGCGCCGACCCCGGAGGAATGGAAGGTTGGTTGGCCAGGGCGGAAAATCCGAACCAAGAACCTGGTATCGGGTGCACGCAACAGCCGGCTGCTCCTCCGACTGCGCTACTCAACAGGAAATCACAACACAATTTATCCTAAGGTATGCACGAGCTTAACAATTCAGAATTCGGAATTTATAACAAAGAATGTGTCAGTTGTGTTTTGCTTACTATCGCTATGTTCGTTGTATGTTGAGTATGCTAGGGTTTGACTATGTGACCCTTTTTTATTCATGACTTTGCTCATTTTTCATAAATAAATAAATAAATAAATAATTAAATAGGATAAGGATAAAGGATCCCTTCTGGGATGCGCCAGCGCATTTCTACTTCTACGGGATTTCGTGGAGGCGACATGAAAGCGTATTTGGCCATACAATGACTTGCGTTGGCCAGCCAATGAACAAAGTCAGCGCTTTATCCTACCCAGATAATTGTGGTACCAACCCCCGAGGGATGGAAGACTTGGTTGGCCTGGGCGGGAAATCCGAATCAAGGACCTGATATCGGGTACACGCGATAGCCGGCACCTCCTCCGACTGCACTACACGCGTCCGATGGAACTATAGGTGGAGGTTAACCTGGAGGGAGAGATATATCAGGTTGTCCGGAAAGTTCTCAGCGTTTTGTTTTACTATTTTTCTAATATTAAGTAACAATTCAACTTGCACTGTGCATTAATGCTACTTTCTTCTCAGAAGTTTGCGCCTCCTCCGACTGCGCAACACGTCCCCTAAATAAATAAATAAATAGATAAATAATTATCAAAGTAGCAGTTTTCAAGAATGAAAAAGCACCAAGTTCTTGAAGATGATAACATAACTTTCTCCTTCCAAGGAATGATGATCTCAAAGTCAATGAATGCCTTCTCTGCGGCTATCACGTTCTTCGGTTCCATTTAAACAAAATAAATAAAAATAAAAATAACGACGACAGAGGAGAGGAGGATGCGTCCGAGAATTTAGGTAAACGAACGGCGGCAATCTGTGTACACGAATCTCGAATCCAAGGCGCTTAGTCCCTTGGGGATCACGTCAGCCACACATATAGGCTCGTTCATTCTCAGCTCGCAATAACAGAATTCAAAATAAAAATTCAAAAATCTCTATTGCGTAAATTCTTGAACGGTTTTCCAATATGTAACGAGATGATAAGTAGCAATAATAAAATAGAATATCAATAAAATGAAAAAAAAACTTTAGAGTGTGCACCAGTGTTTCAAATTTATCTATTCACTTTCTGTAGTTGTTTCTTTTTTGTTTGTAATTTCATCTCAGCATTCAAATAAAAAATAAAAACAAAGTAAAACGGCGCATATAGCACAATCGGAGGAGATGCTGGCTGTCGCGTGCACCCTATGCCAGGTTCATCGTTCGGATTTCTCCACCCAGATCAACCATGTCTTCCATCTCTCTAGGGTCAGATCGGTGAATTGGTACCAGAGTTGTCTGGAAAGCAAAAAGCGTTAATTTGTTCAGTGTCTGGTCACCGAATGTCATTGCATGGCCAGATACCCATTCAAGTCTCCTCCACGACATACCATAAAAGTAGAATGCGTGGCGCATCCCAAAACGAATTGAGTGATGCCGTCCTTTATCCTTTCTTCTTATCATAAAATAGGCGGATAAGCCGAACTATGAGCCTCGGTTTAGGTGCATCTGACAGCCGGTGTCTCATCCGACTGCGCTACCTCGCATCCGTAGAACAGGAACTGAGCAGAAATCAAGTACCCTCCAGAAAAACCCACCATTGCGGAGCGAACACGCCCCGGCCTTGGAGAGTCGAGGTGATCTCGCATTGAAATTCGACGACAACAGCAGGAGGTTGGCCCGTAGTGAAACTGCGCACTCTCCGATTCTGATAGTAACTGCTGCTTCTCTAGGAAGTGTAGAACAATTCCGTAGATGGTACTATCTCAGACGGACCGAGTCGATGTATGAGACGCGGTACTGAGAAGGTTGTCCTCCTGCTGTTGAACACTGACTAATAGAAGAGAAGAAGCTGAATTCGGATTCTTGAGGGAAACTCCAACAAAAGGGCGGACACAGAAGCGCGATGATGTGTTTGTATAGGAGAAGACGTCGTCAGAATCATGTTTTCTATAGAAGTGTCGTACTAGAATTGATGCGATGCAAATGACTCCGAGATCAAATTACCATCTGAAGCTTCTACTAGGCTGCGACCTCCTCCTATTGTGACGCAGTGGATTAAGGCTTGCAATAGACTAACGAAGTTTTCTTGAATGGAAATAAGTCTGCTCAGAAGCTTAGATCATTTAAGGGAAGGTGGAATACGAAAGCTACGTCTACATAGAAAACACAATCCACTAGGCAGAGAAAGCTGAGCTTGTCCCTAACCAGCTATAGAAATAGCCAAGAATTAGAAGATCAGAAGACTCTGGAAAAATATCCGTTTAACACTAGGTAGAACGGAAAGTTTCCGCCGCTTGGAGTTCTGAATGCTCCCGCCTTCTTTAAAATTCCCTTCTCTGCGACTCGATATGCAGTTCGGGTACCATTGTGTAGGATAGAATGCGTAGTTTCAACCAGGGGCTGAATTCACCGACGACTGACAGCAATTTAACAGAGAAAACTACAGCCAAAATCTCTGATAACGCGGCTTATCAAGCGATATGGTGAGCGATAAGCATCTGAGTTTTCCGCTGGGAGTTGTCTGTTAAAGTTATGCAATTCGTTGATGAATATGACCCCAGGTGAACAACAGTTTAGATGCCCCTTAAGAACTAAAGGTTTTGAGGTCCATGTCGTGAAGGTAGGCAGCATTCGGAGGCGGGAACGCGCCTGCCAATCATATTCGAGCAGGATCGAACAACGTCAACCAATCAGGGTTTAGACCATATACACCTTTTCTCAATGCACATACGTCCATGCCCTAAAAGGTTCATGCTGTGGACGTGGGAACGCGCAGCAAATGAGGCCGCATCGAGTGGAGGCCATTACGTAGGAGAGGGCGTATATGCTCTCTGTGCTCTAATTGGCTTATGATTACAGTTGGTGTTCTGTTTGGCTGATTGGCGGACGTGTTCCCACCTCTCAATGCTGCCCATCTTCGCGACATGAACCGGTTCTAGGCCAATTTTCATGGCAGTGTTCTCGTCTCACACAAATTCACGGAATAAATCTTGGACAAGGTACGACGAGGTTGGTTCAAAATTCCTGCGTTATACTAGCACGAAATTCCCTAAAAAACAGCAGTGGAGTCCGCGGAAAAACGTCTTAAACTTAGCTCAAAGGTCTTGAAATTGGGAAAAGACCTTGGTCACATTGAACGGTCGCACGAAGGGAAATGTCAAAGCAATGCCGTTGTGGCTTCCCATTAATTGAGAACAAGACTTGTAGCATCCAAAGGCATGACTGCGTACACAACCTCATGCAAAAAATGGAAGGATTTGGAGTTTTAATGCTATTGATCAATACGGGTAATCTTCATGATGCCTTTTACATAGTCGATTTGTTTTCGGAAATTCGTGGAAGCACACGAAGAATAGCTCTGAATGTGTTAAAGAACATGTCAAAAATGTAATCCGGCAGTTTATAAGCTTTAATATCCTAATTCTTTTCAATTGGAAAATAGTTTCTGGTTGGTTTCTTATTCCGAATCAAATTTCACTTCCAATTGGACACTTTTCAAATCAAACTAGACACTCTTTTAAGCTAGCTTCAGACTCCTAAAATTAAAGAAAACTCTTCCAAATTAAAATGAGTTTTTTGAACATTAAACTAGGGACTCACCAAAAAAGGATGAAATAATTTTTTGTTCAAGGAACATTGTTTTATAACGTTCTTTGAGGTTTTAACTGATCCATCCAATAAATGACCACATTGTATAAAATTCTATTTAAAAATTTTGGTTGAAAATAATGGTTTAAAACTTGTTTTAAAGAGCCAAAAAACGAGCATTTTTTAGTGCAAAAAAGACTGCTCATTGCCTCGTCCAAGACATCACAAGAGTTTTATTCGATTGACAGCACAATTTTCGTTTGTATGGAGTTTGACATCTGTTAATGATACAACAAAAAACAGCTGCAGAGAACACACATCTCATTTTGATGTTTTACGTAAGTGGTATTTACACTATCAATCAAGTAAAAGTTGCGGCGAAGTTTTTGAGAGCATGGCGCGATCTGATCTTTCCACGCGCTATATACTTGCTGTTTTGCTGTGCTTTTGACAAAAATTTATCGAAAAATTCTCGAAAAATAAAAAATTAAAAGTTGGAATGTTAAATTAAAATTATAAAATGGTAACACTTACTGGGACAGGTAAATTAAACAATTTCAAAGAATGTTGTACTGAATTTTCCTTGAACAAAACATTATTTTAACCATTTTGTTGAGTTTGAAGATTGACCTGCTTGAAAGTCATTTGGATTTGGAAGAGACTTCAGAAATCTTAACGCTGCCTGGAAGAGTGTCCAATTTGATTTGAAAAGTGTTCAAGTCAACGCGGAAATAGTATATGAGAAAATTACAGTTCTTTGGATTTAGGAGTAGTAGGCGGTTTAAACTTTCGGCTTGACCTAAAAGAAGGGTAGCCCGGTTGTCGAGCTTGTTGCAACCAATGCAATGAAAAAAGACCCCTTCGAACGGTATTCAGGGGAAGGCTTTCGCTCCAAGGACCACTACCAGCTTTCAACTGGTGTTTTCTTATTTTGAGGTAGAGCTAGGAGCGGTATTCTTGATACGAATTTAAAGACCGGGTCTCCTTAACCTTCTTGAAGGATAAAGTTAGTTACTTATAGGAAGATCAAGTCGCAATATTTTTCAACAGAGTTAGAAGCTATATCTGCTCTGCGAACCAAAAAAGCGGTTGAAAAGAATTTTAAAACAGACGGGGCTCTCTGAGTCGCGACCTCACAATTCTGATGAATTGCTTATCGCGCAGGCCAATTGAATCCGACAAACAATTAAGAGCAGACAACGCAGTGAACGTTTATGAAGCCTTCGGCGGTGAACAACACCGTCGTGTATAGTACCGGAAGACGTTACCTACTGAAGACTTCGCTTTCGACAAATGAAGCAGACGGAAACTTTGCTCGGCTCATTCAGTTGAGTGAAGAACCCAAAGGGCTGTAAAAAACGCTCCGCACTGCTGTGACTAAAGTCATTAGGCGAATGAAAAGAGCTCGGACGAGCCAGCAGAGCTTTTTTTTGTAAACATACCTTTTAAAAATGTGCATGTAATCGCATTCTTGGGTGGATTGGAAATTGCTACCCTGAGGGTAGTGGGAAGGCGTTCTTTCAATAATAACTATGGAGATGGATGCACAGCTATTATAGCATGCACTCTGGTAAGGATAGGAATTAGGGCAGAAGCTCCAGCTAATCAATGGCTCTTCAGAATATAAAACGCATTCTATGCATCATACTGGATCTCACATTTTGAACGCGTATTCAGCTTGTGGGCGCGAATAACGCAGTCGGAGGAGGCGCCTATTGTCGCCTGCACCCGATACCAGGTTTCTGGTTCGGATTTTCCCGCCCAGGCCAACCAAGCCCTCCGTCCCTCCGGGATCGGTGAGTTGGTATCAGACTTGTCTGGGAAGGACAAAGCGCCGACTTGTTCATCGGCTGGCCACCGCAAGTCATTGTATGGCTAAATACGCATTCAAATTGCCTCCACGACATCCCGTAGAAGTAGAATGCGTGGCGCATCCCAAAAAGGGATTGAGTAACGACGTCCTTTATCCTTTTATCCTTATTCAGCATGTACAATGTCTTGCGGTAGCCAGCAGACGGAAGAGATGACGGCTTATTCCTTAGACAAGTGAACAGACGCAAGACTGTGTGTACCCAACCACTAGGTGTATCCAAGCAAAGCACGGAGTTTGCCGTTCAAAAAGGTCTTTCGAAGAAAGATTTCATGAACGTGATTGGTGTTGCTGATTTTTGAAGTCCACCGACAAATCAAATGTTCACTTATATGTGCTTGTTTGTCTGCGGACTAGCTTTGTAACCCCGTCAATTGCCACCAATGAGCGTGGATGATATAAATATAAGTATAAATATAAATATTAACAAATATTAATCTTAACAAAAACAGATATAAATAAAAACTTAAGCATAAATAATTATAAATAGAACTATGTTTCCGAACCATTCTAAGGTAGTGAACTACGAGCATTCTCCTCTGGACGTGGCGATTTTGCGAATACTAAAAAAACGCGTAAAACGTGGTTTCATTGAACCGCGAGGACTTCTGAGCGGAAAAAACTGTCATCCAAGTCCTTTGAGTCGAGATGTGTTCCTTGGCTAAAGGCAAATCTACCAGCAAGGAAAGTCAGTACCTAAGAAATATTCTCGTGAAAGCGCGTTGATAAAACTTACGAGTGCTTGCCCTCGTTACAAATTTGGACAGGATATGTTTGTCTGATTAGGCAAGCTTTTTCTGCGAACAAGAGTTTTCTAAATCTTTTCTATTTAAGCAAAGAATGGAACCTATTTGAGAAAAACGGATACAATTTCACCGATATGCGTCATAAGAGCAGTAAGCAGGAGGCGCTCCTCCACCTAGTCTCCGATTTCGGTGCCAGGTCGATAAATCTAAGAAATCCGGAATAGAAGAGCTTGATCAGGATCAATTTGTGGTGATGGGCCGGCATGACATCATACGGAGTAACTATTTAATATCATAAAGTAACAAAAAATCGGGCGTGTGTAGCGCAGTCGGAGGAGGCGCCGGTTGTCGCGCGCACCCGATACCAGGTTCCTCGTTCGGATTTTCCACCTAGGCCAAACAAGCCTTCCATCCCTCCGGGGTCGGTGAATTGGTACCAGACTTGTCTGGGAAGGATAGAGTGCTGACTTGTTCATCGGCTGGCCACCAGCCGATGAACATTGTATTGCTAAATACGCATTCAAATCGCCTCCACGACATCTTGTAGAAGTAGAATGCGTGGCGCATCCCAAAAGGGATTGAGTAACGCCGTCCTCTATCTTTTTATTTATCCTAACAAAAAACCAATAAAAGCAAAACGTGTGTTACATATAGAGCTTCAAAAGGTACGGCTACGTCCTCCGCGCAGATGATGACATAGTCCGGAAGACTGGCCCTAACCTTGATTAAGCCACCGCTGCTCTGTCACGCGGGCAACCAAAGCGAACCCCGCAACTAAGCGGGACAAACGCTGAAGAAGAAGAAGGTAAAGAGCTTCAAAAGAAGAAAATGGCTACGACGGATGGCTTGATACGCTGCAGATGGACCTGAGGATATTGCGTTGTCCGAAAAGTCTTCAGCGTTTTGAGTGCTTACAGTGGGGCTCTGCTGTGATCGTTCGCCTGTTACCAAAAGGCGTTTCAAAGCATCCGAAACGGCAGTTTCCCTGACGTCTAGCTCTTCCGCGAACCCGCGAAGTGTTCGGGATTCTCAACTTCCACCAATTCCTTCAACTCGTCGTCCAGGATTGCTCTAGGTCGACCGCTACGGGATCATCTCTGAGGCTGAAATCTCCGGTCCGAAATTTATTGAACCACTGGCGCACAGTGCTTTCTCCACCACTATCAGACCCCCACACTTGGTTGATTTGTCGAGCTGTCTCGGCTGCGGATTGTCCCAATTTGAAGTTGAAATAAAATCTCGTTCGGAATTGCTCCTTCGACATACTTCAATAAACCCTTCAAGAACAGAAATATAGAATAACCTAGGAACGGCGAACTATTCAGTCAAAAAGAGCGAAAAATTCCGTACAGAAAATAGTATTAATGCGCCATGCGGGTTGAATTTTTACTTAATAATAGACGAATGAAATACAGTAGCACAGAACGCTGAGAACTTTCCGGACAACCTAGTAGCTGTGACACCTATAGCTATGATACACCCGAACAAAAATGTTGTTAGGAGAGGTGACGCCAGATTTCTTTTCCGCAAGGGTCCGCACCAAGTGGGACTGACGCTGCAGAAGAACAAGAGTAACGGATAAGGATAAAGGAAGGCGTTACTCAATCCGTTTTGGAAGGGGCTATGCATTCTACTTTTGCGGAATGTGATGGAGGCTTAGCTTCCTCTAATTTCCTCTTATTATACATAGCATCAGCTTACTCTTAGTAAATTTGAAAACGATGACTGATTTCTAGGAAAATGAGCAACGGTTGTTTAATATTCAGGGTGTGATACGGAGTATGTATTTAAGTGTGGCTTCTCAGACAGAATAGAGAATTGACTATGAGTTGTTTACGGGCATGAGTCAACTAGGACTCAGGAGTTGTCTTCGAAGTGTAGGCGAGATTTCGAAAAATCTCTATCATTATATTGTATACTACTAATGTAGCACAAGATTGAAACAAAAGAGTAGATCATCTATAGATCCATCTATAGAGCCCGCCATCTGGCTCCACCACCCAAATGAGCTATATTCTGGACCGGCTCTGTAGATTTCCTGCATTGGCAGGTCATTCGTTGATTTCGCTCCAGACGGCATCGCTGTTTACCCCATGGGGATTTGTGAATTGGTATCGGATCTGTGTGGGCATCTGGACTTTTCAAAAGCTTTCGACAACGTTCCTGCGGAAAAAATATTGAATAAGATGGGAAGAGCAGGTATACATCCTAAGATTGTGGTCTGGAGAAAGAGGCCTCTTTCGGGCAGAACTTACCAGGTTGGAGTAGGAGGGGAGTATTCATCGGTTTATACTGATCCCAGTGGTGGAGTTCCACAGGGTGTAATACTCCTACCAGTAGTTTTTCTGATTCAGTTCAAAGCTTTGGAGTTTCTCGTGGAATGTACGCGGACGATATAAAAGTCTACAAAGAAGACGAGAATCAAGAAGCCTTTTGCGATGTGTCCAAGCAGCTATAAACCTTGTAGAGAAATGGGTAAACATCTGGGAACTACCGCTTTCTGCTGAAAAGTCAAAAGTCAGATCAAGTTTCCTCATCTATAGAAGCATCAGGCAGCTCAACATCCCGCTTTCTGAGAATGAGAACATTGTTAACATGTCACTGACTTCTTTCAAACGTCTAATTGCACTAACGTTTCGTTAGGCTTGTTTCGGTTTATTTCGTTCGTTTTTCACCCAGCTCTCTATTCCTAATTTAGCGTGTTATTGTTACAATCTTGGCAAAGCGATTGGGCCCGACGACGTGGCAGCTGATCTGTGGAAGTCAAAGCTGTGGTACCCTGCTGAGTGGTTGGCGCAGTTCTTTAACCAGGTTGTGGCGGAGAAGAAGGTGCCTGAGTGTTGGCGCCAAAGCACGACGATCCCGATTTGGAAGAAGAAGGGCAGTCCTGCAGACTGCTCCAATTACCGTCCGATTCGCTTGCTCTCGCACAGCATGAAGATCTTTGAGCGAATTGTCGATGGTCGAATTCGTGACATCGTCCAGCTTTCCAGCAATCAGTGCGGCTTCGTGGCTAGCTGTGGCACCGTTGATGCCATACATGCCGTCCGCCTCCTGATAGAGAAGCATCGCGAGAAACAGAAGTCAGTGCATATCGCCTTTCTCGACTTGGAGAAGGCCTTTGACCGCGTACCGCGTGAAGTGATATGGTACGCCCTGCGTCAACATGGAGTTCCTGAAGAGCTCATAGAGTGGGTGCGAATTCTCTACTCTTGTCCAAAGAGTCGAGTTCAAGCTGCAGCCGGAACCTCGATGGAGTTCCCCATCTCTGTCGGGGTACACCAGGGTTCTGCGCTTTCCCCACTCCTCTTTGTTGTCGTCATGGACGCCATTACACGAGATCTTCAGAAGCCAGTCCCCTGGACACTGCTTTATGCTGATGACGTAATGCTCGCTAGCAAAAATAAAGGTGAACTCGAGCGAAAGGTGCAAGCTTGGTGTGATCGCTTGGAGTGCTTTGGACTCAGATTGAACGTGAAGAAGACCGAGTATCTAACGACTGACGTTAATGAGTCCAGCTCCATCAAGGTTAGCGGCATCGAGCTCCCACGCACTTCGGTTTTTAAGTACCTGGGATCAGCAGTAGCATCCGATGGCAATCTGATGATTGAAGTGAACTCACGCGTGAGTGCAGCTTGGTCCAAGTGGCGCTCGTTGACTGGCGTGCTCTGCGATAGGAAGATGCCAGAGCGCTTGAAGTCAAAAATATATAGAACTGTCGTCCGGCCGGTAGCGATGTACGGTGCTGAGTGTTGGCCTGCGACCAAGGAGGTTGAAACGCGCCTCAGCGTCATGGAGACGAAGATGCTGCGCTGGACGGCTGGAGTCACGCGCCTGGACCGCATCCGAAACGATGTCATTTGGCAGAAGTTCGGAGTCGCGCCGATAGCGGACAAGATGCGCGAAGCTCGCTTACGATGGTACGGCCACGTTCTGCGCGGAGAAGAAGAGAGCAAGATAGGCCTTAAGTTCGAGGTGGTAGGAAAGCGGCCTAGAGGGCGTCCGAAGCAGCGCTGGTCTGACACGTTACATATTGACTTGAAGGTTGCTGGTGTCCACCCTGATCTAGCGCTGGATCGGGAGAGGTGGCGTCATGACACCAGAATAGCGGACCCCGCTACGAAGCGGGACGGACGCTGAAGAAGAAGAAGAAGAAGATTGTTACAATCTTACCGGAAAACGCATCTTCAGTTGGGACCGTGCAGGCTGAACAACCATTCAAGGTGCCTCCACGAATTCCTTTGAAGTAGTGCGTGGCGCAAAAAAGGTACTGACTGACGTACCCTTCATCCTAAGATGTCACCAATAGTCATTTTTTCCATACGGAAGGAGTAGAGGGTCGAAGGTGCACACGTCGTCGATTCTTGCTTCGGCTCTGACTCTGGCTCGAAGGCCAGGAGAAATACCCTTTCACTATTTACACTGTCAGCAGCAGTTCGCTGTGGAACTCATCTTGACTGATGCTCAGATGATTGACGTTTTCAGCAGAAGTGTTGCGAAGAGTGACAGTGGTTCAAAGCGGATGCGAAAAGTGACAAAGAGTGTTCCAATAAGACGTCAGAACATCCTGCAAACTTTCTTCCTGCCATTGAGAGAAGATCTCGGTAGAAAAACTACCGTCAGCAGAATTGTAAGTGCAGGTGAAGCTCTCGAATCTTCACAAAACTCGTCTGAATGCTGACAAAAAGAAAGACGATTTCAGGACCACGGAAAGGGGATCTGGAAACGAGAACGCCGATACTCTTTCACTATATCTTTGACGTCGATTTTGCTGAAGCCACGGAAACACGCTTCCATATGTCTCATCTAGCACAGGCGCAAGTCTTCAATTTTTCTTTAAAAGTCACCTTTGGATGGAACTGCTGGCTTGGCATGTCGTAGCGCAGTCGGAGGGGGCGTCGACTTTCACGTGACCCTATTCGAGACTCTTTGCTTGGGTTTCCCGCTCAAGCCAACCAAGCCTTCTACTCCTCCAAGATCAGTGAATTGGTACCAGACTTGTTGACGTTATCGACTGCAACCGCTAGTGATTGTATAGGCGAAACACTCATCGAAATTGCCGACACGACGTCCGATAGACGTTGAGTACATGGCGCAATCCACAAGGGATTTAATACCACCGTCATTTTTCCTTCATCCTTTACTTCTAGCTTCAACCCCACTCGACAAGATTAGTAGTCTACCACACTTTGATTCTAAGATGGATCTCATTGAATTCGAGGCTTAACCTGAAACAGTAGGGTGTATATATGGCATCGCCCCAGCATAGAATTCTTCCTCCTCCATCCCTGCTTCTTGTGCATAAACGCTTGCCAGAACAAGGAGTAATTGCATCAGAAAATGTCCCTTCCCACACCAAATGAGATATTCTACGTACAGTGCAGATGTACTACGCGTACATATTAGATTGGTTCCCTGCAAAGCAGCCTTGCTTATTTCACCCTATTCATTCGCTTCTTTAATTAAACTCTACTCCTGCACTATAGTCCAGCAACCTACTGAAAACTTTTAGCAAGTCTAACCAATACTGGGCATCTACAAGGAAAGGTTCCCAACACAAGGTTAGCTTTGCAATGTTACTTTGACAGGATGTATTTGTTGATCGAAAAGTCTTGCAACGCTAGCACAACAATATTACAATACAATACAATATAGTACAATATATAGGACTCATTTTATGATATATTCCCCATCCAAGTCTAAGATCCTGTTCCATCTTCCAGGCAGCCTTCCGATTCCTTTCCGCCAGAATTCCGAGGGTTGTGAGGAAAAGAATTCAGAAATTTTTTAAAGGTTAATCCTATTTTGAAAGATGTTTAAGATTAAGAAATTTTTAAGAATCTTCTGCTCCTGAAAGTAAAAGTACCACTTGAAAATTTTTATTATAAATTTTTATCTTTCGAAAAAAGATATGTAATGGTTCAACGTTCGTTTTAATTCGCACGGAAGCAGAAACTTTCTAGTGCTAAAAAAGAGAAAAGAGATGCACTTGTGATGTTTATTTGACTGGCAGCAAAAATTTTATTTCCGTAGAGTTACGCACCTATTAATAGTGCAACAAAAACGATAGAAAAATTAGGTTGTGTTCACTTCGCTCTTTGAAGTAAGCAGCACTAAAGCTATCAATCAAGAGAAAATCGAGACGACCTAAATCCTTTCTTTTTGCGCCACACATTTTTTGTCTTCTTGTATTCTAAAATGACTTTTAGTTAATTAAATATGTTCAACTAAAAACAAGGTTTCATAAAATTTCAAACAACTCGTTAATTTATTCGAGATTCAAAATTTGAAAAATTAAATCTTTTTGTAACTCAAGATACTCCTTAATCAAACAAATAGTTTCATTTAAAATATAGTTTTATCAAATTTCAAACAAACGGTCAACGGTTCGATCAAACGGCGCCGGTGGTGTAATGGCGTAGAGCATTCCCGCCCGGTCAGAGGGAGGTGCGGGTTCGAGTACCGCCTGGCGCTAGAAGTTTTGATCGCAACAAAACATCGTTGTGACAAATTTCAAACAGTTTGTTAATCTGTTCGGATAGTTATATTTATAAAATCGAATTTTTTTCAAGTTTTTCTTAGACAAAAATTCCAAATTTCTTAGAAAGCCTCAGATGCAATATGGAAGAAACTCGTTTTAATATCTAATACGACTAGAGTGATTTCAAAAGCGTGAGACCTACTTAGAAGCATGTACAATTTTGTTTGAAAAGTGTCCAATTGGGTTTGAAAAGTGTAAAATTTTATTTGAAAAATGTCCAATTTGATTAGAAAGCTGTCCAGTTGGACGTGAATATGGCACGTGATAGCGATAGATTTCTCAGGACAAAAACTGAATTATAACTCCGTTTGTAGGCTTACTCACCGGGAAATTCTTTGTGAGACCTTGCAGGAAGAACCGTGTCGACATTACCAAGCCACCCTAAGGTGAACAACTCCACGTAGAGGACTCACCATGGCTGATTTGGTGACTTGCGCCATGTTGGACGAGGTTCACGCGGCCGGAATGGCGCCTGAGATGCTGCTGCTAATCGACACGAACTCTCTCTCCGGACACTGTGGTGACGGACGGACGCTACGCCTTTAATGGCGGTGATCGAGTTATTTAATAAGGCCCGCTCTCGAGCTCAACAATCAGATCACGACGACAGCGATACGGGAAGCTGATTCAGAAGAGCAGCGAGAACCCGGATGAAGCAGATGAAGACACACCGAGCTATCCACACTTGCTAGTATTCGACTGAATGGAGAATGGCATGGCTGGAGGACACGGCAGACATGACTGATGTGGACTACCTTTGTGTAGATGGGACCGGATGTATTATATATTATGTCGTTCGCTTTGTCTGCCTTGATTGAGAATCGGTATATCAAAAAAGTGCGTTTCTGGTATTGATGGGCACATGCAAAGTGTTGTGCTTTACAGCGATTCTGAAGCCTAAATACAAAGAGAATAAACCGGCGAAGAAATGTATGAGAATAAAAGTCTTCCCGGGAAACGATATGCCGAGATAAGTTACAAGGACACCTTTCCTTGCAACATTCTACCTAGAAAAGCCGACCTTGTTTGGATTTGATTTAGGTTTCTAACAGTGACTCCTCCGACTAGCATAGATCGGATGGTTTCGGTCTTACTAGCATTTGAAATGTATAATAATCTTAAACAAAAACTTCAAAAAACTTTAAAAACAGGAAAACAGAGAAACTTTGAAAAACTTTTAAAGAAGAAGAAAGAGCATCATCAGCATCACAGCACTACTTATAGAGTGATTTCATGAGCACTTCTAGAACCGCGTAGATCATGCTAGTTATATTATAATGCATTATGACACCCGTTTTTATACACTGTGTTATGTAGATTGTTTTTAGTGTTTTCAGACTTGGTTTCAAGTTTCTGCTCAGTCTGAGAAAAGCCCATTCCCCCTCTTTTCTGTTATTCAGCACGTCGAACGAAAGTCGTCCTGTTCTGTCCCCTATTTGCTTTTCGATACACGAAGACATCTATTTTCTTCTTCTCAGTCGTATGATGCAATTTACTGGATACCAGACAACAAATTAAAGGCAAAAACGATAAGGTATAATAAAAAAACATTCTGAAAACTTTCGTCGCTCTACAAATTGCCGTGGTGCTATGGTCGATTAGTCTGTAGTTATAGAAGCAACGCAGGCGGTCACTGAAAGAAGCAGTGCCTCGCTTAAGTTCGAAAGGCCACCTCCTTACGCTTAGGGCCTGTTCATACTGCGCGACAAGAGCGACTGGAGCGACTGGAGCGACAAGAGCGACAAGAGCGACTGGGGCGACGGACATAGTGTGGTGTACGTAAATAATTGTGTACCCCACACTCCGTCCGCGACGAATGTAGTGTGAGATGCGTAATTATTTACGTACACCACACTACATCCGTCGCCCCCGTCGCTCCAGTCGCTCTTATCGCTCTTGTCGCGAAGTATGAACAGGCTCTTAGGTGTGAGCTGCCACGAATGTTGCTCGAGAGTGGTGCGAAATTAATTAATTTCATACAAACCACACTGTAACTCGGCTGGCTTCTACAAAACCGCTCCATTTTGTGCAACATTTTAATGAAATGCCCTCATTTGCCCTCTAATAACTTGTTCAGACACAGTCAAATTGTAGTCAGGCCGAGAATGAATTAGAAAGATAATACTTTTACCTTCTCAGAAATTTTATATAGAAATGACCTCAATGGGACCAATGTTTAAAGGGATGAAGAGATTGTATTGTGTACTATAGTTGTGCTTTTTCGAAATTTTATCGAACGAATGAACGATCGAATTTATTCGACGTCAAAAATTTCCGATCGAATGATCGAGCGAATTTATTCGACGTCGAAAATTTTCGAACGAATGAACGATCGAATTTATTCGATGTCGAAAATTTTCGAATGATCGAATAGTCGAATTTATTCGATGTCGAAAATTTTCGAATGATCGAATAGTCGAATAATTTGTTCGAATGAACGAATCCTACTAGATACAAAAGAGTAGTGCGCGTGTGTTTCCGTACTTCAGTCCGTCCGTCACACTGGCGTATTGGCGATACTCAACAACTGATGGCGATCGACAGCGGCCCGAAGCTTCAGCTCTGGGCAATCGAGGTCGCTGAACACGAATCTGAAGTTCGTTTTTCGAGTATGGATCGCCACCAACCGATATGATTCAAATTATCGAGTTTTTGTTGATGTCGTTCAAGCGGCCCGAAGCTTCAGCCCTGGGGCAATCGAAGTCGCTGAACACGAATCTGAATTTCGTTTTTGGAGCATTGATCGCCACCAACCGATATGGATCAAATTATCGATTTTTTGTTGATCTCTAGTTTAACATGATCCCACTAAGATTTACTACTTTTTCATAAAAACAGCAGATCTTCGGAATCATATTCACGAACACAACAACTGCTTCACGTGAAAGCTAATATCTAATATTATCTAATATCCTCGAGTACTCTTTAGTGTTTCTTCATAAGGTTATTTGCAATCCATGATTGAAGGTCGAACTACAAAAATGTCTGCCTTTGAAAAAAAAAAGCTCACGGAAGCCCGATTTCAACTAGAGTAAGCCCTTGAGATTTAAAAGAGGTAGTAGTATTACAACGTGAAGTACTACAAGGAATACTGGTGGAGGTCTAAAGCGAATCCCTCGCTCTAGATCTCCACCAGTATTCCTCCTAGTACTTCACGTTGCGTCAATTTCGCTGTCGGTGTTTCCAACTCGGTGTGTTCCTCGAGTTTGAATCGCGTGATTTTCAGGTAATCTGTCAAGTGCATCGACCTCTAAAGGTTACGGGTTTTTTGTCAAGTGGCGCAAATCCATCCTTCCGGCTGTAGGTTTATGGGGAGCAAGCTGAACATACAAAAGCGCGTGGCGGCCGCGGCGACTGCTGCGACAAGCGCGACGTCTACATAGTGTGTGTTGCTGCACTCACGGATTCTAAAGCTGTTGTAACTGCATAAACCTCTTTTGCTGCCCCTGCTCAGTTATTTGAGAGTCCTACGGTGCACTTATTCAAAAAAAAAAATCACGTATTTCGAGAAGGAATTGGATGACCTAATCGAAGAAATGTTGTTGTTTGTTGTTTTCAGTTGTTTCCATTGTGAAAAGATTTAGGGTCCCTTTGTGACAAGAAGCTCCATTTCTTAAAGCCACATATCTAGATACAATATAGCATACCTCGGGAGTTTGTTAGAGCTCCATTTCCCCCCTGACAGCCCACCTAGAGAGCCCTGCGTGAGTGGCGGTTCGCCGCACGTGCGACAGAGGCCGCCGCGCGCGCGAAAAAATCTGTATGTTCGTACTACCAGCCCAGGTTTATCCGATATTCGATTAAAATTGTTCGATCGAATAGAGTTTGACTATTCGATTCGAATAATATTCGAATATGGCTCCCTTCGGTGTTCGAATTCGAACAAATATTCGACTTTTGAAAATTATCGATAATCGAATTCGAACGAATATTCGAAAATCAAGAAAACCGAATGATCGAATAATTCGAATGAATATTCGAATAAATTATTCGAATAATTATTCGAATATATTCGTTCGGGCACAACTATAGTGTGTACGCAGTGAGGAATATTGACCAAGTAAATTTAATTGATGCTATACATGAATCTAAATCATGGGCTCTTCTCGGCTAGCAGATTTATTTCGGATATAGGCTTCCTTGTTATACTATTTTCAATCGAAATTCAACGTTTTTCAGATCAAGTTCAACGTTCTTCTGGAATCTTTCCCGTATCACGTAAACGGATCCCTCCACTCTTTTTTGTCATTGGGCGATTTGCCAAGTTTGCTGGCAACATAAGCAACGATCAACAAGACGTTCAACAAAGTCAGCGACACGGCCGATACAGTCGAGTGTCCCGGAGTCAGAAGGTGATCTTGGTCAAGTTGGTGTTCGTCGACGGAAGGACAACACACGAAGCTGCTCAGATTGCTGGTGTCAATGAGAACACGCTGCACGAAGCATTATCAACTTGTACCAACGAAAATGCGAAATATAGCGTTGAGAAGGCGAAATAGTTTTAATTTTTTCTTAAAAAATCATTCTAATTTTCTAATAGTTCTAATAATGGTAGAGAAGGCAAAAGAGTTTTAATTTCCGTTGGATAGCCTTTTTCTGTTAGATAGTCTTCAGCTCTAATTTTCTTCCTTAAAAATTAATTGTACTAGAATCTCTAATCCAATTTTCTTCCTTTTTACATATGTTAGATAGCCTTCAGGGTCCAATCCCAATCCCAAAGAGGGTGGGGGGGGGGGGGCACGACGGCCCCGGGCCGGAAGGAACGCATGTATGCGCGTCGACAGGCTCACCTTGGCGATACATACAGGGATGTCTGCAGGCTCCACGTATCGACCCACGGCCACAGTACGGCTATCCCTGTACGAATCGCCACGGTGAACCTGTCGACGCGCCTTTTTCTTCATCTTTTCCTCTGACGTTTTTTCGTCTAAACTTCCTCTTTACTTCAGGAAGAAGACTGCAATAGCCACAGTAGGGGTTCAGGTTGGTATGTTATGTGGCAAGTATTCATCTCTATGTAGTGTTTCGACGTGAGTATGGAGTGTCCCCCCATTGGGATTGAACCGCCTTCAGTTCTAAATTTTTTCCTTGAACAGTTCTAATTTTCTGATAGGTTTTATAGTATAGGAGGCGAAATAGTTCCTAATTTCGTTGGATAGCCTTTTTTGACAAGCTGGGATTTTTTGAGAAGAAGTAAACATTGAACGTACAACTTCCAAAGAAGGCGTGTAATTTGACTCGAATGTCGTTGAATTTGATTTGAAAAACGTTGAATTTCATCTGAAAAACGTTGAATTCGATTTGAAAAACGTTGAATTTTAACTGAAAATGGTACATGTGGGGTTTTTCGCTTGTTGATTTTGCTGCTTTGTTACTGGCATAAATAAAATAGTAAGTAGTAAGAAGAAAAAGAAGAACAAGAAGAAGAGTAAGAAGAAGAGGAATAAGAAGAGGAAGAAGAAGAATAAGAGGAGAAGGAGGAAGAAGAAGAAGAAGACGAGGAAGAAGAAGAAGAAGAAGAAGAAGAAGAAGAAGAAGAAGAAGAAGAAGAAGAAGAAGAAGAAGAAGTAGGTCCCGACTAGAAAGAGTATAACGCCTCCGCCGAGCGGCGCGCTTCATGGGTTTTGCCGCGTGCCATTTCCTCAAAAGTTTGCCGAGGTCATTAGAAAGATAGCGCCGTCAAGACGAAGAAAACTAACAGCAATCAAAACAGTACAAAAACTGAGTGCGTGAAAACAAAATAATAAAATTATGGTACTCCCGCTTCTCGTTCTAATCTCTTGGCCCTAGTTTATGTTTGCGGCGCTGCGCGGCGCGGCACAATGGTCAGGATAGATATCGACCGAGGGGCGGTCTTTATGTACGAATGGTCGCCGCGCCCGCGACGACGACTGTCGCGTGCGCGATGAGCTCTGCAGCGGTCGTTGGAGCTGTGCCTCATGACTTGCTGCAGACACTAGGTTTGAGTTGTTGATATCCCTTTCTGCTGTTGCAGGAGCTGGGGGAAAACATGCTCTGGTCCAGAAATTAAGTTCGAGTTATAAAACTAAGCAACGTTCTAATGCTCAATGCTATATGATGCTTCCTCAGGAAAAGCTGAAAATATGACACACCATCGCAGTGAAACTGACTTTGTATACACTTTCTAACACTTGATGTGCAAGTTTTGATGCAGGTTTAGATATCACTGGCCGCTGAAGTCACCCAATTGCGACGTCTTCTGCCGCGCTCGCCGCGCGAGTCGCCGCGTCCGCGGCGACCATTCGTATATAATGTCCCGCAGCCATATCGACCGAACGGCGCGAAAAATCGATATCTATGGCGATCGTGGTACCGCGCCGTGTGACGGCGCAAGTATAAACTAGGGCTTAGGCAGGGTTGTAAACTGGTTCAACATTTCATCAATGATGATGTTGTCGAGCATGGAAAAACCCTAACGGCGAATAAAAATATAGAGGTAAACGAAAGTGTTGATCAACAAGGAACGCATTCTAACTCTACCCTCTGTCGAGGAAGCAATATGAGAATGCGTTTTTGGCTATGTAATGACTAGCAGTAGACAACCGATTGTCAAGTTAGTGTTTTGTGTTTTACAGGAAGGCTTAATATCAATTCATGGTAAATGTTGCGAAGACGCACCGCGGAAGTGCGGGAATGCGCCGTTGCTCCTATCGTAACCGCGGCACCGAATCAGGCACCGCCTCAGCCGCACAGGCAGGGCACATGATCGGCTGCCGCGATTACGATAGGAGTAACGGCGCTCTCCCGTATCGCTGCACGTTCCCGCACCCCTACGGTACGTCTTCGCTACATGCACTCACTTCACTGACCCTAGCAGGATGGAAGGCTTTGTTTTCCGGGCGCAATCCGAAGAAAGAATCTCAATTTGTGCTGCACGCGACCTCATCAGACTTCGCTATTACGCATCTAACAGAACAATATTCTTCTCGAAAGCACGGAGCAAACAGCTCGGAATTCAAAACTCAAAAGCTATGAAAGCTGGAAGCAGATTCTATAAGAAGACTTGGAAGGTAATGAGCGGGAGCAGCATTGCGTGCACTTCAGTTCT
Source organism: Heligmosomoides polygyrus polygyrus (assembly GCA_947396885.1). Taxonomy (NCBI): domain Eukaryota; kingdom Metazoa; phylum Nematoda; class Chromadorea; order Rhabditida; family Heligmosomidae; genus Heligmosomoides; species Heligmosomoides polygyrus. The sequence continues at coordinate 6,531,153 of OX377201.1, read as the reverse complement.
CAGAAAGGCTTCAAATGATTATCAAAGTGCACGAATACGCAGATGGATTTCGACAACATGGAGTCGACTGCCAAAGGGCAATTGTAGGGAAGCGACCACGACATAATAGCCGTCCGGTTCCGCCCACTGTTTCATAGTGGGAAATTGTGGGTTCGCATGAAATCTGATGTGGTTTCCCTCACGTCATGCAATCGATGTGAAAGTGTAATGAAAGGGATGGGTATGAATCTTCTTTCATCTGCAAGCTCTAGAATCAGCAGATGGGTTTTAAGAACCTGACCCTCCACGGCTTGGGGTGTGAGAAATCTAGACGCAATACTACCATAAGCAGCTGGTCTTACAAGTGGTCATGCTACATGAGCGCGAACGAGAATGTCGACGTCAAGCAGTGCATTTGTGGAATGCGTTAGACGTTGTATTAGGTTGTCCAGAAAGCCCTGAACCGATTTTGTGAAGGCTTCAGAATATTCTACTGTTGAAAGGTAGACGTGATCTACCATGCAGTAGTTCTAGGCCATTCTCGAAAAGTTCTCCATTAAAATACATATATAATACGTTGCCATTTTGGCACCTCTTACTCTTAATGTAGCTACCAGTTCCACAAGAACACCTCCGAGTCTTCGTCTTCTATGAACGGAGTCGAGGTACTGGAGCGATGGACCACTTCCATCGCCATTGTCAAGCGCTGATTCGCTCGTTTCAGAAGAGGAGGCACGGACTTCGAAGACAAGCCTCGGTCGGGAGGTCCCACACAAAGAATGATTCAGCCATTCTCTTTCGCTCTCTCTGGAGGTTAGCGCCCATTGCCTTGAGATGAGACTCGGCGGCACCTTTCCAACAGTACTCAGTCGCTTCCAGGCCCTCTGCTACGGAAAAGTGCTGACTCGATGGATTCCTCATGTCCAGTGATACCAGCTGTCTACACTGGTGACCATTTGTCAGCCTCTCTTCTGCGCCTCACTGAAAAGAAGACCTCATTACTGGAGATGAGAGATGGCTCTTCTGCGATTCTAACACGCAGAGTGCCATGTGGATCACTGAAGAGAAGACCCGCCGACGCAAGCCAAATCGGGCCTTCATCACAAGAAATGTCTCCTTTGCTGCCTCTGGGATTCGCAAGAAGTTGATCTCGCAATGGTACACGGTGATTGGTAACACTTACGCCAATAAGTTCCAGAAACTGGCGGGTGATGTTCAAGAAAAACAGCCGAGATGAGCTTCTGTCTACCTCTTCCACGACAACGCTAGCCCGCATGTAGCTAAAGAGACGCATGAAAAATTGGAGGAGCTGGGCTGAGACATAGTTCTCCACCAACTTTATTCTCCTGGCATTGTTCCTTCTGTGCAATGTAAAAAATTAATAAAAAAATTACTCCTAAAATGCAAAGAAGGTCGTGGCCCAGCCAACCTTCCAAATCCATAAGTGACCTGGCCAGAAGATTTGATATCATTTTCTTAGTAAACCTGAACGGTAATTTGCTGTTGGTTCAATTTCCCTGGCAGGTGATCAACTGGGCTACTTTGGCACGTAAAAGGAAGCAATAGACGTGCTTTTTACACATATTTGTAAAAAGTGCAGCTGATCTGTTTGATTGGGCTGAAAAATGTAATAGGAATTCCTTTTCTAAATTATAGGCTCATCACAACTGTCATTTATTTTGCTCCCTTAGGCCCCGTTTATACTTCGACGCCGAGCGGCGCGACGCAACGCATTGTGGCCATATTGATTGAGCGTCGCGATCGATCAATTTGGCCACTTTACATGGCGTCGCATCGCTCGGCGTCGGAAGTACAAACGGGGCCTTAAGGCATTCCTAGCGAAGAAAAAATTCGCCAAAGTTGAAGATGTTGAAAGGGTGGTCAGCGGTTTCTTTAACTTCCAGTCTCCACCACAGTTCTGGGAGAAGATAAATCCATTGCAACCTGCCCATTAGGAGGGAGACTGTAATGACTAACGGTGTTGATTATGTTGTTGAATTGTTGCGAAAACTTCGAGGTATGCTGAATTTAGAAAAGAAGAACGAGAAAAAATGTGAAGCAGTTCAAGACTTCTTGCCTAACCTGAAACGATCGGGAGAACTGGGCCTGAGCTAGAGAATTAGGAGAAGAAAAAGGAGCAGCATCGTTCGGATTCAACCAAAGAATCATAGAATAGAAGCAAAAAGTTTAGAGTAAGTCGGCATTAGCTCTAGAGCGTACTGAGAACAATGGGTTGTCATGAAGGTAAAGCTACAAGCAGACCGACTGACAACGAGCCAACCGTCTGTAGCCCTCGACGTCACGTGAAAGCGGATCGACTGCGACGCGAAACGGCAGCTGAATTCACTAACCAGCCGTCGTAGATGAAGTGGAAGTCAGGGAAGCGGATAGAACATCATCTGTCCTAGGACATGAACGAGTTAGCAATAGTTTTTCGCCGAAGAGTATGTACAAATATGACTCTGATGTCCCAATGAGTGTTCCTATGACCGTATCGAGACAAAAAAGTCGATAAACGATGTAATAATCCTACCGTATTGCTTTTTTTTTATAGAAACGGACCGGCTTTTGATGCCCCATTCTCAATGAACGGAACAGACATCTCCAAATGCTTCAGATACGTGTACCCCGGTCGCGAAGTCAACATGGCCAACGACCTAGCGCCGTAGCTGAGCAGGAGGAAACGAGCGCCTTCGGGAGCTTTCAAGAGCGTCGAAGAAGTCGCGAAGAAAACGAAGAACGTCCGATTCCGTGCCCAACTATTCGACTCTACCGTTCTTCCTGCCCTAACATACGCCTCAGAGACCTGGGCTATACGAAAGCAGGATGAACACGCGATCAGCGTCGCGCAGCGTGGAATCGAGAGGACGATTCTCGGAGTGACACGACTCACGCAAGTGAGAGAAGGCCTCCGGAGTTCCGAGCTTCGCCGACGTTCGAAGATCGGAGACGCTGTCGCATGGGCCAAGTCGTCGAAAATTAGGTGTGCCGGCCACGTAATGCGCTTCGTAGGTACTGCTGTTGTGCTCAAACGAACGTATTCGAACAATTATTTCTACAATTTATTTGAACAATTATTTGAATATTCGACTATTCGATGTCTCTAGAATTTCGAATGTTCTCTCGAATTCGAGCATCATTGGTTTTAAAACATCGAACATTTGTTTGAGATTTAACATCGAAAAGGAGCCACATTTGGATATTCGACGTATTTTTTCGAAAATCGATTAATTTCATTTGAATATCGAATACACTTGCGCCCGACAGAGTAAAAAGATATGATAGAAAGATGATGATAAAAAGATAAGGGCAATGTTAATCAATCTGTTTTGGAATGCTACACGTACTCTACTTCTGAGAGATGTGGAGGAGGCAATTTGAATTTGTATCTGGCCTACACATGGGCGGGCGCGTGGCGCAGTCGGTGGAGGTGCCGGCCGTCGCGTGCACTCGATACCAGGCTGTTGGTTCGGATTTTCCGCCTAGGCTAACCAAGCCTTATATCCCTCCGGGGTCGGCGAATCGGTAGAAGACCTGTCTGACAAGGATGGAGTGCTGACTTCTTCATCGGCTGGCTACGGCAAGTCATTGGATGGCCAAATACGCATTCAAATCGCCTCCACGACATCATGTAGAAGTAGAATGCGTAGCGTTTCCCAAAATGAATTAAGTCACGCCGTCCCTTCCCCTTATCTTTATTAAATAAATCTTAATTCTTTAGTCAGAGGATCTGATTCGAACAAATTTTTAGACTATTCGAATATTCGGACAAAGAAAAAATAGGGTTGTTCGATTTTCGATCATTCGAAGAAATTGGTGAGTGAGTAAATTCGTTACTGCATTCCTTCGAAATTTTTCGACACCGAATAAATTTATTCAATCATTTTTCAAAGATGGGTTTCAGCATCGAATTTATTCGTTTATTCACTCATTCGATAAAATTTCTCGAAAGCACAACTACAAACAGTAGGCACCCGCTGAACGACATCGCCTGGTTTCCGAGGGATGTCAAGAGAACACCAGGAGGCCCACCAACGCGTTGGTTGGACTTCTTCGTGAAAGCCCTGAGCAACCGATACGACGCTCTTTGTGTTCCTCCAGCGAGGAGGATCCATTGGAGCACTCTGGCACGCGACAGGGACGAATGGAGACGCTGCTGGCGCCTCCTCAGGCGACTCGGTGATCAACTCGATGAACTCGAAAGGTGATATAGTTGAGTGCTCGTCTTTTTGCGTACATGGAAACTAGGCGTAGTGGGAGCTCCAATATACGATTCTGAATACATGCTTTCCGGGTTTTCGCAAAGAAGCTTAGTGGTCTGATTTTTGCAAGCGCCGTGTAGCAAGGTTTTCCCCACATAAGCAGACCAATTTCATTGTCTTGGAGCACTACAACTATTATATTTACGCTGACACGAGAAAGGCGTAGTTTTTCATTATGTTGTTTAATGATTGATGGAAATTCAGATGGAAAATAAGGTATTCTAAGCCTTATCTATCTGAGAAAGAAGTCAGCTGCGAGTCGAAGAGATGCTTAATGAGTACGGGACTGAGAGACGAAAGCTGACGGCGTGTCGTTATCCCACTGTCATATTTATGACGCATCTGCGGAAACATCCTCAACACTCAGAAAGATGTGCTTACAACACTGATCTTGCTTTTGGCAGTAGTAAGGGTTCGTTCCAAGCATTACCACCTTTTTCCGGCTGTATGGGTGTGTGTAGCGCAGTCGGTGGAGGTGCCGGCTGTCGCGTGCACCCGATATCAGGTTCTTAGTTCGAATTTCCCGCCCAGGCCAACCAAGCCTTCCAGCCCTCCGGCGTATGTATTGGTACCAGACTTGCCTGGGAAGGCGGTGACTTGTCCATTGGCTGGCCACCGCAAGTCATTGTATGGCCAAATACGCATTCAAATCGTTTCTAAGACATCCCGTAAAAGCAGAATGCGTGGCGCATCCCAAAATGGATTGAGTAACGCCGTCCTTTATCCTTTATCCTTATCCTTAATAGAATTAGTTATAGTTCTATGTATAAAATTATTTAAATATTTATTATGTTATCCTTTATTGAAATTAAAATTGTCTTTTTTTATATAGCTCTTCAACAACATAACTTACAGCGATACAACAATCTTATTTAAAGGACAATGACATTTAAAACAACGACAGCTAATAACAACTAAAGCATGTTTTGTTTCGCCTCTACCTTCATACAAAACATGTTTATAATTAGTCACCCCGAGGCTCATCAGTGAAGAAGGTGACTAATTAATTTAGTTGTTAGTATTGTACTGGGCGAAATATTTTTTATTTTTTAATTAAATATATTATATATTAATTTATGTTTATATTTATTTTATATTTTATATTTTTTTAAAATTTTGCTCACAATAAAGTTACTGAAGAAGTTAAAAATTCATATAAAAGCTTAAAAAAATAGAAATTTTCTGACATATGAGCGGTGTGGAATGCGCCGTGCACTCGTCTGAAACCGCGCACTTTACACTCGATTGGTTGTGCTTCGTCTAAATGCTTTTATAACTTCTTCCAAAACAGCCATCATCCCAAAAGTGATTGAGAAAGCCGTCCTTTATACTTTATCTATCCGGCTATATGTTCTGTCCTCTAGAATTTTTGCGCAGTTCTACATTAGCGATGCAAACATTTATGCTGCCTCTAAGAGTAAAGTTCTAAATTTTTGGAAGACATTCTCAAATGCCAGCGAAAATAAAGGATAAAGGACGGCGTTGCTCAATCCCTTTTGGGATGCGCCAGCGCATTCTACTTCGACGGGATGTCGTGGAGGCGATTTGAATGCGCATTTGGCCATACAATGACTTGCGGTGGCCAGCCGATGAACAAGTCAGCGCTTTATCCTTCCCAAACAAGTCTGGTACCAATTCACCGACCCCGGAGGGATGGAAGGCTTGGTTGGCCTGTTCCGGAAAATCCGAACCAAGAACCTGGTATCGGGTGCATGCGACCGTCGGCGCCTCCTCCGACTGCGCTACACGCCCCCCTCCCTCCCAGCGGAAATATTAAAAAAAACTATAGCAGCGAAAACTTTTACTCCGATCTAATACGATGAGTTGATAGGAGGTTACTGAGGATCTATCTTAATGGGAGGGGAGCAATTGGAGATCTTCATCTCCATTCTCTCCGCAGAATTTCTGCGACATCTTCAGCTGCTGTACGGTGATGCAGGACTTTTACTTCTACTCAGGGGATGCGATTGTATGGCAATGGATGGCGTACACAATTAGCTCTTAACGGTTGTCCCTTCCCTACTCGGATAGATCCGTCATTTATACTTCGTTCGCGGTCACTTTGAGAAGAGGCACCGACTACCAACTGCACGCCAGATCATGCTTCTTGGTTCGGATCTCGCACAGGTCGAGCAAGCCTATCATCTCCCTGTTGTAAGTGAATCGCTTCAAACAACTGGAAAGGAGATATCAATACCATAGCCAAAAGTTGGCTACAGCATGACATTGTCTGGACAAAATCAAGTATAACGGATACAGAACGGCGTTACTTAATCTTTTTTTGGAATGCGCCGCGCAATGTACTTCTGCAGGATGTCGTGGAGGCGATTTGAATGCGTATTTGCCCATACAATAACTTGCGATGGCCAGCCAATGGAGAATTTAGCGCTGTGTTTTTCCCAGATAAGTCCGGTACCAATTCATCGACAGTGGTGGAATGGAATGCTTGTTGACCTGGGCGGAAAATCCGAACCAACAGCCTCGTATCGAGTGCACGCGACAGCTGGCACCTCCACCCACTGCGCCACGCGCGCCTATGTGTAGGCCAGATACAAATTCAAAATGTCTCCTCGACATCCCTCAAAAGTAGAGCACGTGTCGCATTCCAAACAGATTAACGTCGCCCTTATCTTTCTATCCTTTTTATATTTATTGGAAGGTGGAAAATTTCTCAAAAATAAGGCTAAGAAAAATAATGCATTCTATGTAGTTTTGGTAGAACATTTTTCTTATGCTTTCAAGGATAAGGATAAAAGGCAGCGTTAATCAATTCCTGAATGCGCCATGCATTCTTCTACGGGAAAAATTTGAATGTGTATTTTGATTACACAATGACTTGAGGTTGCCATTCGAATAAGTCAGCATTTTGTCCTTCCCAGGCAAGTTCGGTACTAATAAACCAACCCCGGAGGGATGAAAGGCTTGGTTGGCTTGAGCGAGACCGTAACCAAGAACCATGATCTGGAGTAGGCGCGGCGGTCGGCGCCTTCTCCGACTGCGCTACCTATGAAGTACAAATTCCTTTAACAATGTGGGATCTAAAAGTGATATGCAGGTTTTCGAAAAAGTTGCGCTTTTTGCTTCTGGAAGACACGTGAAGAGATTCTCACATAGGGGAGGGACTAATCTGTAGGGAGGATAATGACTGACTAATTGGACGGCTACAAGAACGATTCACGCAATTTTGCAGGAAAATATTTCGAAAAAATACGAAAACACTGCAGTTATGGTCTCAAAATCATTTCGAATATTTGAGTGGCTATGAATGCTCACAAACTTTAAATATTCGAATTCAAATGCATTCGAAAAAAGCTATTTTTCAATAGATATTCGAATTTGAATATGCATTTTTTAAACACTCGAACTCGAATACTCAATTTCGAATAAAAATCGTTCGATTACCTATTCAAATAGACCATTCATGCACAACTATAGTAGGCACTGTCCTCTTGTTGAGTAGTACTAAATCCACTTTTCCAAAGGTAAATATGGTCCTTGGTCCTACATGAGCGCCCCTAGGCGTTAGATTTATTTCGATTTAGAAATTTCTACAAATTTATGGCAGGTTTGAAGGCAATTGTCTGCATGAGGTGAAATTTCGGCCGGTACACCTTAAGTACCCGAGCTCGTTAGACAACTATATAATTTTGCGCCGCCTGGTCATCAAAGCCCGATAAACCAATAGAAAGAACTGGAGATAGAGTCCGAAAGGGAGCAAAGGATAGACAACAGATGTAAATTGCAGTCTAATAATTGATTTATTTATTAAGTTTATTAATTTAATATAATTTACCCATTTTATTATGATATTTTATATTGGGCGCGTGTAGCGCAGTCAGAGAAGGCGCCGACTGTCGCGCGCACCCGATGCCAGGATCCTGGTTCGGATTTCCCGTCCAGGCCAACCAAGCCTTCCATCCCTCCGGGGTCCGGTGAATTGGTACCAGGCTTGTCTGGGAAGTATAGAGCGCTGAATTGTTCATCGGCTGGTCACCGAAAGTCATTGTATGGCCAAATACGCATTCAAACCGCTTCCACGATATCCCATAAAAGTAGAATGCGTGGCGTATCCTAAAATGGATTGAGTAACGCCGTCCTTTATCTTTTATCCTTTATTTTACATTATTTTATTTTACCTATTTATTTTTATTTTTATATGATTTTTTACTATTAGTTAAATTGAACGCTACAATGTTGAGTAGAGAATTCAGCACCACTATTGCCGATAGGGATGCAGTAAAGATAAAAAAGAACAGGAGAAAAGAAGACGACATGAGATATAAGGATAAAGTACTTGACTGCTCCATAGATGGATTCACTTCTTGGAATTTGTCCACAAATCTCTCACTATTAACTCTAGTCTGAACCTTCTACGTCGACATTTCCCTTGTTCTAGAGTGGATTGTGCTTCTTAAAGTTCTCATTGTCGGCCTTCTTCTGCCAGATACTGTGCCAATAAGGGTTGACGTCGTGGTGGTGAGCATTAGATATTATTTAGAGGTACATGATACGATGGCGAGGCTTGACTGGCTAACAGCATTTTGAAGATTCCAAAAACAATGATGATTCCAGAATAAATGTAAATGGTTAAGTAAAAGATGAAAGTGCAAAATTTCAACAGGTAAAGGCTAGTGCTGGCTGTAGTGAAGCGTACTCGAAGAACATCGAAAATGGCCGACCGGGAGGGTTCCAGGAAGTAACTGCGACTCAGAAGTCATCGGACATGGCTTAAAAGCTACTAAATCGGAGATTATAGAGACGGGTGCGCGACGACAAGGTAAGGCTTCACGGCTACAGTACCGGACATGTTCCTCCGTTCATTCGCCGGAAATCCCGGAAAGGTCAACATAGGCCGCTTAGGAACGGTCCAAAGCGACCTTTTTAAATAACTTTTTTGAAAATCAAGTATTTGTAAAAAGAAACATATACTTGAGCTCAGCAGCGCAAGCTCTATCTTATGACCTATAGATCTCAGTAGAGTTGAACAATGCATATAGGCCCGACAGAATCAATCGGGCGGGCGCGACAACATGTAGAGCGATCGAGCGACAGCTTGAAGAGTGAGAGTCTGAGGTGTTTTATCATAAATTTGCAGCCGCCCTACTCAGGAATTGCTCTAAAACTATTCAGCGAGCTTTTGGAGTGCGCCGTGCACAATGCATATAGGATCGAACCTATCAATCGAGGGGGGGGGGACAGCTTGTAGAGTGAGCGTCTGAGGAGTTTTATCACAAATTTGCAGCCGTCCTACTCAGGAATTGCTCAAAGGCTGGCTGGACAGCCTTAGAGCAATTCCTGAGTAGGACGGCCGCAAATTTGTGATAAAACTCCTCAGACGCTCACTCTACAAGCTGTCCTCCCCCTCGATTGATAGGTTCGATCCTATATGCATTGTGCACGGCGCACTCCAAAAGCTCGCTGGATAGTCTTAGAGCAATTCCTGAGTAGGACGGCTGCAAATGTGTGATAAAACTCCCAAAACGCTCACTTCAAGCTGTCGCTCGATCGCTCTACAGGTTGTCGCGCCCGCCCGATTGATTCTGTCGGGCCTATATGCGTTGTTCAACTCTACTGAGATCTATAGGTCATAAGATAGAGCTTGCGCTGCTGAGCTCAAATATGTTTTTCTTCCTACAAATACTTTATTTTTAAAAATGTTATTTAAAAAGGCCGCTTTGGACCATTCCAAAGCGGCCTATGTTGACCTTTCCGGGATTTCCGGCGAATGAACGGAGGAACATGTCCGGTACTGTAGGTCAGGACCAGTACGCTCGTGACGATTCTGTTCCCCATCGACCTACCCAAGTTTTCTGAGATAACCAGAAGCACTAAGGGATTATGATATGTACTGTAAGAATGAACAAAGATGTAGAGAAAAATGTGGCAGTGTGGAGCTCAAATGAATTCTAAAAAGTCTGAACGCTCGAGTGCCACGTCTTCTTCATAAATGGCAGCATAGATTGCACATCAGAAAAGAAGACAGAAAGAGAACTAATCAAAAGGGGTGACTAGCAGCAGCAACGTGACAATTAGTCTAGTCGGGAACGATGAGTGCATTATCGCTTATAACGAGGTCTCAGTGATCTCTTTCCAGTTATAATCCGAGCCGAGCACAGACCCATAAGGCTTCAGAAATCTCAACGTTCTGAAGTATCCAGTCAATTTTCCAGATTATCGCCTAGCACAGAATCATAAGGCTTCAGAAGTCAGAACGTTCTGAAGTGCAGCAATATGGAGCGAAGGTTATCCAGTTCTTCTTCGAAAGCATCACACAGGCTTCTTCTAATCTGCTTCCATCTAGCGTCAGTAAAACCAGACGACATGTGCCCGCAGCTTGTAGTAAAAACGTCAACAGGATGTTGGCCCCTGTTTGGGATACGCCACGCATTCAACTTCTACGTGAGGCTGTAAAGGCAATTGAAATGCAAGTTAGACCTAATCACACGATAATGTACATATTACTATTGACTTGTTGCTCTTATTCTCATTGTTTTATAAACACTCGTTATTAAGGCTCGTTGTCTTGTAAAATACGAAATTGCAGTTCATAATGATATTATGTTTTTACTTTGTTGATCAGCGTTGGTGACCAAAATCGTGCAGTATTGCTTTGTGTTCTTCTACCGCCTTACACTGTTTTTTATAGCCTCACTCAAGGTGCAGTTATAAATAAATAAATAACTAAAAAATAAATTTGTGTCGGCCTGATTACGAAGTAAATAAACAAACAAACAAACACGTTTTATACTTCCAACAAAGGTTTGGTCCCAACTAGGGGTGCACGTTTACTGCACACACTTCGGTGCAAAATTATAAGTTCACCCGCAGATTTGTCCACTAGTACCCGAAGAAGCCGCTGCCGAATCCAAATGATGTTTCTTACCATTGCATTCCTTACTATCGAAAACTTCTATAGAAGAAATCTAAGCAGGTTATTTCACAGTGCAGGATACCACGAACTTTTACTGAATTGAACCGACGGTTTCTAATCTAAAGAACGTTGGACCGATGTACAGCAAAGTGGTAGTGGTTCCATTTTTTGTACACTTTGGGTACAAGAGTGCTCCACAAGTTCTCTATCGGGTTGAGATCCGGAGAACAACAAGGCGAATCCAAAAGTTGAATCCTGTTGGAATTAAGCCAATCTGTGGTTGACTGTGATGCGTGTATGGATGCGTTATCATATTTGAAAATAAGGTTGTGCCTAGGAAATATTCTGAAATATGGCAGAAGGTGATCTCCGAGCAATTTCTAGTAGTATTCATTGTTCATCCTAAACGAGACGAACTTCAAGGCAACAAGTCCGTATCCAGAAAACGCAGCCCAAACCATGAGACTTCCACCGCCAGAGTTGCGCCTGAGAATACTCGTCTTTCCTCAGATCTCTCAAGTAGTGTAAAAGAAGTAGCACCTAGATGGTCCCGACGGGTACAGACAGGGGCGAAGAAGCAGCGACTCAGCAACAATGATTCGGCCTGCCTTGTCCGAGTCCCGCAGCTCATGTGGTACCCAATACGACAAAACTTTGCGGTACCCATGGACCTCCAGCTTCACGACGGTGCTTTGCGTACATCCAAGTGTCGCCGCCAATTCGCGAGTGGTTGAATTTGGCTTCACCTTGAAGGCTTTGCGCAAGCTGTTTTCTTCCACAACAGAGGGGCGTCCGAAACGAGGTCGATCATCGAGAGAGATATCTCCAGCGTTGAAGCGCTGATATCAACGGGCCATTGTGGAATAGTAAATGACTTCCTCCTTGAGTGCAGCGCAGATGTTGGAGGCTGCAGTCCTTGGGGAATGGCCTTGCAGAAATTCGTAGTAGACGATAGGCCGTAGGATGCTGCTGCTTATCGTTGACATTGTTGCTGTATTCCTACTCGACGAGGCCTTATATAGTATGCTTGAGGAAGCTTCGAGAATCTACTGTTACGCCACAACACAAGATCAATACGGTAAGAGCTTCAACAAATGTAACAGGCAATAGAGCAAAGTGTTGCAAGACTTTTCGATCATCCTAATAGTTAGTTAAGGCGAAATGTGCACTTTGGTTGCCTACGCGATATACGGTATTGAGCAAAAGTAGAATGCATGACGAATTCTGCAGAAAATAGATGAACTGTGATATTTATCCCGGTACATGTCGCGAAGGGGAGCAGCATTGGTAGGTGGAAGCGCGCCAACTACACATATCCCTGAACACGAATTGTGGTCTTCAACCACGCGAATCAGAAGAGATCTGTCCGCTAAAAGTCCCAGAGAAGCTGACTGTGCTTTGGTCCGACGTTGCACTGCTTGCCAACAGCAGGAAGCGCAATTGTTATCTGTCGTGCGCCAAGCTCATCAAGCTTGCAAGCACTGGCTGCCGGACGATGTCTCGCGGTCCCATTTTCGATCTCGGAAAGGTTTCATGGACCTACGTAACAGTCTTTAATGAAGTGAACACGTCCAAATGATGCCTGTATATGGAAGGATTCCGTGTCAGAGGCCCATGTCCCAGGGTCATTCTGGGATAAAAACTCCAAAACCTCTGAATGCCTCTGACAAGGGAAGGGTCTCAACGTCAATGATACACAGGTTCAAAGTCCATGAAGCAGTACTCATAGAAGAAACGAAGTCCGTGGATTCTGCAAATTAACCTAAGCGGCATCGATACACTCTTTCCTTCATCTTTGCCTGTCACCTGGAAATCGGAGGTCTGCTGAAGGTTTTCTAGAACCTAACACTAACAATGTCCGCCGAAGGTCGAGTGGGGATCCACCTGCTCTCGCTGAAGAGTGATCCACCTTTAGACAAGGAGCCATCTAGAGAAGAAATCAAGCTGGTCGAACGGATAGCCAGCACACTCAAGGACTTTGAAGCACGTCAACTTGAGATTGACGTAAACGAACAGCTGGAAGCGATGGAAAACCAAGAAGGAGACTGAGATCCCCAAGATGAACTGAAAGACGAGGAGAGGCAAGCAAGCAGTGGACACATGATAAGATTCTTGGGTGAGGTGTAGGTATGTGCTAAAAGGCTCTGTCTGGTACTCTTCAAAGTCCAGGCCAAGGCACCATGGCGGCTCCATTGTACTTACACCGGAAGTGCTCCGTAACTGGAACGATTTCCTTCGCCGCGGCGCGGAGACGTCACACGACGTACTCCTAGGCGCCGACGAAAAATTGGCCACTTTTCTTCCTGCCATGGGGTTCCCGCGCTAGTATTGGCATGATTAACTACTTCATTTCAAAACTTATGGAAGCTATGCCTCGTTTTCAGTTCTTAATTTTCGCTCGGCTCCTTGACCTTCTTTTCCAGTGTTGTGCTGCTTCTTTTTCAGCTGGGTCAGTGTTTTAGTAACGCACTTTGTTGTTGCTGACAGTGATTTTCCTACGAATTTTCATGGTGTGTAGATTTTATTTTAAAAGTTATTGTCAGCAAGCCTTAGTGTGTACACTAAATAAAATAAAATAAAATAAAATATTGGGTTGCTCGGCTTGGTTGGCCTTGGCTAGAAATCCGAACCAAGAACCTGGTCTCGGGTGCACGCGACAGCGTCACCTTCTAACTGGGCTACACGCTGCCGTTTTCACTAAAGGGGTTGAAATTCCGCTTTCGTTCAAAAAGTTTCAAATTTCTTTTAACGACACAATGTGTAGGCGCACAAATTTTCATAAAATCAAACGACTGTTTTGTCATTGCTATAGAACACCTATTGGGTTGATCGAAAAGTCTTGCAATACTACCACAACAATATTAAAATACAATACAAGATAATACAATATACAAAAACTCAGTCCACGATATCCCCACCCAAGTCTAAGATCCTGCCCCATCTTTAAGGCAGCCTTTCAATTCCTTTCCCACAGAATTCCGAGGGCTGTGAGGAAATGAATTCAGAAACCTCCATTTCCAGTTGACGTCGATCATCGAACTCCCTGCATCGAAGATGCTGCTTCAGAGCTCTGAATAGGTGGTAGTCAGAAGGAGCGAGGTCTGGAGAGGAGAGTACGATGGATTGGGCAGAACTTCTCAGCCTAACTCCTGGATTTTCTCGCGACTCACTTTTGCGACATGAAGACGCGCGTTGTCGTGCAGCAGGTGGACATTTTCCCGTTCTGGACGTTTTCGGCGCACGGCGTCGGCCAAGCTCTGGAGCTGGGTAGCGTAGACAGATGCTGTGACTGTGGTCTCACTATCCAGCAACGAAGAAGCAGCGATTCAGCAACACTGATTCGGCCTGCCTTCTCCGAGTCCCGCAGCTCATGTGGTACTCGAGACGACAAAATATTGCGGCACCCAAGGATCTCCAGCTGCCCCACGACGGTGCTTTGCGTACATCCGTGTCGCCGCCAAATCGCGAGTGGTTGAATTTGGCTTCACCTTGAAGGCTTCGCGCAAGCTGTCTTCTTCCACTACAGAGTGGCGTTCGGAGCGAGGTCGATCTTCGAGAGAGATATCTTCAGCCTTGACGCACTGATATCAATGGGCAACTGTGGAATAGTGAATAACTTCCTCCTTGAATGGCAGCGCAGATGTTGGAGGCTGCAGTCCTTGCGGAATGCCCTTGCAGAAATTCGTAGCAGACGATAGGTCGTAGCATGTTGTTGCTTGTCGTTGACATTGCTGCTGTATTCGTACTCGACGAGGCTTTATATAGTGTGCTTGAGGAAGCATCGAAAATGTTCTGTGACGTCATCACAGAAGACCAATACTGTAGGAGCTTTAACAAATTTAACAGGCGCTAGTGTAAAGCGAAGAGCCTAATGTGATTAATATTAGTCGGAAAGAAAAAATGATGAGGGTACAGGTCGGAGATAATCAGTAGTGCCTTTTCTTTTCTGTGGGATGACCACGCATCCCATATCTATGCGATATCGTGGAGGGACTTGAACGTGTACACATTTGGCTTATATAGATAGCCAACGAACAAGTCGGTGTTTCTCTTTCGCAGGCAAGTCTGGTGCCAATTCACTCCGGAGGGATGGAAGGCTTTGTTGGCATGGGCGGGATATTCGAACCAGGAACCTGGAAGAGGGTGCTGGCGATGTCTGGCAGCTACTCCGACTGCGCTACACGCGTTCGACTATGTAGAACTATGCAAGGCAAGGAATCGTCGAACTCCTGACCCTGAGCCTATGAGCAGTATTTTTTGCATTTTTCGACATATTCGATGTTTGGAAGATAGGTGTGATTCCATAACAAACTTTCAGCCCCTTACGACCTCGGGGCGATAGAAGGCTTGGTTGGCCTAGGCGGGAAATTCGAACTAGTAACCTGAAATCGGATGCACGTGGCGACTGGCAGCTACTCCGACTGCGCTACTACCGCGCTCAAGGCTTATTATTATAGTAGCATGTCTTTATTGGGCGCGTGGAGCGCAGTCGGAGAAGGCGTCGGCTGTCGCGTGCACCCGATACCAGGTTCCTGGTTCGGATTTTTCGCCCAGGCCAACCAAGCCTTCCATCCCCCGGGGTCGGTGAATTGGTACCAGACTTGTCTGGGAAGGATAAAGCGCTGACCGACGAAGAGTTCATCGGCTGACCACCGCAAGTCATTGTATGGCCAAATACGCATTCAACTCGTCTCCACGACATCCCGCAGAAGTAAAATGCGTGGCGCATCCCAAAGGAGATTGAATAACGCCGTCCTTTATCAGCGTTGCAAAAATCATTTTGGCATGGAAAGGATCTGGGTTCGAAGCCGCATTGGGACAATGGTTCCGCGCCAAAGCTCAACACACCAAGGAAGTTCCGAATGTAATACTGCTATACAGCTTAAGAAACAGACAATGATGGAGACGGATATGAGGACGAATGTGCCCGAGAAGGCGTCAAATCAAGCCAGCGCTGTTCATTCGGCGAAAGGTTTTTCTGCCAGCAGCGACACGAGTCCAATTAAAGCGACTGGATGGACACGACTCAGGAATGAAGCGCTTTTTGACGAAAACAGATTACAGCCGTTTCGAGCACATTTACTACTGCAATGAACTGCTATAGGAGAAGCCACACGCCGGAATGCTAATCAACCACCAACTGAGTGAAGTGCTTTAGTCGCCGGCAAACGAATGCTGAAGCTCCACAGATAAAAATGCGGACGACTGTGGCAGTAGGATAAGGATGAAGGAAACCGTTACTCAATTCCTTTTGGGAAGCGTCACGCATTCTACTTTTACGGGAGGGATTTGAATGCGTATTTGGCCAAAATAATGACTTACGGTGGCCAGCCGATGAACAGGTCAGCGTTTATCCTTCCCAGACAAGTCCGGTACCAGCTCACCAACCCCGGAGGGATGGGAGGCTTGGTTGGCCTGGGCAGGAAATCTGAACCAGAAACCTGGTATCGGATGCACGCAACAGCCGGCACCTCCTCTGACCGCGCTACACGCGTTGAGTAATGAAAGAGGTGTTCAGGTGTAGCAGACTCGGATCTTTCCTCGTGGGAGGCGTGCACTTCACTCAGGCTTCTTGTCGACGAGGGATAATTTGAAAATGAAGCTTTTTGCAAGGGCGACACAGAACTTGCCTACGAAAGGACATTTTTTGTAACTTTAGACCCCGGCTCGACAAACCTACATATTGGTACTTGTTTCAACACATTTGCTTAAGCCTGGAGCGGCTGGTTGAGATGCTATATGCTGCTACAGGATGTTTTGTTGCGATCAAAACTCTTGCGCCAGACGGGACTCGAACCCGCATCCTCTGCTTTCCGGGCAGCGATGTTCGCCTTACACCACCGGCGCTGTTTGACCGCACGTAACATCCGCGATATCGTCCAGGTCTGTCAGCACCCACCCGTGATACGGGGATGGTACTTGTTTCGCTTTTCTAACGATGCTTCCTGCGACTAGAATAAATCCGAAGGCTACCACCGTTGTCCACTGAGTGCTGTTAACACGTTGGCGACAATGCGTCCCAAATTGGAACGCACTTTTTCGGCCACGTCAGACAATGCGTCCGAATTTGGGACGCACCTCTAATAAAATTATTCCGAATCCACCGATTTGGCTTAAAGGGTTTTTTGAGTTGCTGAACACGAATTCGACTCTCATTCACAGAATATGGCCGAAGACCACCCATATCAATAACTAGGGTGGTCGTGTCGGAATCACCGAGTTTGCTCAAACTTCGCCTAGGAGCGTTTGTTGGGATGCTGAACACGATTCGGATGTTCGTCTTACCAAATACGGCGGGCTTCCGAATTGTGTAGGCAAATCAGAGGGACTGGATACGTACAGAAGCTGAGAAATTTCAACACTAGGACATTTGTCGCTGTCTATTCCTATGTCTTAGGTTGAGTCATAAATTTTGCAACAAAATTTGCCTTCCAGCAAAACTAAGATTATACCACAAAAGAAAAGTGATTGACTTAAATGAAGTTATTGCCGTTATTCTCAATGAGTTTGCTCCGCTTCTGTTAAAGTGAGTGGATAACATCTCCGTAGAATTCGGTCGGTTTCGACCTGAAGAAGTCGTGTACCACCACCGTGACTTCATCGCCTTCGGCGAAGCGCCTACCATGGAGGAAGTGATCCATCGACCGATGCAGACGGCATTCAGACGGTGCAATGTTCGGGTGTATTGTGGTTGCTTGATTTTGGTCCAGCCCAATTTCATGACTTTTACCAGCGTCTGAAGTGCCGTAAGCGGTTGGGTGTTGCTCTTGCGAAGAAATATGAGCTCGTATCGACTTCTTTCTCTATTAATTTTTGCTGGAACTAATGGAGTTGTTGGCAAAAGCGAGCGTCAAGGATGGTTTGACTACGGGGACCAGCTCCCGGTGCACCGGACCACTATGCCTCCACCAAACGCACAGCAGGACCTTCTTTCGGTGAAGCTCCGATTTCGACTCGGAACCCTGGCTCATTGAGTTCCAGCCATTGCTTTCTAGTTTTGCGGTTGTTGTAAAGCTGGTAAGGATTCTATCCGGGCCCCTCGCTTGAACCGCTGTGATGCAGGAGCTCTCGCCAGTCGGAAGCACAGCGATTTACTTCAGTTTGGTCAACGCACAAGATACTGACGATGACGATTTTGGTTTGAGAAGAATTCGACTTGATGGATTTGCGCAGGCGCCATTTGTTTCCAGCAGTTTATCTTCCCGGGAGTGGGTTCAACCTCACTGTTGGGTTGCTGCCGAGCTTGAACTAATTGAAAATGAAATCACACACTTTTTCACTTTGGGTGGTCATCGTTCTAGTGAATAAAACTTTCCAACAACCCTAGGAAAACTAACGAATCATAAGTCAAAATGATCGCTGGGAAACAGGCTCTCAAACAAGGTGTAACACTTCAGCGAGTTCATTTTAAATTCCAGAAAAAAAAACAGAAATGTTACAAAATTTATGACTCAACCTAATAGTTTTAAACAACACACCCCACATGTCACCCATATGATGAACAACGCTATACCTATGCTTCATTTGACAGAATTCGTTCAAAAGAAGATCCGATGCTGGCGAGGCATCCGCCCCTTTGGTGAAAAGGTTATTGCGCGTGCGTGAGAAGAGGACAAAAGAGGGCATCTGTCGGTTTGAAGGTAAGCATCTCGGAGACATTGTTCGAACGCTGTTTGCTTTGTTCACCGTGCGTCCTTCAAAGAAGGCATCAGCCGTCAAGCATGAAGTTCGTTTGTGTTGGCGATCAGCTCAAAAAAAAAATCAAGATGGAGTTCGAAGTTCGGACTGAATTATCGAGAGGGCATGAGGATGTAAAGAAGAGAAGAAGAAGAAGAAGAAGAAGAACGAGAAGGAGAATGAGGATGTAAAGAAGAGAAGAAGAAGAAGAAGAACGAGAAGGAGAATAAGGAGGAAAAGGAGAAGAAGAAGAAGAAGAAAAAGAAAAAGAAGGAGCAGGAGAAGGAGGAGGAGAAGAAGGAGGAGGAGAAGAAGGAGGAGGAGAAGAAGGAGGAGGAGAAGAAGGAGGAGAAGCGGAAGAAGAAGAAGAAGGAAAAAAGAAATGAGAGGAGAAAAAAAAGAAAGAAAAGAAGAAGAAAGATGAGGAAGAGAAGAAGAAAACGAAGAAGAAGAAGAAGGAGAAGAATGAGAAGGAGGAGAAAAACGAGGAAAAAAGGAGGAGAAGAAGAAGAAAAAGAAGAAGAAGACTGTTTCAAAACGTCTGGAACACTCCCCTTTTGCCATGGTGAGAACCCTCCAGCCCTGATTAGTGTACATTGGATACCTAATGGTGTACATATAGTGTGCTATTCAAAGAGTGGGCGCGTGTAGCGCAGTCGAAGTAGGTGACGACTGTCGCGTGAACCCGATAGCAGGTTCATGGTTTTGGTGCCTCCTCCCCTTCAGGCCAACCAAGTCTTCCGTCTCTCAGGTGTCGGAGATTTGGCGCCAGACTTGTCTAGGAAGCACAAAGCGCTGCTTTTTCATCGTCTGGCCACTGCAAGTCACTCTACGGTCAAACACGCATTCAAATTGCCTCCACGACACCCCTAGAAGTAGAATGCGCGGCGCATCCCAAAAAGTGATTGGGTAACGCTATCCTTTACCCTTCATCCAAATAGCTAGAAGAACCGAGAAAAAGAAGCAAAAAGGGAGATGGTTGGAGCTGATTAAACCACTGCTTTCGAGAGCCTAGGAGGCTCACTGTGACTCGGCTGTTGCCATGGAACGTTCTCTAAATAACTCTAAGACGCTGCTTTGCAGAAGTGGAGCCTTTTGTTTGCTCGGTCTGCCAAATTGATTCCAATAGAATCGCTGCAGAATTCTGAACTGGAAAATCCTAGAAATCCTGCTAGATTTAACTGGATTCGCCCAAGAATAGTTGAGAAATAGAACAAGTACTCTGCGTACGTGCTGAGAAAACGAAGGTGATGGTCCGTCCTTCAAGTGTTTTCGTCTTCACAACTGGATTCAGAGCATAAGTGTTGTGTTGTGCAAAATTCTTAAAGGACACATCTGAAGCACCTCAGCGAATCAGCGAAAACCTAAAGATGAAAGAATCTACAGTGAAAGCTGGCGCTAAATGTACGCTCTTCGAGAAGATATAGCAAGTATATATATATATATATATACATAAATATTTATTTATTTATTAACTAATTGCACATGAAAGTAAGCACAACGATAGGCATAAAAACTGGTAAAGCATCAGAAACCCCAACATTTAAAAAACAGAAAAAAAGACTGCTATACCAACTGAAAAATAAAGTATACGCGCTTAATAATTATTGCTGGAAGCCAGTACTATCATACTGACGCTTCGATAAAGAACATGGGAAAACTACGTAATAGAGGTGTTATTTTCATTGTTATTTTTATTGGTTAATGTTATTGTTTATATCACAATTGTTTAACGTTATTTGTATTTTCTTCGGAAGGCGTGTGTAGCGCAGTCGGAGTAGGTGCCGACTGTCGCGTGCACCCGATACCAGGCTCCTGGTTTGGATTTCCCGCCCAGTCCAACCAAGCCTTCCATCCCTCCGGAATTGGTGCCAGGCTTGTACGCGAAGGATAAAACACTTAACTCACTATTGACTCCTTACATCAAGCCAATGTATAGGTCAAAATACGCATTCAATTGTCCTCCACAAAATCATTAAAAGTAGAATGCATGACGCATTCCAAAAAAGATTGATTAGCGCCGTACTTTGTTCTCTGTCTTTTACAATAATATTACGTTACTGTTAAGTCTTCAGATGCGCCTTATAGAGAAGAATGCATAAGCTCGGTGTTCGCCAGTGCAGTGGAGGGATGCGCCACGCATTCTGCGTCTACAGAATACCAAAGAGGCAACTTGAAGCCATCTGAAAAAAGCCTGCGTTTTATTCTGCCCAAAAGAGTGTGGTACCGATTCACAGGGCTTAGGCAGGCAAATTCGTTTGATGGAGACGATACCTTGAATCGATTCGCGAAAGTCAAAGTTTTCTCCAACTTCGCTTTACGCGCTTCGTAAAAACAAGGATAAAGGGCGGCACTAATCAATTTCCTTTTGGAATGTGCTACGAATTCTTCTTTTAGACATGTCGTGGAAGCAAATTGTATGAATATTTGGCTTACACAATGAATTGAGGTGAAGAGCCGATAGTGTCAGTGTGTTACCTTTTTCAGATAAATCTCGTACCAAATCGCTGCCCCTAAAGAGACGGAAGTCTGGGTTGGCCTGGGTGGGAAACTACATAGAAGCGAGAGCTGCTGTGGGGGCACAAGGTCTTCCTCCTACCGCATTACACGCGCCCCCGTAGAAACTAAGCTTCTAACGTCTACCGGGAGTCTTATACTATGCTCGACATATTGCTGACTATGAACACTTTTGTGGGCTGCGTACGCATGAAAAACGTCTACATGCATCTAATTCATTGTCACACAGGTGCTGCTCGCGACTATGAACAAGGCAACAGAAGAGTGGGTCGGTGATGCGATCAGCATCCTGTTCGTCTTCAATTTCCGTGCGGGACCGGAACTGAGCTTGGGTCGCGTTATAACGGGAGTAGCGTTGTACCCGACGCGTCTTAAGCGGAGTTGATCTGTATTGGCGTAAAGGTAAACTGACCGGTTCCCGAAAAAATGTGCGTTATATCGAAAGTCGCGTCTTATCCGGAGGTGTTATAACGGGACTGTACCTTTTACCAAGTTCGTTTCTAGATAAGTCTGTATTTAACAGATGGGAAGTGGTTTTAAGAACAAATTAGAACATACGAGATAGAATACGAAAACTCTTGATGGGGCTTATTGCTCTGTGCCTACCAGGTTTGTTATAAAATTATTTATTGTCACGGCTGACGTTTCGAGTAACTCGCATTCTTCAATGCCTTAAAAAACTGAAAATTTTAACATCCGTGAACATATTATGTCAGAAAAATCGTGTGCCGTGGTAATAAATATTTCTATAACAAACCTGATAGGCACAAAAGAATAATCAAATGATAAGAAAATACCCAGATTTCAAGAACGTTGAACATGGAGTCTTGATGACGAGAAACACAAAACTATTATTCAAAAAAGGATTATTGCACACAAAAGAACTACAACGTGGCGATGGCATGTCTCCGGATACCAGATTGAAATACCAAATCGTACAGATGTGAGACGACTTAAATTAATTGGAGATGAATTCTGGACCACATATGTAGTTCTGCAGTCTCGTGCAAGTAAGACGCAGCTGTGGCTCAAGCGTTAGATGCAATTTAGATTTCACAAAAGCGCCGCACGTCGGTCTATTCATGACAACGGTAATGGGTCTCACTCAAATCAGTGGAACAACCGCAAACGCAACAAACATCCTGTTGTTGTTCATCGTGAGCCCAGATGGAAATGAGAAGATGCCTGGTTTCTCAACACCAAGTAACCTACAGCTCCTTCTGCTTTCAGCGCCCACATTTTCACAAAAAGGCAGAAGATGAAGACAAATGAAGGTCGCAGACCCATCTAGAAGAAGCTTGGAAGAAACGCCGCTTTAGTTCCTCTCCTTTCAATGTGTGTTGGTTAACCTGAACGCCAATGGCTGGTTAATAGGTTCTTCATTATTCTAAGCCAGTTCTGATATTGTATCTAGCGCTGTTACAAGAACTCTAGGTCGTGAGAGATTGTGCTAGATCGAATCGGTTTGCGAGATGCGCCACGCATCTTACTTCTTCGGGATATCGTGGAGACAACTTGTACACCTAAGCGAATAGAGTTATTCCTAATGTAAGATGCATTTTCCAGCCACTAAAGTGTTAGCAAAGGATAAAGGACGGGGCTACTCAATTCCTCTTGGGATGCGCCACGCATTCAACTATTCCGGGATGTCGTGGAGACGATTTGAAAACGTATTTCGCTATAAAGTGACTTGCGATAGCCAGTCGATAAACAAGTCAGTGCTTTACCCTTCTCAAACGAGTCTGATGCCAATTCGCCGACTACAGAGGGCTGGAAGGATTGGTTGGCCTAGGCACGAAATCCGAACCAGGAACCTGATATCGGGATCACGCGACAGCCGGGATCTCCGCCGACAGCGCTACACACGCTCAGAAGTTTTATCTGAATTAATTTGATTTTAGTTTTTTTTTAAATGTTGATTCCAATTTATCAAATTTCAAATTGCAATTTCCACATCATTCACAAGTGATTGAAAAACACTCGAACCGAACATATGTCTTTTATTCTGGCTGAATTTACAGTATTTGTTTTGTTTATTGTTCATGGCGCACAATTTGTGCAATAAAAAAATTTTAAAAAATTTCTAGCATTTTTTATACACCAGCGACGAAAACTGTTCTATTTAAGTCTAAAAAAAATTCTCGTGAAGGGAGATTTTCATCTAGAAAAAGAAAAGACAGCACTTTACTTTGCAGTTGCTAGGCAAGAACTCTGAACCAGGATCCTGGAATCGGGTACTAAACAGCCAGCGCTTCCTTCGCCTGAGTCACACTGCGCGCTACCTTTTAGTACCTCGACTATCTATAAGATCCAACTTTACGAGAAGTTCTACAGCTTCTGGCTATTCGCGTAAGAAGCGCCGCACAAGCATTCGACGGAAGGTATCGATGAAACAAATTTGTATGGGACATACAAGTACATAATGTGGCCTACATGGGAGAGCGAGAACACACCTAATCAATCGGGCGGTATGGAGCCGGCGAGCCATCTAGAGGAGGAGTTTAGGCTATCTTTCTGGTTGGCTGCGCGCTCCCCCTTCTTAATTAGTAGGCCACCTTAATTATTGATATCTTTTCGTCAATTTTCGTCAGAATTTGTTTCTTATTTTCGCTAATTTTTTTACTTCTAGCAATGGCGCCTACTTTCAAATTTAAATTCAGCAAAACCATATTTTTCAACGGAAAGCTTTAAGTCTAATTCGTTATCCATAACTCACAAGAAAGCTGATACTATGGCAGTACCTAAAATAGAGCTTCATCGATTTGCTTTTTTAAAAGCTGCACATTTTTCCACCACATCAGGCAATAAATAGTGATACGGCAAGTGAAGACGCTTGAGAAAAGCTTCTTAATTTCAGCAAACGACGGTGCGGAGGTTCTTACATAAATAAGCGTCCTGGCTTCTCTTTTTCTATTTTCAATAAGGATAAAGGACAGCGTTACTCAATCCCTTTTGGGATACGCCAGCGCATTCTACTTCTACGGGATGTCGTGGAGGCGACATAAATGCGTATTTGGCCGTGCAATGACTGCGGTGGCCACTGGCCAGCCGATGAACAAGTCAGCGCTCTATCCTTCACAGACAAGTCTGGTACCAATTCACCGACTTCGGAGGGATGGAAGGCTTGGTTGGCCCGGGCGGGAAATCCGAACCAGAAACCTGGTATCGGGCGCACGCAACAGTCAGCGCCTCCTCCGACTGCGTTATACGCGCCCCTATCTTCAATACAAGCCATTAAGCAGCATCTGGACTGAGGCTTTTTTTACAAGCCGATTTTTTTACTTCCTGGCCGCCGCCGAGGTACATACCAGTATAATGAGGTCTCCGAAAGATGGGACCCGCCCGGAGGTGCGTGCCCAGAGAGCCACGGACTGGAACATATAACACCGTGTTCAACCTAGAATGTTAGCTGGTTCTCACCCCTGATATCGTTTAGAGGATTCATCAACGACTTACTGAGATTTAGCAGAGAAATGACAGCTGAAATTCCTGAAAAAAAAAGCGCGAGTCAACGCGGCTTATCAACAGGCGATATGGTGAAATGTTGGCGTTATTAGGACCTTCGGCTGTAATTTCTCTGTTAAACCTCTGTAAGTCGTTGACGAATCTGGCCCTAGGTCGGTTCTACCAAAGATACGCAAAATTATCATTTTTTTATTAAATAATTGATTTGAATATTGACTAACTTTCCTATAGTTATTTCTTCTATGGAAAAATGCCCTTTCAAGCCTCCCTCCCGCTCAGATGGTTTCAAATTTTTGCTGAGGGAGTGAAACATCTGTTATGAAATCCGCTTTTCTTATTGTTCAGTTAGTTATGAATGATTCTGTCATTCCGTTCTTTCCGTTATCTGACCGATTCAATGTTCCTATCTAATTGTGTCCACTTCCTTTTCTGTTGTTATTTTTTTGTTTCTTTTTCTCTTTTTCTTACTAAAGCTGTTTTTGTTCACCATTATTGGCTTTTTGTATTTACTGTCGTGGAGAATTTCCCCTATACTTGACTGTCTAGCGGTGCACGCCGTCAAGCGGCACAGTAAATAAATAAATAAATAAATAAATAAATAAATAAATAATATGCATTAATCCTATTATTCGTTCTTAAGGCGGAAATCAATGCGATAGGTTTAGCAGTAGTTTCGATCGAGTACGCGTGTCAACCACACACCCGCAGAGTTCTTACCACAGAGTTTATCCTCAAACTTGGGTAATTGAACCAAAGATAAGACACAAGAAACACAAAGTATAAAGCGAATAACAAAGCACATTCAGCACAGAAACTATAATGTCAAATACGAGAGGAGAACGTAGAAAAAAGCAAATTGTCCGCGTATTCAATGAGATTTAATTAGACTGAGAGGTCTGCGTCAATTAATTAATACAGAAATAAGCGTATAAACATAAAGGATAAAATATAAAGGAACGGGTACGGGCGCAGGGGACAGGTAGCCGTCGTCCCCACTCGCGACTGTCAGCTGGTCGGGGACTGTTCCGAGGGCGGGGCACCAGCTTCTGCGTCTGCGTTGCCCTTTGACCGAGCCCGGCTCTCACAAAGTGCAGATAGCTGCATAGCAGCGATAGTTCTGGAGCAAAGCACCAAAAAATCAAGCGTGCGCATAGCGCATCGAACGAGCATGGAGAGCCCGAGCAGAGATACTCGAGCACCAGCGCCTCTGCTACTGACAAGCTCTTCTTCCGGTCATGAAAAAAAGCGGCGGATTCAATGACTGAATAATTCAATTAGACTCGCGAACGGACTGGCATATACATTGGTCAGCTGCCGTGCCAATGATTAAATAACTGGAGGGAATCGGTCTCGAGGGTTTCGTCTTGGGGACCGCCAGATATTGTAGGGGAATTCCGTTGTAGACGGGTGTTCTATTCCTACTGAAAAATAAGGAACAAAACACGATTTTAATAAATCGCCACTTAGGACGCGCCACGCATTCTGCTTTAGGGGCGCACACAAAATTCTGTACGTTAAATTTTATAAACGATTTTTTAACGGAAATTTTCGCTAAATTTCCGGTACAACGTTAAATTTCGTTAAAAATACAATTAGTTGTAAACCACTATTTCAAGAGAAAAAATCGAGGCAAACTTATACGTTTCAACTTCAGGAGGTTAACCGTTGAAGTTCAAGGAATGCATTGTAATACTGCGATGTAAAATGAAAAATTCAACCTCAACAAACGCAGTAAACTAAGCAAGCCTTCAGCAACAAATTATCCACAGGATGTGGAATAGACGTCGGATACGAAGGAGATCCGGATAATTCGAATTCGCAATTTTTTCAAAACCCGGTTGAAAGGAATATGCGAATAATGGCATATTTGAAAAGCCTCGGATCTTGGAATAGTTCAGATGGATTAGCTCTAACAAGAAGGGCTTTTGGATGATCCAATTAACTGATTTCTATTCGGGTCTCACGTCGGATGAACGAATCGGATAGAGCATCAGATTTTAGATCAAGACCATTGTCTGAATTTTCTGAACATTTGATCTAGTGAAAGTGACCCCTGTCTGAATCACCATAAGATCGGAGCTTTTCAAAAATCCTGTTATTCGCATTATCGTTTTAACTAACCAGGGAAGGGTTTCAGGCGTAGGTCTGAACGGGGGAAATGGGTAGTACTGCGAGAATCTCCACCCTTCATATAGTAGAAAAACATGTTTCGTTTTTGCTGAGTCATTGAACCAAAAGAGCTGCGGGCCCTCGAAGGCGGTGTACAGTAACGCACCGTCAGCACATGCGCGCGTGCATGTGCGCGCGCTGTTGTATGGGACGCGGCGAAAGGCTCTGCGTCAAGCGAGTCAGTGGCTCAGCAGGGTGCGGGGATACTTCGAAGGTGCTAGGTCAGATGTTCGACTCCCGTGCTAGCCAGCATTTTTGCATTTTTTCATGATGGCAGCCGTCTTTACCAGTTTGCTTCCTACACACCTCCTACATATTTATTCCACTCTAAATTGTCAAATAAGGATCAGATTCGTACTCAACGCAGGGTTTGGGCAAAAA
This sequence comes from Heligmosomoides polygyrus polygyrus, assembly GCA_947396885.1. Classification (NCBI taxonomy): domain Eukaryota; kingdom Metazoa; phylum Nematoda; class Chromadorea; order Rhabditida; family Heligmosomidae; genus Heligmosomoides; species Heligmosomoides polygyrus. Next base: position 6,503,832 of record OX377201.1, on the reverse strand, counting down.
CGATGACCATGACCTTACCTTAATCACCTTTACCTACTGTAATTTAACATACTCAAGGTAATATGGAAAACGGATGTCAGATTCGTGGTCAACATTCCAAATTACCTCCTCCCCTCTGGGAGAACCTTGGGCGAAATCGGTGATTATGACTTCGACGGCCCTACTCACCCGTACCTACCGTGACCTGCCGTAATCGGCCAAAAATTGAAAAAAGGATGTCAGATTCGTGTTCGGCACCCCAAATAACCTCCCTGGGCAAGGTTTGGGAGAAATCGGTGATTATGACCTCGACAGTCCTAGTCACTCGTACCTGCTGCAAACCGTACCTGTTGTAAGGTCATTGTTGTTTAACATTCGCTGAAAAACACAAAACATTGTATAATTCAGAAACTGAAAAAAGTGAGTGAAGCAGAGCTCACATAAACCTTTATTTGACAATTTAGAGTAAAATAAATGTGTAGGAGATGTGTAGGAAGTAAGCTGATTTAGACTGCCATAAGGCACTGCCTTCACGACTTTTCACTCATCCCTCGCCGAGGGGAGTTATTTGGGGTGCAGATCACGAATCTAACATCTGTTTTTCAAATTTCGGCTGATTACGGTAGGTTATGGTGGGTACGGGTAACGGTGCAATATTGTACCCCCAAATTCAAAGGCCCGTAGCTCTTCGGGCTCAAGGACTCAGCAAAAACGAAACATGTTTTTCTACTACATGAAGGGTGGAGATTCTCGCAGTACTATCCATTTCCCCCATTCAGACCTACGCCTGAGACCCTTCCCTGGTAAGGTTTGAAAAAAGAAGGATCCGAATTATCCGAATCGGCATCGGATCCAATGCCTAGTGTGGAATAAAAGCAGGTATGTAATTATCGCTCAAGATGGCATCTTAAAATATGCGATAAGGCAAAACCCGCAGTTCCCCCTTTCCTAGTTCATTGCGAACCCTTGTTGTGTGACTGTTCTACGAGAAAGAAAAACCTGAAACCTCTATGGTTTCTGCCGGGACTGAGATACGACATTGTGTCACACGGTCCCACACTGCATAGAGGGTGTGACACGTCGTCAATGTGTTAACGCTCAGAAGTAGCCTTCCTAATTTTCTCTTAGCGTTTTCAAGAATCGTTGAAAATACGTCCAGCGGCCAAAAACGTATTCTTTGTCTCGACTTTTATAGGTGGCGAGTAAAATCATTTTGGGATAAGGAGTACCAGGTGAGGATCGGCATATCTTACGAGGAGATAGACCAGTATCTTGATGGATTCGTTGACGTGCTTGGGGAATCAGCAATGAAATTTTTTGCTCTGAAATGCATTAAACGATAACGATAAAGAACCGTGTTACTCAATTCCTTTTTGGGATGCGCCACGCACTCTACTTCTACGGGATATCGTGGAGGTGATTTTAATGCGTATTTGACTATACAATGACTTTCGGGGGCCAGTTTATGAAGAACTTAGCGCTTTATCCTTCTTAGGCAAGTCGGTTACCAACTCTCCGCCTCCAGTGGGATGGAAGGCTTGGTTGGCAGCGTGGAAAATTCGAACCAGGAACCTGGTATCGCGTGCAAGCGACAGCTGGCACTTCCTACAACTGAGCTTCACATCTCTCCAAAATGCATTATTTTCAAAAAATTTAAAACAAATTCAAAGCAATAAAGCGTTCTTGCTGATTTCAATAATTTTTTTTGGAACAGTTCTAATCAGAAGGATGAGAGCTGCAACATTGGTGAAAATTAAGAGTAAATGTGATAAACTCACTAAGAAAAAGGTCCGTTAAAAATTCCGTTAAAATTCTAAAAATTTCAGTTGTGGTTGAGCCAGATTTTAACGAAAAATGCCGTTAATTTGTTCAATTCGTTAAATCGTTGACCTTTAAATGAGCACCCCTGATCGGTGTGACATCGTGTCACACGGTTCCACGCTGCCGAAAGGGTGTGACACGTCGTCAACGTGATAACGTTCAGAAAAAGTTGCTTTCCTAATTTTTGTTATTAGCGTTATTCTAAAATAGCTTAAAATACGCTAAATTCGGGAAGCATGGTTGCGCGGCTCGGACCTAGGAAACTGACACTTGGCGGATGCCCCCTCCCAACTAGGACAGGTCCTAGGAATCTACACAAATTAGCATATGCTGGCAGCATAAGACAGAGGACCTTTGGTCACTAAAATCCGAAATTTTTTGTTGAAGATGAGCTTCTGAATGCAACAGCAACACTGCTACTTATACTCTGTCCAGGGTGTGATCCAAAGTTCTGAAAATAACGTTTTGTCGTTGAATAGCTTTTAGAATATAAAGATTCCCAATCACGCCGAGATTGTTCCATCTCGTCCTTTCGTTCTGACTGTTTTTACATTTTTGACGAAACTTCTCTCACATTCCTCAGCAGAGAAATAAGGGGATAAATAAATAATTTTGTTTTCCATTTCAGTAAACAGCCTTTAGAGACCTATAGAGCAGCGTTTCCACGAAAACAAACAATTATTTCTGGTCCCTTATGGGAATGCTACGGACCAATGAATCCTGGCGCTGTGATTAATGGATTTTCATTGAAAAAAAGTGTGCTGGAAAACAACAAACACAAACACCACATAGCTTAACGTTCCATAAAGGAAAATATTTTTATGAGCAGTAATATGGCAATGAATGCTTGGTAGCACAGTCGAAGAAGGCGCCGGCTTCGCGAACAGGTTCTTGGTTCGGATTTCCCCCAGGCCTGCAGTGCCTTATAGCCCCCCAAACTCAATGCATTGGCATCATTCTTGTCTTGGACGGACAAAACAACACTGACTTGTCCACCGATTGGCCACCGCCAGTCATTGTACAGGTCAAATAGGCATTCGAATTGCCTTCGCGATCTAATGTAAGAGTAGAGCGCGTGGCGAAATCCGAAAAGGAATTGAAAAACGCCGACCTTTTATCGTTCAAATCTTCTTGTCTTGATAGCAGATTTAAGCACCGCTGCGTGGACAAAAGCAAGTGGTTTTTAAACAAAAATAAAACATATTAAACCACAAATATAATTATATAATTTTAATTAGTAAGTAGGCCGAGGGCGCGTGTAGCGCAGTCGGAGAAGTCGTCGGTTGTCGCGCGCACCCGATATTAGGTTCCTGGTTCGGATTTCCCGCCCAGGCCAACCAAGCATATCATCCCTCCGGGGTCGGTGAATTGGTACCAGACTTGTTTGGAAGGGATAAGCGCTGACTTGTTCGTCGGCTGGCCACCGCAAGTCATTTTGTGGCCAAATACGCATTCAAATCGTCTTCACGACATCCCGTAGAAGCAGAATGCGCGGCGCATCCCAAAAGGGATTGAGTAACGCTGCCCATTATCCTTTTTCAAATATTTTTAATTAGTTGCCAGAGTGTTGTCACTACCAGGTGATCTGTTATTCTGGTGTTATTCTCTTTTTTATTGCACGGATGTTTTGATCGTTTTTATTCTAGCTTACTGTGCACGTCTATTTGACGCATAAATAAATAAGTGAATAAATAAATAAATAAATAAATAACAAAACAGAAATAAATATAAGATATCTCGCGGAAATTAACCAATTTAAATCAGTTCCTTTGAGAGCCGCGGTTCGAAGTTCGTATAATTGAGGTTCATCGTTGAAATTTTTGAAACGCTAAGGCGAACTTGAATCAAAATTGAGATTTTTACCATAAATTAGGGAGAAATTATGAGCCGTGGAGTACGGACATGAGACACTTTGAACTAGAGATATGAAACTCTTGAAATACTTGATTAGAAAGCGTTGATTGGAATAGACACCTAGTGGATTTAGTAGGAGCAAAGCGCAAACGGTTTTCTCATAACTTAGGTCAGGGTTTATGGTATCATGAGCTAGCTGAACTACCTCCTTACATAAGGGAAAGAAAGGTCGCATAGTTTATACTCTGCAATTCTGCAGCTGAATACACCGTACTCTGGTCTCTCCGCTTCCTCGAAACGAGCAAACACTTTTTCAAAGAGTATTCAAAGAACAAAGGATAAGGGACAGTGAATCAATCCTTACCTGGAATGCACTAAGCATTCTACTTCTGTTCATCTACGATATTGCTGGGGTAATTGGCTTAGTGGCGCGTGTAGAGCAGTCGAAGGGGATGTCGACTGTCGCCTGCGCCCGATACCGGGTTCCTGGTTCGGATTTCCCGCCGTGGCCAACCAAGCGTTCCATTCCTCCGGGGTCGTTGAATTGGTACCAGACTTGTCTGGGAGGGATGAAGCGCTGACTTGTTCATCGGCTGGCCACCGCAAGTCATTGTATGGCCAAATACGCATTCAACACGCCTCCACGACATGTCGTAGAAGTAAAATGCGTGGCGCATCCCAAAGGGGATTGAATAACGCCGTCCTTTATCCTATATCCTTTAATTAGCTTATATTAGGCTTAGGCTAATTGGCTTATTTCATTGAATTCATTATTTCCTGTGATTTTAGTTGTTATTGTAAAGAATTAAATTCATTACCTGTTTATTGGCAAAAATTGTATAGATTATGATGGTCTTTACTTAGATTAATTAGTTGAGTTTAAGCTGATTTATAGCAGATCGGAGTAAGCGGTCCGTTTCAGCAATTATTTTTGCGACAGCCTAATACAATAACCTTCGATGACCAGAAGATGACAAAATCAGTGTTTTTTAGTGTATATCGACCAATAAGGTCTGCGCTATTCTGGCATGCGACAGGGACGAATGAAAACGTTGCTGGTCCTGGAGCAGATAGACTTCAGCATGGCGGTCTTTTCGACTTTTATTGGGTGACAGTAGAATAGTGCAAGGTGTGTATGACAATCCTTTTTGGTAGCGTTGTAGTGGTTAGCAAAAATTTGTGTTTAAAACAATTTTAACTTGCAGACGAATATTTTCAGAAAACAATTAGTCACAGTTCCGTTTATATACTTATTCGTAAAGCATATTTTTATTACCATTATTTTATTTGCAAAATATTTCTTTTGTGTTCCATATTTATGTTTTGTCCATGTCGCGAAAGTGGGCAGCACTGTGAGGTGTACGCGCACTAGCGAATCATCACCAACCAGTGCACACCAGACAATCAGGATATCGATCAATCAGAGGCCGTATTAATGAAGCGGCGGGAGCAGAAGATAAGCGATATCATAACGATATCATCTCTCGCCTCTCTCTCCCGCCTCCCTCTCTCTCTTGGGTCGCTTCCCGTGGGAAGACGGGAAGATCCCGGGAACGTTCATGAGTACGGCTACAGGTCTACTCTATTCGTACCATTTTTGAATGGTACGCCCATTCGATGCGGCCAGCTAATTGGCTGGCGCTTCTCCACCACCCAATGCTGCTCTCTTTCGCGACATGATTCCATATTTCTTCTGACATAGTCAACTATGTACAAGGTAGATTTCTTGCTTAACAATGCAATCTTCTCTGATATCTGCTGTAGATCCAGTTTTCTTCCAATAACGGCGATGCGCTGGAAGAAGCCTTTCATTTCAAGCGATTCTTTGGATGCAGGCTCTTCAAAGATGGACAAAATTTTATAATAAAATATATAACAAATTTTACAGAAAATAATTTTTTTAGATTGACAATCTAAACTTTATTTTTTTGTGATCAATTACTGAATATTAATTGATTATTTAAATATTGTAATAATTCTTAGCGAAACAAATTTGTATTTACTGGTATTAAGATCAAACAGGTTTTGATAGGAAAAATTTTAAAAAACAGTGTTAAAAACTACAACAGGAAGTCATGTGTTCACACTTCCAGCTTTCTAGAGAGACTTTTTACCTACCTGCTTTTCTACATACTTAGATTCTTGCCTTTTACGCTGCACAACAAGCAATTTTTTGAATTCTTCCTTAAAAAACAGAAAAACTCACAGCTGTTCACTGCCTAGCTGGTTGCAAATAGAACTACGTCGTCTTTCTCTTTAGAACAGGTGGCAACTCAGAAGCAGATTTCCAACGAATCAAAGCATTAAAACGAACGAAAAACTGAACTGCAACGAAATTCACTCACTCGACGAGGACGAGCTTCACCTGCTCGGCGTAGCGGCTACTCCAATGTCGTCGTTGCCTCGTGACGAGATGTGAGTGTACTTTGAAGGCGCGCGGCGGCACGACGATTCGGAAGCGGAACCCACCGGAGACAAATGAGGATGGGTTTTCTTGACAGGGACAATCCTGAAATGGATGAATGATGGAATCCTGATGAATTGCCGTCAGCGTTTACGGTGGAGTGCTCGTCGAAAAAACCACTTCAGAAGCTTCCAGAGCGTGGAACTTCGAGGAAATTTAGCAGAATTGCGATGCAGTGACAGCACAAAGAGAAGGTTTCACACGAAACACACGGAATTTCTTGAATCGGGCTAATCAAGTCGTATCTCAGCGTAAAGAACGTGGAATATATGACAGGTTTCAGGGGCTTAAAGAGAGCAGTGATGATATTCATACAAAAGAGTCGGGGAGTAGAGGAGTATGTACAGCGTTTTAAGAAACATAAGTTAAGCAACGGAGCAGTCGTTTGAAACGGTCACTTCGATCGATCTCCAACCACATGATGGCGGGTAATGAATACATGTGCTCTTCTGGAGGTTACGATCTGAATACGTATTTGGCCATACAATGACTTGCGGTAAGCAAGTCAGCGCTTTATCCTTTCCAGACAAGTCTGATAGCAATACCGCGACCCCGGAGGAATGAAAGGTTTAGTTTCCTGGGTGGGGAATCCGAACCTAAAACCTGGTCTAGGATGCACCCGACACCCATGCGACTGCGCTACACACGCCCAGCAGGCATCTTGAACTCAAAGCCTTGCTAAAGATTGTATCTTTCAGCAGAGCCTCTACAAACTGGAATAGGCACACACATACGTTGGAATTCGCACACATCAGAAAGCTATGTAGAGGACAGATTTGATCAATGGACTACATTCGAAGACACCAGAGTTCTTAAAAAGTGAGCAAAGCACAACAGCTTTAGATCGCAACATTCTTCCAGCGTTAACAAGCTATCCATCCAGAGGACCCTATCAGTTCTTGAGGGTGAAGATAATGTTATCGGTCTCACTGTGGAACTGGCCAGAGCGGAAATGTCTCTGGCGACGGAGACCTTCCAGCCCTCGGCTCCATTAGCACTGTCGCGGAGGTGGCGGTCATATTCATCAGCGGTTGTTCATGATGGTTTCTTCCCAAGGGCGGCAATAGAGGTTTAAAGGTCCCCGTTGTTTTGTCGTTCTGGGACTCCTCTTCTTGAACTTTACGGCCTTCTCTCCTTGACCCGAAAAGCGGAACCTCGCGCGAAGGAGGCGGTGGCCCGATGGAAACCCAAAGCTCCAGAAACCTCCCTCCCGTGTAGAACTTGGGGACAACGGAGACGTCGGTAAGGCAATACCTGCGGTTGAAGTGATGTAGTCAATCTCGTTATGGAACTGGCCACCGGAGGATTCCCAGGTCCATCGCAGGGAGTGAGTTTTCTGGAGCTTTGAGTTTCCATGGATGGTCTTCGTCGACGAGATAAACTCAGGCATCCTACCTTACTCGTTCCACTCCAAACCGTGGATTCCGATGTGAATTTCTTCCGGCAACCTTCGTGGCCCGATCTTGGCGTTGAAGTCGCCATCGATCACCTTGTAGAAGGTGTGATCTTCGTTATAGAACTTCTCCAGCTCCACGTAGAAGGCTTCGATCTCTTGCTCGTCGTAATCGGATGTTGAAGCATGCGCGACGAACACAGTCAAAGCTGGCACGGAGCCACATCGCTTCAGTCGCAGACGTCCGATTCGGCTTGTCAGAGACTCGTACGAATCGATGTTCATGGCCAAGTGCGTGTTGACGAGGACACCAACGCCGCCTACTCCCCTGCTGTCTCATGTTCCGAGGAACAGTTCTTCTCCGGAGTCGTAGGCGGCGCATAGGGGGTGGTGTCTTCTCGTCTCGGCCAGTCCGATGACGTCGTACTTGATCTTCCTGGCTTGCATCATCAGGTCCTCGACGGATGCTTCCGATGCAAGTGTGCGGGCGTTGTAAGCACAGATCGTCATCCTAGTCCTTCTCAGTTTGCGCAGCCTGGTTAGGCCCTGAGATTTTAGCAGCCTCTCCGTACTCGTCCTTCCCATCGCTGCAGAAATGGGGGCTCTTTCGGGGTCAGGGGAATGGGCCCTTCAGTGCTGCTGTGTTTGACTTCCATACAACACGGGTAGCTAGTCAGGCTTCGTCGTGCGGGCGGGGTACTCTGGGCAGCCAGCCAGACTGCCCGAAGGGACGGGGCGAGACTTAAGGCGGCCTCGAATCGCCTTACGATGTACTCCCAGTCTACCGAGTGCAAGCTTTTGGCCGGGCCGACACAGTTACAATCCGCACAGTCACGGACACATCCACGCACTCTGTGCATGAACATGCCGCTCCCACGCACAAGGAACGCGTCGACCCGACACAGCAGGAGCAAGGAGTCCATCTCCTGCATCTCACCTGCGCCTCTGGGCAGTACAAGGTCGCATTTGGTTCGCGTTTCATTCCCCTATCCACCAAGCGGGGACGCGCCACATGGCCTTGCAAGAAATGGGCCTAGGTCCTCGAACGTCAGTCCCCGAAGGCTTCCCAGAGAGAGATTCGTGGACAGTTTGGTAATAGGTGAGGAATCTTAGAATTTTATGGAAGCAGGTATATGCTTCAGAAGAGAGCGGTGTCCAGACTGAAAGAGAAGGCGATGAGAAGCTGATAACTCAGCTCACAGTTGCGGCAGCATTCCACGCGAAATGCCGGAAATAATATCCTTCAGCGTGCGCGCAAATTTCATGGAACGCTTCGAATCCCTCCGGCATCGTCTCGACCAATAGCTCGTTGCGTAGATTTATTGCAAAGAAAAGCAGGCGCTGAAAAACATCGGACTCACATTCATTGCGCTACTATTGAGCTAATTAAATTCTCTCTTGTTTGTTTCGAGAACTTCGCGTGTCAGACACGAGTTTGCTGCCTTTTCGACATACACATACACATTTGAAGGCTTCTTCTAATCCTCACGACGATATACATTGTGCGGGCGAGCCGTCGGAAGAAGCATCGGCTCTTTCCCATTTCTCTGAAGTATGTCGATGAATTGGCGACAGAGTTGTCTGGGAAGGGTAGATCACTATCTTGTCCATCAGCTGGCCAGCGCAAATTGTGTAGGCTAACTACGCAGTCTCCACGACATCTCATAGAAATAGAATGCATGGCGCATCCCAAAAAGGGGTCGATTGTCGATCTGTATCCTTCACCCTTGGACTTACCCCATTGGGACAGCTACTAAGCGTTTTACCAACTAGACTGCACAGCGCATGGGCCTTTTGAAGTGATACGGCATACATCTGTCCAATGTAGAACAGCGCAAAATTTCAAGGCCCATGCTTTAAGCCTCAGATGGCTGTTATTGAGGTTACAGGCTGTAATAACAATGTGTTGCGATCAAAGCTCTATCGCCAGCGGGGCTCGAACCCGCACCACCTCCTTACCGGACGAGACTCTACGCCATTACACCATCTGCCCATTCTGATCAGACGCCACATCTACACGTTATGGCACCCACCAGCACTCACAGCAAGACCAAAACCTGGTCGCAGATTCGAACCTTGTCGGCGACCACTGACGCTTATTCGAAAGCTCCGTCGGCTGACAATTCCAGCCTCCGGTCGCCCTTCCAGGTCTATGCGATGGAATGGGGCATTGTAGAAAGAACGCTATTGAAACTAGGAACCTTTTTCTTATTTCTTTTCTCCCACTTCTTAGAAGAAAGCGGAAGCTTCTAGAGATCATAGAGCGGAACACCAATATCTTAGGGTGGTAAGAAAGTCCTAAAATGATTTTTTTTGAAAATTCCTCACCTCTTCAATCTTGATCGGTACCCATGATCTAACACGTGGCACTTGCAGATCATTTTCGAAATATCTCTACCATAAAGATAAAGGATAAAGCACGGCGCTACTCAATCTCGCTTGGGATGCGCCATGCATTCTACTTTGGCGGGATGTCTTGGAGGACATTTGAATGCGTATTTGGCCATACAATGACTGCGGTGCCCAGTCGATGAACAAGTAAGCGCTCTATCCTTCCCAGACAAGTCTGGTCGTCTCACCAGGAAACTATCTCAACGGTAGGTCGGAATGGCCCAAGTGTTGTATATGGGCGGAATCGCCTCCCTCTGGGAAACAACAAAATACAAATATCTCGACCCCAGTACAACTCTGCACAGAGTTAGGGACAACAGAAGTTGGGCAGTCGGCGACGTTAGCCCTATGATTGCACGCGGAGGGCGAGCTCAAGTTGGCTGGAAACAGCGATTATGGGAATTACGCCGCCCCTCCACCCACTGCGCCACCATCGCTCGCTCATCATCGTTGTTTCCAGCCAACTTGAGCCCGCCCTCCGCCTGCAGGCATAGGCCTCTGTTATACCCCCGCGGGAGCATCCGCGGAACGTCCGCGGACCAATGGTGCACGGCGGAGGCGGGCGTGGCGAGGCGCGGCGATTGGCCAGGTGAGGAGTCTCGGCGCGATTCCCGCCCTTCCGCGGATGCTCCCGCGGGAGTATAACTCAGGCCATAGGGCTAACGCCGCCAACCGCCCAACTTCCGTCGTCCCTAGTTCTGCGCAGAGTTGTATTGGGGTCGAGATATGCATTTTATCGTTTCCAAGAGATAGGCGATTCTGCCCGTATACAACACCTGGGTCATTCCGACCTACCGTTGAGATAGTTTCCTTGTCAGGTGCACGCGACAGCGCCACCTCCTCTAACTGGGCTACATGCTGCCGTTTTCACTAAAGGGGTTGAAATTCCGCTTTCATTCAAAAGGTTTCAAATTTCTTCTTACGACACAATGTGTAGGCGCACAAATTTTCATAAAAACAAACGATTGTTTTGTCATTGCTATAGAACACCTATTGGGTTGATCGAAAAGTCTTGCAATACTACCACAACAATATTAAAATACAATACAAGATAAGACAATATACAAAAACTCAGTCCTCGATATATTCCCCACCCAAGTCTAAGATCCTGCCCCATCTTTCAGGCAGCCTTTCAATTCCTTTCCGACAGAATTCCGAGGGTTGTGCGGAAAAGAATTCAGAATTCTCCATTTCCAGTTTACGTCGACCATCGAACTCTCTACCTCGAAGATTCTACTACAAAGCTATGAACAGGTGGTAGGCAGAAGGAGCGAGGTCTGGAGAATACGGAGGATGGGGCAGAACTTCCCAGTCAACTCTTGGATTTTCTCGCGACTCACTTTTGCGACATGAGGACGTGCGTTGTCGTGCAGCAGGTAGACATTCTCCAGTTCTGGACGTTTTTTGGCTCAGGGTGTCGGCCAAGCTGGGTAGCGTAGACAGATGCTGTGACTGTGGTCTCACTATCCAGCAACTCCCAGTAAAGCACGCCTTCTGAATCTCATCAGCAACACAGAAGAACCTTCTTTTCGTGGTGTCCACGTTTTAGTTGCCTTGGAGCCGCTTCTCCTTGTGGGAGCCATTGGCTCTTGCGGGTGTGGTTAACATAAGGAACCCAGCTTTCATCAACAGTAGCAGTGTCCTTCAGAAAGTTCTTTCTGTGCGGGCGAAGAAGCAGCGACTCAGCAACACTGATTCGGCATGTCTTGTCAGATTCCCGCAGCTCATGCCCAAGACGACAAAACTTTGCGGCATCCAAGGATCTCCAGCTGCCCCACGACGTGCTTTGCGCACATCCAAGTATCGCCGCCAATTCGCGAGCGGTTGAATTTGGCTTCACCTTGAAGGCTTCGCGGAAGCTGTCTTCTTCTATAACAGAGGGGCGTCCGGAAAGAGGTCGATCTTCGAGAGAGATATCTTCAGCCTTGAGGCGCTGATACCAATGGGCCACTGTGGAATAGTGAATGACTCCTTCCTTGAATGCAGCGCAGATGTTGGAGGCTGCAGTCCTTGCGGAATGGCCATGCAGAAACTCGTAGCAGACGATAGGTCGTAGGATGCTGCTGCTTATCGTTGACATTGTTGCTGTATTCGTTCTCGACGAGGCTTTATATAGTATGCCAGAGGAAGCTTCGAGAATGTACTGTGACGTCACCACACAAGATCAATACTGTAAGAGCTTTAACAATTTTAACAGGCAGTAGCGTAAAGTGTTACCAGATTTCTCGATCAAACTAATATTTTGAGTTTATATAAATTTGCCTGTTCTTAGGAACTATTCTGTTCAGAACGAAAGTCGTCCAGATTGGATTGGAAATGGTATATAATAATTGGAGGGCGCGTGGAGCGCAGTTGGAGGAGGCGCTGGCTGCAGCCTGCACCCGATATTAGGTTCCTGGTTCGGATTCCGCGCCCAGGCCAACCAAGCCCTCCATCCCTCCGGGGTCGGTGAATTGGTACTAGACATGTCTGGGAAGGATAAAGCGCTGGCTTGTTCATCGGCTGGCCACGGCAAGTCATTGTATGGACAAATACGCATTCAACTCGCCTCCACGACATCCCGTGGAAGTAGAATGCGTGGCGCATCCCAAAGGGGATTGAATAACGCCCCTTTATCCTATATCCTTTATATAATAACTGACAAACTTCTGGCCGTGAGGTGCAGGGTATCTCCGCGACGAACGAATTATATCCAAATGCATACAACGTCTTTTATTTTAAGCATGCCAAAAATAATCAATGATATTCAAAATTGGGAAAATATCTATAACTATACGATCCACTACTGATGACTGGCTATGTAGTCGGCGATGTCCTGCAGCGTTGAGAATCCTTCTAGTGCGCTGGCTTCAGTTTCTATCTGAAACGATAACACTGGATTGCTTTTCTAACCTTGTTTTAAGCAGGTTGGACTCACTCCGAAATGATAAGTGAGAGCCCCCGCCATCATCTCGAGGAAATAGCCTCGGTCCACATTGATGTCGTTCTCGAGACTGAAACCCATGTCAATCTCGTCGAAGCTCTTACTCGTGAAGAACGTCGTCAGTCGGCGGAGCTTATCCTCTACCTGAATTCAGACAGCGTTTTAAAGGATAAAAAAGAACAATTGGTTTTCAAAGTAAGACTAAATCTTTTTGAAAGGCTTAAAAAACAGTAGTAGCGAATTTGGCTTGGCTAAAATTAATGAAAGAAATCCTTCCAGCCAAAAAATGGCTTCAAATTTGGTTATCAAAACAGCAGACCTATTTAATTATTTATTTATTCTCTACATGAATAACCATGCAAATGAAGAAAAACAAAACAAATGTTTTTCTAAACAAGTTAAGGTCGTTGTAAACAGACCTTAACAAAACAATCAACAAAAATAGAGCTAGTGAAGAGGAAAACTACTAAATTGTATTCTGAAAATATTGGTCAAGAATTTTTTTATACTGCTTTATATAGTTTGGTGGGCGCGTGTAGCGCAGTCGGAGGAGGCGCCGGCTGCCGCGTGCACCGGATACCAGGTTCCTGGTTCGGATTTTCCGCCCAGGCCAATCAAGCCTTCCATACCTACTGGGTCGGTGAATTGGTACCAGACTTGTCTGCGAAGGATGAAGAGCTGACTTGTGCATCGGCTGGCCACCGAAAGTCATTGTATGACCAAATACGCATTCAAATCGCCTCCACGATATCCCATAGAAGTATAGATTGCGTGGCGCATCCCAAAAGGGATTGTAACGCCGTCCTTTATCCTTTTATAGAGTTTGGTAGAATATGTTTCTTTGACAAATTCAAAAACCCTGAGCCAGCACGGCAAGTGAGAAACTGAGATCTTATATTGCTTTTGCTCTGGGAAACTGGATGTTCCACCGACCACTACTTGTGTTCGATGAAGAAAAGGTATAGAACTCCTGTAAAGGAATACGAGTAAGACCATTTATTTATTTATTTATTTATTTATTTATTTATTTATTTATTTATTTATTAGATTGAAAGATTTCCATTTTTCTTCATGAAATTAGCTCTGACGAGATTACGTTAAAGAGCGAAAGGCAACCTTTCCTGTCCATATTTGCTTAAGCCTCAGCGCTTTAATTTTTTCAAGCTTATATTGGAATCTCTTTAGGGCACAATTGGTCTAGGTGTCAAAAATTTAAAGTGGACATTTGAAACCACTATTCAGTCAAATACAGTATATAAAATTCTAACTAACTACACTTCAGAGTTAGGTGTTGGCTATTTGATTTTACAGTGCATTCTAGAGAACTCCACATAAAGTCCATTTTTGTATAGAAGCTGAAGAAACGTGCGCTAGAATAGAAGCTAAAACAATTCTGTTCTCTTAACACTAGAAATCCAGGATAAAGAAATCCTTGCTACTTTCACAAATTGGTTCCTAAATCTCGCACGTTACGTAAATTTTAAGCGAATCTGTTGACAAATTTTAAAGGTTTGTTAAACATTGTCTCGTATAACATTGATATATATATATATATCATTTTCACTTCGAATTCGACAATTTTCTATTCAAATTGGACACCATTCAAACCAAACTGGACACTTTTAAATCAAATTGGACACTCTTCTAAGTTGGCCTTAGACTTTTCAGATCGGTGCGAACACTTCCAATTCAAAATGTTCTTTTTCTACATTGAACAAAGTCTCTCCAAAATGTTAGAATTTTTTTTTATTCAATGAAAATTTTTGAATACTTTCTAATAGACTTAATTCACCTCCTAATAAGAGAACACATAGTTTGAAATTTTATAAAATTTTGACTTTTTGAGTGAAAACTATGAATTAATGCTTGCTTTGAAGAGCAGAAAGGTGGCCATTTCATATTGCAAAACAGAGATTGCGCCATACCTCCGTCTGGAACTTCGCGATTTTTATTCGATTGATAGCAAAATTTCTGCTTGCATGCAGTTTGACATCTGCAAACGGTGCAACATAAACAACTGAAAAAACACACATATCCTGACTGACTTCGTTGCTGCATGTAAGCAGTATTTGATCAGATAAATACTGCAACTTGCTCTGCGACTGCCTTAAGTGATCCAGCGTTTTAATGCACTACGTGATTGCTACCTTGCTGCGATTTGAATCGAGGTTTAATTTACTTTTTTTCTCAAAAAATAAGTTGGAGCTACATAACTTGTTAAGGATTCATTGGTAATATGTTGATATACACATACATTTGGCGTTTGCCACAATGATGGTTATAGTTTAAATATAAATATAAATAAATATAAAATAAATAAGTATAAATATAAAAAATAAGCATAAATAAAATTATATCAATCATTCTAACAGCTGAAGTGAAAAAAATTCAAAAAAGTTATTCTAAGTTTTCCTTGAACAAAAAATTATTCTTACCATCTCGGAGAGTCCGTAGTTTAACCTGTGAGAAGCTCGTCTCGATTTGGAAGACGTTCAGTTTGATTTCAAAGTTTATACGCCAGCTTAGAAGTGTCCAATTTGGCGTGAAAAGTGTCCAATTTGGATTAAACAGTGTCCAATTTGGTTTGAAAAGTGTAAAAATTTGGTTTGAAAGGTGTACAGTTTGACTTCAAAAAAAGCCCACTTTGATTTGAAATGTGTCCAATTCGACGTGAAAACGCTATGAAATGCATTGAATATTACCGTTGTTTCGGTGAGTTCCTCCTGTAGAGCGGCCATCCTGAAATCATTTAATCAGTGAGTTTTATAGCCTCAAAAACCACCGCAAGGTAGGATACAGCTAGAGCATGAAGTAGGCAGTCGTGATTAAGGCCCGTGATCAACGGTAAACATATGTTTATGTCAACATGTACACAATGCAAGAATAATCCTTAGTATGTTGTGTAGCTCTAAGTCTATTTGAATCAGAATAATGTAAAGGATACTCCAGCATGGTAACTGAAAAAAACAAAGGTGAGGTTGTATGCCATTATTGAAAGCTATTTGGTGAACAATGTTTTAACACATTTGCTTAGGCCTGTAGCAGATGGTAGAGAGGCTACATGTTGTTACAGAACGTTTTGTTGCGATCAAAACTCTTGCGCCAGGCGGGACTCGAACCCGCAGCTTCTGCTTTCCGGGCAGCGATGTTCGCCTGGAGGATATCGCGGATGTTACGTGCGGTCAAACAGCGCCGGTGGTGTAAGGCGAACATCGCTGCCCGAAAAGCAGAAGATGCGGGTTCGGGTCCCGCCTGGTGCAAGAGTTTTGATCGCAACAAAACAACCTGTAACAACATATTTGGTGAACGTCTGCAAAGAAACAAGCGACATCAGAGATCAGGGCGGTGACGACACAGTGCACGTCTCGACCAGGCCATGGAGACACCCTTATCATGCAAAGGTTGAAGAGTGGGTCCGCTTGTTACACTAGCCAATCCAGTTCCAGATTGAAAAACCACTCTTGCTTTCCGTTATGCAGCAAACAGTTTCGCCTTCAAAGCGAGCGAAATCGATTCGACAAGAGATTAGATCGGCTAATACCGAAATATCGGCGCCAAAACTTGGTCCGAGTTTTTTGCTTCGTGAAAAGCTGACCTTGAGTGGAGGCTGGGCGGGTTTCTTTTTTAAGCAAGCTGGAGATGAGAGTGGACAAAAAAGGAGAGGGATAGTGCTGATCAATCCCTATCTGGGATGCGCCACGCGTTCTGTATTACATTGCATTGCGAAGATTATTTGAATGCGTATTTGACCTATACCATAAACTAGTGGTTAGCAGATGAATAGATGTATAAGTCAGTGTTTTACCCTGTTAATTCTGGTACCAACTCGCCGACAACGGAGGGATGGAAGGCTTGGATGACCTATGTGCGGGGCTCGAACCAAGAACCTGGGATCGGGCACATGCGTCTCTTCTGGCTGCGCTAACACGCGCGTAAAGCAGGCGATATGAATGAATAATTTAGCGCAGTCACTAGGTAGGACGCGCTGCAGAAAATTACTCAAAGATTCGATTGGACTGATTGTTTATCTGAGCCACGTTTGCTACGAATATTTCTTGCAGTTGGCTTCGACCTTGTCGCCTTCCGTAGCCTGGAAAAGTCGAAGTCGTTTGAGAAACTTCCCTCCCAAATGTCATTTCACTCTACAGGAAACTACCCAGGGACCGGATTCGTCAGCGATCAACCCGGTGGGAATGCGTGGTATAACGGGTAGAGATACCCTAGAGATACCCACGATGAACCATTCACATTTAGCCTTTATCCTGCCTCCACACCCTCGAACTAAACCTCTCGCGAGCTGAACAGCTGATCTCACTATACCGTCGGGTTTATTGTTAATGAATTCGTTCCAGGGACCAAAGAATCAAGGGTAAGGTAGAACTAAGTCTCTTGGAAGAATAACTGATCTCACTGAGCGCCATTTTGCCAATGGAGCGCGGAGTCCTCGCGGGTGTGAGGATATGCCCGCAAAGGTCGTCGAGTATCCTCTACCCACTGATATACCCACGATGTGCCGGGTAAGGTTTATCATGAATGCCTCATCATGGTACGTCTACCACCTATACTCTGCCTTCCCGCGGGTTTAATTGTTAATGAATCTGGCCCCGGAGGACGAGCGTTCTACCCCTCGTCCCCCTGGCCCGCCCACTCCCAACCCCCTGGGCTTGCTCGAGAGTCCAGTGGCTGCCTTACGAAATAGTGGAGAAGCAGACATTTGCCACACCTCTGTTTAAAGGGCGGGGGGGGGGGTAGAACGCTACTCCACCTCTGGCAACAGTAGACGAAAGACCAAGAGAACGACCCCCTAGAAAGTCAAGAAAGGGCTAACTTTTGAAGTGAAGAAATAAGTACTGAAACTGGGGCCGGATTCATTAGCAATTAAACCCGTGGGTATGCGGGTATGCAGGGTAGAGATAAGATAAGAGTCAGGTAGACATAAGGTAAGAGTAGGAGACGCAGGCTTTATCTTGGGTATCTCTATCCCTATACCCGCGGGTTAATCGTTAATGAATCCGGCCCCTAGTTAGCTACTGATCACTGCTCTCTACGTCTTTTTTTAAATATAGAAGGCTAGTGAATTCCTCGTGCAGTTTTACATTGGCATTAGAGCGGATCGAATCCCAAATGCTCTTCGACTCACCTTCCCTCCCGACTACGATAGATCCATAATTCTCCTAATAAGACAGGCTCATTTTATTGAAGTGGGCGCGTGTAGCGCAGTCGGAGGAGGCGCCGACGGTCGCATGCACCCGATACCAGGTTCCTAGTTCGGATTTTCCGCCCAGGGCAACCAAGTACCGGGGTCGGCGAATTGGTACCAGACTTGTCTGGGAAGGATAAAGCGCTGACTTGTTCATCGGCTGGCCACCGCAAGTCATTGTATGGCCAAATACGCATTCATATCGCCTCCACGACATCCCGTAGAAGTAGAATGCGCTGGCGCATCCCAAAAGGGGTTGAGTAACGCCGTCCTTTATTCTTTGTGCTTTATTTTATTGAAATGGCGTTGAAAGGGCGCGATGCCGTCGGTCAGGTTTCGGCTTCGCATCCAGGCAATCAGGTCTTGAATCAGAGAAAGCAGAGAATTTGGTGAGAGGGGCCACAAAGTGACACACAACGAAAATCTCCGGAGAACGCGTAGCGCATGGAGATGATCTCCTTCACAACCTTCAGTACGGTGTCGATCATTTTTGTTCATCCTTCGCTTTGTTCTTAAAGCTTAGGATTTGCTACTGCCGAACATGGTCTACTATAAAGTTGCCCGGTCACCAGGGCGACAAGCATTCCATTGTTCGCTGGAATTTTATGCGTTCATGTGGTCGGAAGCCTTGAGACCGCCGTCGAAGAACTGTAAATAAGAGTTCCTCGCGTGGCTTAATAGCAAAGGACTGTGATGTAACGGCGATTTTATCGTGTGAATGGAATGCACGGCTAGAATCTAGAACTCGTAAGTCGTCGTGCAATCGCTGCCAGAAGGTACGAATGACTTCCGGGTAGGAGCGGCTTTGAACTGAAAGCGTATCACAGTTTGGTTCGTTGATGAAGATTGAATAAGCGCCAATCTGACCGTAACAAGTGAAGATTGCAAGGGTTACTCTGTGGAGTTATTCAGAGACGATCGAAAAGTACTCAATCACAAGGAGTGCGGCCAGTGTTTTTCATGCCCCTTTAATAGAGCGATTTTTCAAAGTTCCCATCGTTTCCTTTTAAAGGATGAAAAGATAAAGAACGGCGTTGGTCAACGCTTTTTGGGATGCGCCACGCAGTCAACTTTTACGGGATGTCGTGGGGGCGAATTGAATGCGCATTTGGCCTATACAATAACTTCTAGCGCTTCATCCTTCCGAAACAAGTCCGGTACTAATTCACACTTGCCTGGAATGAAAATCCGATCCATGAACATGGATCGGATTTTCATTCCAGGCATTCCAGGCAAAATCGACTGCTTTAGATTTTTCCTTATTGTTCTGCTACTCCTTTTTATAAACATAGTATTCACTGTCAGCAAGTGTAGTGTTTGTAGTGTCATTTATTTATTTTATTCTTCAAGAAAGGGCGCGTGTAGCGCAGTCGGAGGAGGCGCGACTGTCGCCTGCACCCGATACCAGGTTCCTGGTTCGAATTTCCCGCCCAGGCCAACCAAGCCTTCCATCCCTCCGGGTGAATTGGTACCAGACTTGTCTGGGAAGGATAAAGCGCTGACTTGTTCATCGGCTGGCCATCGCAAGTTGTATGGCCAAATACGCATTCACATCGCTTCCACGACATCCCGTAGAAGTAGAATGCGCTGGCGCATCCCAGAAGGGATTGAGCGTCCTTTATCCTTTTATTATTCAAGATATAAATAAAACGTAGCCCAGCAAATTTGGAAACTAAAAAAGAAACTCTATAAATACAACATCGTATATATATGTATATATGTATATACATATATGTATATATATAAGGATAAGAATAAAAGATAAAGAACGGCGTTACTCAATCTCTTCTGGGATGCGCCAGCGCATTCTACTTCTACGGGATGTTGTGAAGGCAATTTGAATGCGTATTTGGCCATACAATGACTTGCGGTGGCCTGCCGATGAACGAGGTCAGCGCTTTATCCTTCCCAGACACGTCTGGTAGGGCTTTTAAAGATTGAACCAGAGAACTTTCAAGACAGTAGAACTATTTTTGATCAAATGAATTTCTTTGAATTTTTAAAACTCATCTGTCCCACAATGTGGACATGCTGCTTAAAATTTCAAATTTCTAAAAGAAAAACAATGGTATATAGCTTGCTTTAAAGTGCAAGAAAGCAAAATTTTCTTTTAGAGGAAATAAATTGCGCTGTGCACCTGACCGGGGCACGAATTGGTTATTATTAATAATTTATTACAGCATGTAAAACAGTGGAATTGATATCAAAATATTCAATTACGTGGAGTTACACATTTATCAACGGTACAATAAAATCATTGTAAAAAAGCACACATATCTTCACTTTGCTGATTCAAGTAAGCAGAATTTGCACTATCAATAAGATGAAAATCGCAACCAGCTAGGCGTTGTATCTTCTTTTAAAAGACTACAAAACTCCTGCTTCACTGCATTTTAGAATAACTTCGAAACATTTACATTCTGGTCGAAAAGTACGTTTTTTTTAAAGAAAATTTAAAGCAGTGTATTCAGTTAATGGAGCAGATGAATCAAAAATCTCCATGAATGTCACACTAAATTGTCCTTAGACAAATAATTAGTCTATCCGTTTCGAGGAGTCCTTACTTCAATCTGGTAGACGGTCGTCTTGATTTTGAAGGCGTTCGGTTTGATTTCGAAAACGCCAGACTTGTTTAAAAGAGTATAAAGGATAAAGGATAAAGGATAAAGGATAAAGGACGGCATTACTCACTCCTTTTTGGGATGCGCCACGCATTCTACTTCTACGGGATATCGTGGAGGTGACTTGAATGCGTATTTGGCCATATAAAGATTTGCGATGGCGAGCTGATGGACAAGTTAGCGCTCTGTCCTTCCCAGACAACTCTGGTACCAATTCACCGACCCCGAAAGGATGGAAGGCTTGGTAGGCCTGGGCGGGAAATCCAAACCAGGAACGTGGTATCGGGTGCACGAACAGCCGGCACCACATCCGACTGCGTTACACGCGCCCGCTACAGAAGAGTACACAATTTGTTTTGAAGGGTGTCTAATTTGACGTGAAAATGGCACCACCAATCAAAACCGATCGATATTATCCATCGCTTGAGCAGAGCTATCGGCTCTCAAGGCCTAATCGATGTTGATGGGTGTTCTGTGATTATGATGGCCGACGGAAGGTCGATCAGGTAATCAGCCACCATGGTGAGACTTTGATCAGGCAATCAATCTCAACCGATATTATTGATATTTTCAGCGGTGATATTGGTTTCCTCTGAGACATTATATCGATCAATATTATCGATCGTTTCACCTGTGCTGCCGGTTCCCTCTCAGACTTAATTTATCGGGGCGGGTGTTGCGTCCTTAGCTCAGACTTCGATCAGGTAATCAATATCCTATTATATGGACCAAGCAGTCAATGTCGCTCGGTGTTATTGATTTTTTGAACGCGTTACTGAATTCCCATCAGATGCAGTGAAGGAAGAAAAATCAAGTAGAAACGGAAACTCTCACAATATATAATGGAGGATGACATGAGTCAGTTTCTGTAGTGGTTCTTCAATAGCAAAAACAATGTTCCCACCTTCCTCTCCCCCAATTTTTCGACTACACCAGGCTCTCGATATAATTCTTCCCGTACGTCCCCTCAAAATTAGCGGACAATGTCGTAATCTGGAAGGCGCTCTTTTTGACCTGGAAATTGTTCACTTTGATGCATACAAACTTCGCGCGCTGGGTTACTAAGCTATTTATAACTGCCCAGGTCCTCGAATTTTAAGCGGTGGACCAGGACAGGTCAGCGAAGGAAGTTCGTCGGACCTACTCTCGGTTCGACTACGCTTTCAACCCAGTCTTGCCCCTAGGTCCCAATTTTCTGCAGTGCTTTGACCAATTTCCATAGCACTGTATGCAGAGGAGGATGGTATTTTTGTCCTAAGTCACCTGTTCCGAAGATCGTCACATGTCGTGTCATAAGGCACGGCGACGGCCAGGCGTTCGATTAGGCTTGGCGAGCTGCAATCGGTTGTGAACACAACTCCAGACGAAGCAGGAGTGCTGCGGTCATTTCCTTGAGTGCTATGCAGGGATGTGAGTGATACACAGCAAGGCATCAATCTGTAGCAGGCATGCGTTTCTACGTGTTCGACTTCGACGCTAGGGTTGCTTCCTTACCCAGCTGACGCTGGTCGAGTAATATTCAAGCTGAAAAAATGTGACCAGAAAATACGTAGAGTTTTTCATTGATCTTTGCCTTCAGTTTTTTATTTTCTATTTTAATTTTTCCTGCTTTTCTGTATCTTTCCAGCATGCCCACCCCAACATGGTATCCACAATAGATTCTCAAGATGTTCTGAAAGAACATATTGCTAGCCATGTCTGCGCATCCAGTGATTCATGCAATATTATCTGACTCTCTTTTAAGACCTATAGTTGGACTTACTAGTTAGACGCTGCGATGTTGAACTCGAATGCTTTGAAGAACACCACTGACGGATTCCTCATCCGCGCCATTCGCATCACAGCTGGAATTCAAGTAGGCGTAGATGTTCTCCGTGCCGATCCATCACTCATAGATAGTCCGATGCTTGCTGACACTCGTACATGGCCGCGCATAACTGGATTTCGCACAGAATGTGTACGTGTTATCGTGATCGTTAAGTACCAGGGTGGAGAAGACCGCAGATTTAGTGATGTTTGGGAGCATCACTTCCTAAACGTACAGGTTTTGGTGGTTAATTAAAAAGATTTTGTTTTCCTGCAGTGTAATTAACTAATCTGTTATAATATAGCTAGTAATTTGACCAATTCTTCAGCCTAGAACATTCTAAAGTAATTTGGTAGGTTTTGGGTACATGTCGCGAAGACGGGCAGCAATGGTAGGTGGTGGCGCGCCACCCATTCAGCCCGCATCAAATTGGGGTGTCATTCTGAGAACCCTTGTATGGTCAGAATTCTGATTGGGTGGTGTATGTTTGATTGGAGATGATTGGCTGGTGCGCCACCACATATCAATGCTGCCCATCTACGCGACATATACCTTAAATTGATATTTTGAAGACTGCTGGTTTTGAGTTTTGACCTCATTGAATCTTGAATCTCTTGCATCTCAGCGAGTCCGCCGAGCGGCAGCTAGACTCGTGCTGCTCGAGTTACGGCACCTCTGACGAAACATATCGTTGGGGGAACGCGAGAAGAGAGCCCGAGAGAGCCCTGATTGCTCAAGCGATCAGCTCATATCGTTTCATAGGAAGGTGTAGTTATCCGACTGAATTCGAAGACTCGGTATCGTGAGCTCAAAGTTCTTGACAGGTGAGATGTATGTGGCCTGCCGGACGTGATTCATGTCATGGAGCTCTTCGCTATGGGATTCATTGAAGCACGGAATTCCTAGCCCAGGTGGTTGGATTTCAGCCACCTAGGCACACTGTTAGGGCTTTGATTAGAAGTCATTTATTTTACTGATCACTGTGTACATTAAACAACAATCAGTACAACCTATAAATAGAGCACCTCTCATAAGTGGGAGATGTCGTCCAGAACTACTGTAAGGCTTCATCATTCAGCCATCTTCTCGACAGCTCTCAGTTTCCTGAAAATGTGTGAAGATAACTGCGAGGCACATCTCAAAATCTATCTTCAGCGTGTACATGGAACAAGACGCTTCAGAAAGGGGTAAAGTAGCAGAAACCGCATATTGCCGTCGGGGAAGACTGTTACAAAAGCGCCCAACATCCCCAATATTGGATGTCTAAAGCACGCAACTCTTCAAGAATTGCATGTGACGCTTCACTGAAGAACACGAAGAAGAGGTGGAAGTGATAGAAGTAGAAGAGTAGCATGAAAAGAAAGGCGAAGAAGAAGACTATAATTAAAAGAGAAGAGATAGAGTAGGGTAGGGAAGGATGAAATAAGTGGTAGCGGAGAGGAATAGGTAGAAGCTAAAAGAGGAGGAGAACGGAGAAGTAGGGATAATGAGGTAGAGAAAAAAGAAGAAAAAGGAGACGTAGAAGTAGTAAACGCAGTAGAAGGGAGTGCACATAGGATAAAGGGTAAAGGACGGCGTTACTACTCAATCCCTTTTGGGATGCGCTACGCATTTTACTTCTACGGAATGTCGTGGAGGCAATTTGAATGCGTATTTGGCCATACAATGAATTGCGGTGGCCAGCCGATGAACAAGTCAGCGCATTATCCTTCCCAGACAAGTCTGGTGCCAATTCACCGACCTCGGAAGGACGGAAGGCTTGGTTGGCCTAGGAAAAAAATCCGAACCAGGAAGTTGGTATCGAGTGCAGGCGACAGATGGGGCCTCCTCCGACTGCGCTACCCGCGCCCCATGCACATAGAACTTGAAGAAATGAAGAGTTAAGGTGGAAAAGATACAAAAAACGAAAAGAAGAAGAGGTGGAGAATCAGGGAGATGAATAGGTAGGAACACAAGATAAAGAGTCTTAAGATAAAGAGATGTAGATAGAAGTTGTAGATGCAGAGCATCGGGAAGAAAAGGCAAAAAGAGAACGATAGAAGCGGAGTATGCAGGAGGTAGGAGACAAGGATGATGAAGATGAAAAAGAGGAGGAAAAGGATAACAATATGTAAGACACGAATAGGTGGAAAGAAGAAGGTATGGTATGGAAGTAATAATAGAATCAGATATGAAAGTAGTAGTAGTAGTAGAATCAGAGGCATTCAAAGAAAATAAAAGAAAAACAGGAAGATGGAAGGTGGTTGAGGAAGAGGATGACAAAAATGAAAGAAGAGAATAAGAGGAAGAACAAAAAGTAGAATAAGAATAGGCGGACAAGAAAGCAAAAAGATAGTGGTTGAAACAGAGGAATGCAATGATGCATAATAGAAAAGAACAAACGGAGGAGGAACGAACTTGAGGATGGGATCAAGAAGAGTATAGGGTGAGGAAGAACAAGAGGGGTAAAGTGGAAGGAACAAGAGGGAAGCGTAAAAGTAGTAGTAGAAAGGAATGAATGCGAAGAAGAAAAAACAGGAAGATGAAAGGGAGGAAGAAGGGCGTTGGGGATGTGAAAGCAAACCTGAAGAAGAGAAGGAATATGAGAAAAGACGGGGAAAAGAATAGCAGAGACTGATAAAGGACTTACTGTGACACCATAGTCTACAAACGTGACGTGCTGCGGCCAATGAATCATTCGAGAATTCAGACCTTGTAACGCTACCTAGAAGGCCGTACACCAAACACCAGTCAAGTAGGAGCCCATTTACGACCGGCGAAATGACCCCACCAAAGCAGCGTAGCTGCGGAATGTTCCAAAGAATCAAAACACAGTTTTTGATTGGTTGTAAAACTCTTTCTATTAGCCACAATGGAATGCTGGACTCCATGAGTCAAGGTAGAATTGGGGAAAATGGGAAGCTTCCAAAGTGTTCTGCGAAATAGCGGCGCCATGAACTCGCTGAAAGCTCAGCAAATGCTTAAAACCTTTAGAGATTTTTTTCGCTGAATTTTTACCACACATAATTTTTCGGATAGCAAAAAGTTTTTCTTAAATTTTGATATGTGGTAGCACCGTGTGCGCGTGTGGCGCAGTCGGAGGAGGCGCCGGCTGTCGCGTGCACCCGATACCAGGTTCCTGGTTCGGATTTTCCGCAAGGCCAACGAAGCCTTCCATCCCTCAGTGGTCGGTGAATTGGTACCGGACGTGTCTGGGAAGGACAAAGCTCTGACTTGTCCATAGGCTGGTCACCACAAGTCCTTATATAGCCAGATACGCATTCAAATCGCCTCCACGAGCATCCCATAGAAGTAGAATACGTGGCCCATCCCGAAATGGATTGACTACCGCTCCTTATCCTTTGGCACCGTCGGTGAATTGGTACCGGACTTCTCTGGGTAGGATAAAACGCTGACTTGTTTATCGGCTGGCCACGAGCACTCATCGTATAACATTTTCAAATCGACTTGGACACTTTTCAAATCAATTTGGACTTTCTCCTAAGCTAACCTTTTGAAATCAAAGCAAATTCTTCTATGTTGAAATGGCATTCAGGCAGGTTAAACTAGAGGCTCAAATAATTAGAATAATTATTTGAGTCTTTTTTGTTGGTTGGAATAACTTTTTGTTGAAAAAAATTGAAATAACTTTGTCTGAAATTTTTTCAGTTTACATGGCCCAATAAGTGCAAAATTTTATAACGTTTTTAATTTAGGAAAAAAAAATAATTTTTTTTTACAGCAGAGCAAAAAACAGAACAAACAGCTCATTACAAGATAAGATCGAGTCGTGGACTCAGAAAGTTTTGCGATGTTATCTTGAATGATAGTGTGAGTGCTACATAAAAAAAATAAAAATGAATAAAAATAAAAAATTTGAACATGTGGGTTCTTTAGGATTGTTTTGTTGTATCGTTTACAAGTGTGAAATCCCATGGAAGCAGAAATTTGGCTCTCAATGAAATAAAAATCGACACGTCCTGGGGCATGACACAATCTCGTTTTTGGCACTAAAAATAGCCACCTTCGTACTGGTCATTATGTCCCCTCAGAGTATAAACATTTCATAAAATTTCAAGCAGTATGTTCACTTATTGGGTAAATGAATTAAAACTCTAAAGAAAGTTATGCTACAGTTTTCCTTTAACAAAAAAATTCTAATCCTTTTGAAGAGTTTCTAGTTTAATGTAAAAAAGTTCATTTCGATTCGGAATAGATTGCTTTGATTTCAAAAGTCTTAAGGCCTAAAAGAGTGCCTAATTTAATTTGAAAAGTGTCCATTTCGACGTGAAAATGACGTGCAGGTCAACTGAAGTCGCCTCCCCGAATCCCATAAAAGTAGAGTAATCTAATGAAATAAAGGATCGCGCCATGCGCTCGACTAGAATGTAGCAATTTTTGTTTGATTGAAGGTGTAAGTGCTGCTCATCGGAAACCGGTGTGTGACGATTTGTGTGTTCATATAACTCTCTTAGTTATATCGTTTACATCTGTTTTATTTCGCTGCAATTTTTTTTTGCTATCAATCGAACAAAGCCAAAAAAAACGACCTAGCCGAATGCATGGAGAAATCTTATCTTTTATTACCCTAAATTACCACTGATTTTCTCAGGTGAATTTTAAAAAATTTAAAGAAAGTCGTACTAAATGTTTCTCTAACAAAAATTATTCCAAACGAGTTGGAGAGTTTCTAGTTTAAATTGAAAGGCGCTAGTTTTGACTTGAGACATGTTCAGTTTGGTTTCAAAAGCGTTGAGGTTGCTTAGAAGACTCTAATTTTATTTGTTTGAAAAGTGTTCAATTTGACGTAGAAATAGTAATAGTATATGTATAGAGTCTAAGTTACGAATAAAAGGATAAAAGAAGGCGTTATTCAATCCCTTTTGGGATGCGCCACGCATTCTATTTGTACTGGATGTCGTGGAGGCGCTTTGAATGCGTATTTGGCCATACAATGACTTGCGGTGGCCAGCCGATGAACAAGTCAGCGCTTTATCCTTCCCAGACAAGTCTGGTATCAATTCACCGACCCCGGAGGGATGGAAGACTCGGTTGGCCTGAGCGGGAAATCCGAACCAGGAACCTGGTATCGGGTGCAGGCGACCGCCGGCGCCTCCTCCGAATGCGCTCCACGCGCCCAAGCTACGGATATCTCCTTCATAATTCCCTTCATGACGCTTTTTTGTGGTTAAATCTGAAGTCCTTCGACCCTAGTCATTGAAGCTCTAAAGGTCACGAAGAAAAAAGGGTTTTTTCAGCCCACTAGGGATGGAAACGGTAGATCACTAGTCCTGGTTTCAAAATTTAAAAAATAATAAATAAAAAAGATCAAGCAAAGAAATGTCAGTGTAAGCTAAACAGGTACATTGACACCTTCTCCAAAGGCTCACTTTTCTGTACTATTCTCACTGATGAATGAACTTAAACTCGTTGCTTCCGATACGCTGTATCAGGAGAAGCAGTAGGGCAGTGGAGTATGCGGAATGGCGCGAAACCAAAGGAAGCGATGCTGACTGACGCTGTCAGTTTTCCTTACAACGGGCGGTGTTCAGTGTTTCTTTAGCTTTGCCTCGATCACCTTCACCAGAACCGAAATTGCTCACTGATTAGCCGCTGTGACGCTCGTAATCATCGCCACGGGCAGACGAAATATCAGGTGCGCGGCGTAGACGCCGAAAAAACCGAATCGCCAGCGGTGCGATCTTATGCGCTATTAGACAGGCCTATAAATGCCACGGAATTCCACCGTCGAACATCACATCGTTGACATGGAGTTCGAGTGGCAGCACCGTTGCAAGGCTTACCGCTTTGTGGCCTATTCGGCCGTCGCCTTCTCCGTGGTGGCGATTCTCGGAGCCGCCACCACCCTGCCGATGGTGTACAACTACGTGCACCACGTGCAGCGAACGATGCACTCCGAGCTCAGCTACTGCAGGGTGAGTTGTCTTCGTTCCTATTGTTCTCCTGTATCCTCTGAATGTACCGTTTTAGACATCCGCCCGTGATATCTGGTCCGAGGTGAACAGCATGAAGGTGCCCGCCAACCGTACTGCCCGTCAGGCTGGATACGGTACTGGAGAGGAGGAGGTAAAGGGAGACACCAACACGAACAACGGTGGAGGCAACGACTGCAGCGCTTGCTGTTCCGGTGGAGAACCCGGCCCAGCTGGAACTCCAGGAAATGCCGGTCGACCAGGAAATCCAGGAGCCCCTGGAGCTCCCGGAAACCAAGGCAAGCCCCCAAGTCAGCCATGCGAGCAGTCCTCTCCTCCACCATGCAAGCCCTGCCCAGCTGGACCACCTGGACCTCCCGGATCAGATGGACAGCCAGGAAACCCAGGACCCGACGGAAACCCCGGAGGACCAGGAGCACCAGGAGGCCCAGGAGGCCCAGGACCTAAGGGACCACCCGGACCAGCTGGAAACCCGGGAGCACCAGGAGCACCAGGAGCCCCAGGAGAGGACGCATACACCACTCCACCAACTCCCGGAGCACCAGGACCTCAGGGACCACCCGGACCTCCCGGACCACCCGGAAGCGATGGACAACCCGGAAACCCTGGAAAAGCCGGTACGTTATCCCGTCTTTGCTTCTTGCTCAATGCTTTGTTTATCACTACTTTTCAGGAAACCCCGGAACCAAGGGAGCTCCCGGAAACGATGGACAGCCTGGAGCCGACGGAAACCCAGGAACGGGCGGAGACAAGGGAACAGATGGAGGCTCAGGAGAGCCAGGAATCTGCCCCAAGTATTGCGCCATCGATGGAGGAGTCTTCTTCGAGGACGGAACTCGGCGCTAAAGCTCAGCGCACGCTATATAGAAGAGATTCTACCAATAAAGTGCTTTCTACTACATTCGCTTTCCATTGTCGCTTCATAGCGCTTGCAAAATCAGATTGAGATTGAGGAGACGGGAAGTTGATATGACATTCAGAATGCTATCTGGAAGTGAATTTGAAAGGTGGAGTGCCAATTAGGATTTGATTAACTTAAACGAGCTGGAGTAGTACGGGCTTTCGAGTAGATTGGGTACGCGAAAGGTGTCGCGAAAGTGAGCAGCATTGATAGGTGAAGCGCTCCAGCCAATAATGACCAAGCAGAACGCAGACCTAACACATGCCAGCCGATCAGGGTAACAACCATACATGTCGTCTCTGAATGGCACATTCATTCAATCCATTCTGGTTAGATGGAGCGTTCCCATCTCCCAATGCTGCTCGTCTTCGCGACATATACCATAAAAAATGTGGATTTGTTCAGCCACGCTCAGATTAAAACACCTCCACTAGAACACCACTTGCTATCCCAAATAGGCTTTATGAGATCACCATCTCTTTGATTACACTTACAGTGAATGGTTCCCAAGTCAAGATAGGCTTTTGCGATGCTATTTTGATAGGATGTAGGGCCATGTGAGCCATAAGACCAGAATTACAATTAGTTTTTGCTGAACGCCTTTTTAAAGACATGAGAAAGAGGTGTGAAAACATGTGCGCAACACTCATCAACCCCTAGGACATCTCACGAAATGTGCCACGATGGCGCAGTAGATAGTAGTGCCGCCTCATAGGAGCACACCAGTAGGCCTTTGAGTTCGAGTCCTAGAGCTGCCAATATTTTTGCACGTATTAGCTTGTTGTTATTACGCTTTTTCGTAATCACAGAAGTCAATTTTAGACCATCACTGCTTACAACAAACCAAGGCTGTCTAGTTTTTTTTGTGGATGGCAGCTGGTTACCTCGACGCTCACCCAGGACCCTTCTATTACGCGTTCGACGAAGAAGAAGTCGTTATTCTTTGTCAGGGAAGATTGTTCCTCGCTGGCTTTCGCAAGATGCTGCTGGTGTGATATGCGCCTGTGTTTTACTTGTTTCATAGTTTTGTACCATAGCTTTTCACTGAAAGGGAAGAGGAACAAGACCTCTTATCTCCAGAGAAATAATCTGCAGATAAGCATCGTTGAAAAACAAGCACATATGAAGGCGCAAATAGACAGCCTTGGTTTGCTGTAAGGATTGATGGTCTAAAACCGACTTTTTCGATCATAAGAAAGCATAATAACAACAAACTAATATGTGCAAAAACATTGGCAGTACGCGGACTCGAACTCAAGACAAACTATTGAGTGCTTCAATGAGGCGGCACTCCTACCGACTGCGCCTTCGAGGCACATCTCGTGGGGTGTCAGAGGGGTAGATGAGTGTTGCGCACATGTTTTCACAACTCTTCTTCAGGTATCTGGAAAAAGCGTTCTGCAAAAACTGACTGTGTTCTGGACTCCGCTCACACGGCCCTAGATCCTGTCAAAATAGCACCGCAAAAGCCTACCATTAGTTGGGAACCTTTCTTTGTTGGATAGTTCTAGACTATGAGACTCTAGACGTGTAGAGTCGATGAATTCCTGGAAGTTAGTGCATATAAGCACAGCAATGAGCCAGCCAGTTGCTCAAAAAGCTTTGAGCCATTTAGCATTTTTGACACTTTCATTCAGCGCTAGTGATTCACTGTCAATCCATCACATACCGTCGCTTGCTCATAACTTCTCTGATTTTACGTTTGTACCGTTCAATAGGTCTCCTCGAGATCTGCACTATAATATACAGCCTTACCAGACCACCGTATTCTCGCCGAGGTTGGCCAAAAGATGACTAAGCAGGCTTTTGCGATTAGAGCACCTTATTTTCCAGTGCAAACATAGCCAAAAAACGACTGGAGCAGTTTATTTTTCAGGAGAGGCATATTTTCGAAGCATCTCAAGCATAGCGTACGCTGCCAGTGCTCCGTCATGCCAGGAATGCTGCGGGAGCACACCGTGCACAATGCACTTAGGATCGAGCCTATCAATCGTGTGAGCGAAAGGATCTTCACTCCGCTTCTATATTCTCTTACAGAAAAATGTAAAGCGTTCACCACCACCGCTTAGAAAATTTCATTAGGAATTCCTAGCCGCCCTACTTAAAAACTGTTCAAAGACTGTCCAGCTAGCCTTTGGAGCGCGCCGTGCACAACGCGTACAGAATCGAACCTTTCAATCAAATAGGCAAACGCATGTTCATTGCGCTTGTAATATCGATTTCCTGTAAAATTCTCCAAACGCTTCGAAATAGTCTTGAACACTTTACATTCTCCATTAGAAAGTGGGGCGCACACGCTTCCACCAACTCGATTGATAGATTCGATCCTAAATGCATTGTGCTTTGGCGCTTCGGCGCATTCTAGGGGCACTCCTGGCATGACAGAGCACAGGCAACGTACCCATGCTTAAGGTACTCCAAAGGCATGCATGTGCTGGAAAATAAGCTGCTCCTGTCATTTTTTGGCCATCCTTGCACGTTCGCAGGTAGTTGAGAAATACCTCGCACCAACGCACAACCTCAAACTTGGGTAATTAAACTTCATTTTAACGAAACAATGTAATAGAATTCATCGTAAACAACGAGAATAATCGGAAAAATGACCTATGTATGAATCTAATTGAGTGATTAATTGCGAGCAACTTGATAATTTCATACGATGCTACCGAAGAAGGATGCGTTATGAGAGATAGAATGCGCGGTACTCGTGATAATAGAGACTGTAGTGACTCAAGA
This sequence comes from Heligmosomoides polygyrus polygyrus, assembly GCA_947396885.1. Lineage (NCBI taxonomy): Eukaryota > Metazoa > Nematoda > Chromadorea > Rhabditida > Heligmosomidae > Heligmosomoides > Heligmosomoides polygyrus. The sequence goes on along the minus strand of OX377201.1, from coordinate 6,471,809 downwards.
AAATAACACGTGTGAGAAAGAAAATGGCTATGAAAATGTTGGTATGGCCGCTCTTATAAGCTCTACGGCTTATCACGGCTTTCATCAGTTAAAGGGATTTTACAGAGGAATGCATGAGAGCACAACTAGAGCTAAAAAACATATTTCTTACTGTAACAATCTCGGTCACGTCTGTGATAGGTGACCCACAGCGAAAATGGGGTGGTCTAGTGAAGTCGTATGTGCGCTTGAACAGATCTCGAGGTGTAGATCTCAAATTGTACGGTACAAACCGTTTCTCAAAAATCTTTGCAACGGATTGATCCATCGCAACGTGTTTTTTTTACCGTGCGACGCGGCGTTATTGTAATGGGCAGGTGAGCAATTTTTCTCCCAAAACTGAGGAGACTGGAGAGAGAGGAAACCGCCTTCTTTTCAACATCTTCAAATCTGGCACTTTTTTCTTCACCAAAAAATGCCTTAAGACGCCGAAATGAGCGATTGCCAGGGCATAGGCAATGTTAGGGAAATGGGTTAGGTAGAGAAGTCAGTCCCAGTTCAGCTCCAATTTTCACGTTTCTCTTTAGCTACAAGCGGCAGAACGTTGTCGTGGAGCAGGTTAACGAAAGCTGATCTCGTCCGCTTTTCTTTCGAACAGCATTCGTCAGTTCCTAAAGTTGATTGGTGTAAATGTTACCGGTGACGGTGTACCCTTGGGGTAGTAGCTCGCAATAACATTCCTCGTGGATCCCAGAAGCAGCAAAGGAAATACTTTCTGGGGTGAATGCTCAATTAGGCTTGCGATGTGTGCCGGCATCGTAGAGGATCCAGGGGTTATCGTCATTAAAGTTGTCTTTCAGATTCTCCTTTTCGGTGCGGGTGGAAAGGGAAGAACAGGTAAACGGACAACCTCATATTTGACAGCATCGAGAATGGCCGAGTCTTCTCTTCCACTGTGAGGGGGTTTTTCTTTGAAGCCCGTGTCTCCTTTCAAGCGAGCGAATCGGGTCTTGACAGTTTTGGTGGAAGTGGTTATTCTGACTATTCATTAGTGTAACTATATTGCTTGTTAATCTAGCGAGAGATGTGGGATGAAACATTTCACTGAATTTAGCCTCGTTTAGAATTCGTAGGTCAATAAGCGCATATTCAGGAACTCATAGTTTTGAAGGGGCTTTTCGTGGCGCTACGATTTCTTCAGCGGATATGGAGCTACTGTAACTACGAGGGTGAAAGAAGATAAGGCGCACATTTCCATCTCTTGAATGTGGTACATCTTCATCTTCGAGCGTTCCATAGAAGTGATAAAGATCCTGATGCAGGTCTTTTGAAATCTCTGGCTTAAAGTTAAGCGTTGCTTTTTTATAATGAAGCGTTGCATTTCTCCTTCTACCCTTTTTTCATTTTATTTAAGCAGGTTTTTATGGTGGATATTGGCCCACCTGCATTTGTAAAGAGTTGGATAAAGATTGCGGTGATAAAGTAAAGAAAGATCTCGTGCTGTTGTTTGGCGTCGAATGGCGTCGAGGGTCCAGATGCAAATTTCGAAATAGTGCACTACGGCGTGGTATCGTGGTCTCGAAAGACGTCGAAAATCAAAGCAAATATCGAGATAGTGCAGTTCGACGGAATATCGTTGTTGCCAGTGACACTGTAACGTCCTTTGCGCGGCGGCTGGTGTGGCGGCGGACCAATGCGTAACAGCAGCTATCTTGCCTTAGCAAAATCCTCCACCGCGACTTTGGTGAATCTCAAGTGCCGGTAAGTCACTGACAAGGAGTTGGTTAGGTTAATCTGTGGTAGCAATTTACTGACTCTTTCAAATTCAATTCAAATTCCATCCAAGAAGTTCAGAAAGAAGGACTGATGCAGAACTGGAGAAAATACCTCTGATGTTGCATCATGTGCTCAAAAAACTGGAAATTTGAAGCACTGTGATGTGGTTTTATAGTGATGGCCATAACCACTTTGCCTTCCGATTCTGTCCGTTACAAAAAGTCAGTAGCAAGCAAAGGGTGCGAGAAAATTATTGAACGGCTATTTATACCATTTCACCTCAAATTGGACACTTTCAAATCAAGTTTGACACTCTTCTAAGGAACGTGACGCTTTCAAAATCAAAGAAAACATCCTACAACTCAAAACGAGACCAGTTCAGATTAAAGTGGAGGCACGGCGAGAATAATTTTTGTCTGAAGAAAATTTAGTATAACATTCTTTGGAATTTTTGAATTCATAGTGAACACACCATTTGATAATGATTAATAATAAATATTTATAATGATTTTATTTGTCAAGAAAGACTGTAAACTAAATTTCATTTTAAAGCGCAGTGAAGCTACAATTATTTAGTGTCCGTTAAGTGGTTTCCTGAGTTTCATGTTGGCGATTCAACAATTGTGTAGTTTGAAGCCAGTTTGAAGCTCGACCTCGATCTTCATTGACAACGCTTCGGGCATAAGTCCTTCTTCAAGTCTACGTACAATAATAACGTAATGGAGCACGCAAGAAAACGGCAAGAAATATGATTTGGGTTAACAGAAGGGGAGAGTCAAAGGTGTTCTTGGACCGGATATGAAGTGTATTGTGCTCGGACAGTGTGGTCACGCGTGTGTTTTAGAGTGCGGTGCTTCGAAAACAGATTGTTCGAGTACCTCCAATTGTAAGGGTTACGAAGAGCTGTTGTTTTTTTCACCCGAGTGTTCTCTTCCAGAGCGATCTCGTTATTTCGCCTATGTAAAGCTCTTCACAAGACAGAAAGGCCACTTTGCACACCACACACTACATTCTGCACACCTTGTTGCCTCCTTCACATATCATGCTATTTATCCTTTTATATTCTCTTAGAGGATATGGACGTGACGTAGACGTGACGTTGGGAGTAGACGCCGTAAAGATGGTGGCAGTCAAGAGATAAAGCATAGGGATAGCCCGGATCGTTTCACGACACGGATGAGGTCTACTGCGAATGAAATTGAGGTGAGAGTTATGATCAAAGGAGATCCACAAGATTTGAGGCGTAGCCGTCTTGCTGCAAAATTTCTTTTCTTTTTTCTTGAATTTCTTTGAATTCATCGTTCACTTTTTGATAATTTGTCGAGGTCAAGGCAGAGGATGTGGTAACCATATGAAACATGCGCGTGAGCCATGCGCGATTGAACCGCAATCTCGCGTCTCCGTACTCCACAAAATACGGTATTAGGGTGTACAGGACGTTTTACAAGAAATCAGTGATTCTATTCAACAAGTAATGACAACAATAGAAACGCTGGATCACTATTCGTAGTCGCCATCAGTTACGTTGTTTTGAAACAACCTAAAGGGCTTCCCTCCTTATTGAGGAGTTCCGGGGAAGCTCTTATTTTCTTTTTATTTCTCTTACATTCTCTAAGGGTAGGAACGAAACGAATGTAAGATTATTGTTTTATGTTCTGTTTTAATTGTTTGGGCTGTCGTGTAGCTTGAATTCGAGGTTTTCCCGATTCGGCTACATGACAGTACCTTATGGGTATCTTAAGATATTTCTTTGTTAACACGCTTTATATTTGAGGTAAATATTTACCTCATGGCCCAATTGGTCTTGATTAGCGGCCAATCGGGCCGGCCATCAATAGATGGCACTTTTCTTATTATTTACTTTCTACTCAACTTTTATCTCCACTTCACTTCAGTTCATTAAAACGTAACAAACATTTAACAAAATGCATAACACAAAACAAGTTAATGGCACACAGTATCAACTTCTGTTCCAGCCTTCATTTCTTCGATTGCTTGATGGGACGTTTTTCTTCGAATGCCTCGGAGAATCGTTGCGTGATGCTACTTCGGTCGATGGTCCAGGTTCGTCTGATTGCTAAAGTACAGTTTTATTATTGTTTTTTCTTCCTGTATCTTTATAGCCTCTCTCCTTCCTTTAACTTACCTCCTTACTTAGGTCCACATCCTGTAATCTCAAGGTTCCGTAACTGAGTTCGCCTTTCTTAAATGTAATCTTTCATTATATAGCAATCTTTACACACAATTTTAAAATCTTCCTCAAGTAAAGCTCTCTCCTTTTCGTTTAGCATTTCTTCCAAGGGTGTACCATTCCAATCCGACATATCCACGTTCAATCTAATTGCAGCGACTACTGGTTTCATTGGCTGAAACATGAATTTTATTACTTAGTTCACAAACTATAATTTCGGTACTTACCAATAGTGCTCCTATCTGATTTGTCCCTTGGACATTACAACCTCCGGCACTTTCGCTTTTTGGGTTTCGCAAGCCATCCTTATTTTCTTCCTTATAAACAGTCTAAATCACTTGTATATCTAAACGCCTTAGTTATTTATAATTTAGCCTATCGTACTTACCCTAACCGGTCTTGTTCTTGAATGCTCATTGTCTTTTCCCTCGTGATAATTATGCGGCTTTCTTTTGTACGATTGTACTCATATAGGCGTTTCCGACCCTCTTTCATAAAGAATTTCCAAAACTCGTACGTCCTTTGTGGATTTGGCAATCCCAAAATTCTTATCCAATCTATTAAAACCTTTCTATTAATATGCTCCTGGAACACCTTCTGCCTTTCGTCCATAATCTAAAACATATTGATATTACTGCGTTCCATTCACTACATATTATACTATTCTTTTGCATTGTTTAAGAAAAGTCGCAATAGTATCCTTAATAATTAGGCATATAGCAGAGAATTAGCCAAGGATATAAGGGCATAAGTTTTTTAGTAACAGTCCGTTGCTTACAAATTTTGGGATTTGGTTCATATTGATTGTTTTTCTTGGAATATGATACTCAGTCAACGTTTTCTCTCCGGGACCTACAAGCTACAGTATTTTTAATTTTATTTTAAACCGGTATAAGTGTTCTACTATCTTTAGTTTACATCACCTTACTACACCTCCTTTATCACCACTACACTAGCTTCCTGGGGTAAGTTTACTTTCTCTCCTCTTCTCTTCTTTTGACATTTGGTAAACATTCTTTGATAAGAGGCCCTACCCTCTTGTTCTCAAAAAACTAGGGGCTTTTTTGATGGGGTTATACAAGTGGGAGGTAGCATAGAGGGAATGCCTCCTGCGCCTCCAAAAAAGCCGTCCACTTCTTTTACATTTTTCTTTTACAAATAAGTTTGGACAAATATAGGCTGCGGTGGCCTGCAGCAGTCCTGCTAACACCTTCCCTCTTTGTATATGGCATGGACCGGCCATATACTCAGATTTTGGTCTGCAAAAACTGTTAATCCCAGCACTCTTCACTATTGCTATAAAAACAAATTCTTTAAAAGTAAGGTTGATGGTTGTTATGTTTTGTCTGAATTTGGCAATGAACACTGTGCCTTTTCATGTTATCGTAACTGTAGCTATTGTTTAGTCATTAACAAAGAACCTTTCATAATAAGCAACTCCACCAAATTAAAAATTCATACTAATGTTACAGAAGGTTGCACCTGCAATAGTGAGAAAGTAGTTTATTGCCTGGAATGCAAGCAGTGTAACTTACAATATGTGGGTCTTACTACTAGAAGGTTTAAGTTTAGAATAAAGGAGCATCTATATCATATATTTAAGAACGGCGTCAATAATTATTTATATGATCATTTCAAAATCAAATGCCCCAATAGAAAGGTAGCATTTCATATATTAGACGATAAGGCTGAAAACGTAGATAAACAATTACTGCATAATAAAGAATTATTTTGGATTAAATTACTTAACACAGCTTATCCCTTAGGATTAAACGATAACATTAAAGGTTATGGTAACATTTCGGACATAGCTAATCCACTCACCTTTAAAGACAAACACCCTTTTACAGTTTATCCGTTGTAAAAAATAGGGTGCGCAGTAAAAGAAGAAATAAAAATAAAAACAGAGAAGGTTTGGATTCATATATAGATAACATTACATGCATAAACGATTCTTGGCAATTTATAAATATATTAAAAGCTTAAAAAAGACTTTTGTTAAACAAATAATAGTTTTGTGTTTCAATGGCAGCTTTTTAACAAAATTTAGTGAGTTTAAAAAACGAATTCTGTTAAGTGTACTTTGCACGTTCCAATTTTCAAAAACAAGTGATAATAAAGGATGCAATAAAGATAAAGATAAATGCAATACTATTACTACTTCCTTTATTCATAGCGTTTTAGATAATATTAACTTTAACAGAATCCTTAATAACAGTTATGTTAGAAATGTTATAATAGAAACCAATAAGCAGTTTCATCGTAATAAGCTAGTTTACACATACTCCCCCGCCATATCACATTACTTATTTAACTATAACAAAACACTTAAGAGTATTAGTAAGGAAGAATTGCTTAGACTGGTTAATAACAATTGTATTTGTAGTAAAAAGTTTCATGATAGATTTATAGATGATAACCATGGTCATATAATCACAGGTAATTTAGCAATAATTAAGGATAACTATCTTCGTGGTTTAATGAACAAGGGAACTAAATTCAGGTGTAATCAGGATATTGGTAAAAAAGATATTTACAATTGGATCACGTTCACCATAGACAAAGTTATAAGTTCTTTCAAAAAGGTTTACAAACTTAACAAGTGCCAGATAGACAACATTGTTAATTTCCTAAAGCAACGATTTATAAGTAGATTTAAACCTTTGTTGTACAGTGATAAGCTAAAGGTTAACATTCAACATTATAACTCTAATTATTTAAAGTTCTTACTTCTAAAAGAAATGGGTATTAATATTGTAGATGATTTTATGCAGAATAACACTAATGCTGCTATTTATGCTATTTATGCTTACAAAAGAAGATATGAAATTATTGAATACCATTCTAAATTTTGCAGAACTATGGGCTTAAACTCTGTTGCGGATCCTGCAATACCTTATATCTACTGTCTTCCTAAACTACATAAAACACCTATAAAGTTTAGGTTCATAATCGGAGCATCTAATATTAGTATTAAGCCTTTAGCAATTGAAATGCAAAATTTTTTTACATTTATAAAAACTCATTTTAAAAATTATGTCAGTTCTATAAAATATAGGAATTATACGTTTACCGGTTACTGGGCTATCGATAATATTGATATTAGTGATAGTATAAGAGACATCTCTACTGAAGGTTTAAAAGTTTTTTTCAGCCGACTTTACTAACATGTTTACCAATCTTGCCCATTGTGTTATTCTGCGTAATATCCAAGGTATACTCAACATCTGTTTTAAAATGCTAATAAAAAGTATTTAGCATTTAACGGTTACAATAAGCTATACTATACGGACAACAGTACAATAAAAAACAGCAGAACTTACAGTATTCAAGAACTTCTTTATTATGTGGAATTTCTTTTAGATAACAGTTTCTGTAGATTTAGTGATTTCATTTTTAAACAAAAATTAGGTGTACCGCAAGGTGGTAATTTTAGGCCATTGCTCGCGGATCTTACTATGTCCTTTTTTGAATATGAATATTCCATTAAACATTTTAGCTATAATGGTCTGTTTAAACCTTTCAGATACATGGATGATATTTTCGTAATACACGATAGTTATAGCGATCATATCGTTCTTCTTCTTCTTCAGCGTTTGTCCCGCTTCGAGGCGGGGTCCGCTATTCTGGTGTGGTGACGCCACTTTATGCCATCAAATGCTTGATGGGGATGGATACCAGCAACCTTTAGGTCCACATGCAACGTATCAAGCCATCGCTGCTTCGGCCGCCCTTTAGGCCGTTTTCCGGGCACATCTATGTTAAGGCCAATCTTCCTAACAGTGTCACCACTAGCTCGAAGAACGTGGCCATACCACCGAAGGCGAGCTTCACGTAACTTGTCAGCAATTGGAGCGATACCAAACCTCTGGCGTATTTCATCGTTGCGAATACGGTCCAGACGCGTAACACCAGCCGTCCATCGCAGCATTTTCGTTTTCATTACGCTCAGGCGAGTCTCAACCTCCTTGGTTGCAGGCCAGCACTCAGCTCCATACATCGCTACTGGTCGGACGATGGTTCTACAGATCTTCGATTTAAGGCGTTCCGGTATCTTCCTGTCGCATAAAACGCCTGTCATCGAGCGCCATTTGGACCACGCTGCGCTCACGCGCGAGTTCACCTCGAACGTCAGACTACCATCAGACGCAATTGCAGATCCAAGGTACTTGAAGTTTGTCGTTCGTACTAGCGCAGTGCCATTGATCTCAAAGGACCCGGCTTCGTTTACGTCTATCGTCAAGTACTCAGATTTTTTGACGTTTAGCTTGAGCCCGAACATCCCCAAGCGGTCGTACCAAGCTTGCGCTTGTCGCTCGAGTTCGCTCTTCTCTTCGCTTGCAAGCATTACGTCATCTGCATACAGCAGCGTCTAGGGGGCAGGCTTCTGAAGGTCTTTCGAAATGGCATCCATTACGACAATGAATAGGAGCGGGGAAAGCGCAGAGCCCTGGTGAACACCAACGGAGATAGGAAACTCCGCCGATGTGCCGGCTGGCGCTCGCACACTACTCTTTGGACCAGAGTAAAGTATGCGCACCCACTCAATAAGCTCTTCGGGAACACCGTGTTGTCGTAAGGCGACCCCCTATAACCTCACGCGGTACACGATCAAATGCTTTCTCTAGGTCGAGAAAAGCTAGGTGCCGCGGTTTCTGCTTTTCGCAATGTCTCTCTACCAGAAGACCAGCAGCATGTATGGCATCGATGGTGCCACTGCCCGCTGCGAAGCCACATTGATTGGTGGAAAGTTGGACGATATCGCGAATACGTCCATCTACAATTTGCTCGAAGATTTTCATGCTGTGCGAGAGCAAGCGAATTGGACGGTAATTCGTGCAGTCCGCAGGACTGCCCTTCTTCTTCCATATCGGAATCGTCGTGCTTTCCTGCCAACTACCAGGTACCTTCTTTTCCGTAACAACCTGGTTGAAAAACTTCGTTAGCCACTCAGCAGGACTCCAGCACCTCAACTTCCATAGGTCGGCCGCTATATCATCGGGGCCCGTTGCTTTGCCTGGCTTCATCTTCTTCAAAGCCGCTCCCGTCTCCTCCACAGTGATTTTCTGCACAGGACCATGCGTAGGAGGGACGCAAGGGATGGGCGGATGTTCAAACTCTTCTGTCGAAATTCTCTCGAAGTAGTCATGCCATCGTTTCACAGCCCTCTTGCGGTTCGTCAGTAGATGGCCATTCTCATCGTTGATGCCTAAGAATTTCTCGATGTCCTCGGCCTGACGATGGCGTGCCTTGGCAAGTCGATAAAGATGTCGTTCACCATCGCGCGTCTCGAGTTTATCGCTGAGATCATTATAATGGACGGCTTTTGCAACGGCTACGGCTTTCTTTGCCGCTTTCATCGCCTCCTGGTACATACGCCATTTGTCTGCAGTCTTGTCGCGCAGGAACGCGTGATGTAATTTTTTCTTCTCTCGGACTTTTTCTATTACGTCGTTAGTCCACAGCCACGCCAGCTTCTCGATCTTGCGGCGTCCAGGCTTAGTCATGCCTAATTCAGAGCATGCAACTTGTAAAATCCTATCGGTTGCATCTTTCCATGTTTCGACGGTTGTCACCGTCGGTAACCGAATACGAGAAACAAAAGCTGCGGCATTTTCATTCAATCGCCACCACTTGATTCTCGGTGGACCGCATCGCTCGACATGCCTCAGTCTCGGAGGGGCGAACTTAAGAGTGCATATCAGCGGACGGTGCTGTGTGGCGACAGTCTCGTACGGCACCACCTTCGCATCTGTAACCAGCTTTCGATCGCGATGCTTCACAAGGATGAAGTCGATCTGTGTCTTGGTGCTCCCGCTATAGAACGACACCAGATGGGAGTCACGCTTTCGAAATACGGTGTTCGCGATGATGAGGTTATGCGAGTCCGCATACTCAAGGATTCGCTCACTATCAGCGTTACGTGCTCCATATCCGAAACCGCCGTGACAGCTGCGACCATCTTTCGCAGTCCCCACATGACCGTTGAGGTCACCTGCAATAACGACAGCGTCTTCTGACGGTACCTCTGCTGTCTTTTCATCAAGCAGGGTCCAAAACTCATCCTTGGCTCTCTCAGAGCAGCCTGCCTGCGGAGCGTATGCAGAGAAGAAATGATACATACGCTGTTCAGCAGCGACTGCGACCTTCATCAAGCGGTCATTAAAACGTTCCACGCTTATAATCGCGTCTCGGAAACGTTCGGAGACGATTACACCAACTCCGCTGGTGGTCCTGGGACTGCCGCACAGAATGGCCTTGAAGCCTCGGCCTATGTCCCTCGACTTACAACAGGACCACCTCGTCTCCTGTACCGCACATGAGTCGATTCGTCTTCGCTCTAGTGCTTCTGCCAACTCGCACGAGCGGCCCGTCAGCGTACCCACATTCAGCGTAGCTACGCGGGTCTTGCCTACGTTACGGGACTTTCGGACTAGCTCAGTTTCCCCCCGATGCCGTCCTCGCATCAGGGACCCTCGCATACTTCTCACACTCGCCGGACTCTGCGAGTGCGCGTCGGCTCCCGCGGACGCCGTAGTATTATCTCGATACTCACTTAACGGCATCAACCATGTGATGTGACATGGGATCTCCATAGGCCGGCCTGTCACTAGGGCCTGTCGCCTGTACTCGAATGTCCGTGATTAGCTTAGCTCGCAGAGGCGAACAGTTTCCAGTGGCACCACGTGGAGGAACGGACATCGCCACCATAGCGATCATATCGTTGAAATTTTAAAAAGAGTTTATAATGATGTCCTTACTTTTGAAACCACTCATAAAAGTGATTATGATTGTAGCTACTTGGATTTGGATATACACGTTAGTGATAACAAGATTTCCACTAAACTTTATAACAAAACGGATGACTTCAATTTTCCGGTAAAGCGCATGCACATTCGTCTCTTTCTGTTAATATTAAAAACGCTACTATTTATGGTGAGATCTTACGCATTGCACGCACATGTACACGTTTTGAAGATTTCAGTGAGCGACTAGAAAGGTTAGCTGAGATTTGGTTGGATAATGAGTACGATAAAAACTGGATTATTAGCAGTATATTTAAAAGTATCTGTAAAAATAAATATATTAAATTCAAATATGGTATTACTAATATAAAGGGGATATTTCTCAACAACCTCAAACCTATATTCAACACTTAATTTCCTTTATTTTATTACATTTGCTTATTTTTAGCAGGTTTCTCTTACTTTATATAGTTCAACATTACAATTTTATGGTTCCCAACTAATTTTTCTTACTTGTTTGGGTTGCTATTCTTACATATTCTTTCTTACATAGCTTTGGCTGACTCTTTTACTGATTTAGTAGGTCTTTTATCTTGTTTTTCCGATAGCTACCATGGTTTCTTAGCTTCGTGGTAGATTTCGTGCTCTAATGCCAACGGGTGTGGTATCACACGCTGCGTATAATAATTTAGGATTTTATGGTAATGGTCCTTATTTCACTTCTTCTCCTTACTTTTTTGTGCTATTTCTTCCATTTTCTCCTCCTCCTCACCACTTTAATAGTTATGCTTCTTTGTGTCACTTCCCTTTCCTTATTCTTTCTAGGCTCCTCCGCTATTTGTTGTCTGTTTTTGGTCGAAACGTAATTGCGATGCTTACAGGTGTCGCACTTCGTCAGAAGGAGCGACCTTTTCGTAGATGCCTCCTATGCAGGTACGTTGTTTTGAAACAACCTAAAGGGCTTCCCTCCTTACTGAGCAGTTCCGGGGAAGCTCTTATTTTCTTTTTATTTCTCTTACATTCGTCTAAGGGTAGGAACGAAACGAATGTAAGATTATTGTTTTATGTTCTGTTTTAATCTGTAGCCACGATTTTCCTACAACGATCAGGTAGAGCAGCGATCCCGTCTCTCCAGAACGGAGAGGAACGTGAAGCCATCCAATCCACCTCCGCACGCTTGACGTCGTTGAAGCTCCATCGTCGAAGCTTTTGCCTGCACAGAAAGCTTGGAGGCTTCTGAAGGCATGATAATCACAGGAGCTAAGGTTTGGAGAGTACGGCGGGTGTGGTAGCCATTCGATACCTAGCCTGCGCAGCTCGTCCCATGTTGCCTTCTCATAATGAGGTCTCGCACCTCCACTAGCCTGCACAACGGTAAGACTCCAGGCAATTGCACGGCTTTCACGACACTACTTTCACGACTCCAAAGCTTCGACTCCAAAAAATTTTTCGACCTCTACTCGACTTCGATCGAGGAAAGATCGAAAAAATTTTCGCCCCAACCTCGCACAGGGGCTTATTTGGTGTGCTGATCACGAATCTGACATCCGTTTTTCAAATTTCGGCCGATTACGGTAGGTTATGGTAGGTGCGGGTGACGGTGCAATGCTGTACCCCAATTTCTAGGGTCCGTAGCTCTTCGGATTCAAGGTCTCAGCAAAAACAAAACATGTTTTTCTACTATATGAAGTGTAGAGATTTTTGCAGTACTATCTATTTTCCCTATTCAGACCTACGTCTGAGACCTTTTCCTGGTTAGTATAATTCCGAAAGCGTCAAGTTTCCTAGAAGAGAATCCAATTTGATCTGAAAATGTTACACAGTGCGTTTCAAATTTATAAGGCCGCCCCTAATTTTGTAAATATTGCCTTTTTACGAGATTCAGCGGTAAGCGTTTGTTTCCACTGAATTCGCCGCGGTCGAAAACCAAATCGAATCTCTTGGACACAAAGCTTTTCAAGAAATCATTGGTCTTCCACTGTATCAAAAGTATAGGCCACCACAGAGACACTTACATTTTATTAAGCAGCAGTTACGTATTAATAATTGACAGGTTCGCCATGATTGGAGGTAAGTTCAATAATTCTGTCTGCCATATCTTCAGCCAAGTTTTTCAGGATATCAGGGTCCAAGTGGTTCAACGCCGCCTCGATCGCTCTGCGCAGTTCCTCGACGTTGATGAATTGCTTTCCGCTGGCAAATATCTGATGTACAATGATTCCCCAGATTCTCAATCGGGATCAGGTTCGGTGAACAAACTGGTCATTCTAGCACGCGGATATTTTTGAAGTTCAACCGCAGGATTATTGGTCTACTGGCATGTATCGAAGCGTTAGCCGGCAAAACAATGAATTCATATGTATGATGTTCGAGAAGAAATGGTAGCCGATGATCTTGAAGAATATTCTGATAGTCTTGTGAGTTTACTCGACTCGTGGTGAATGCAAGCCGAAGAACACCAGAGCTACAGAAGGCTCCCCAGACCATCTGGGAGTCATCACCGAAATTACATCTGCTGAGGACGAGTGGTCTCTTCCGCAGGTCCCGCCAGTATCAATGAGCCGGTACTGTCCAAATTGAATTTCTTTTCGCCGTAGAAGTCTGTCTGAAAGCACCTGACTCATTCAAGTAGTAGGAATTTCATAGTGAAAAAATAGCGTACCGTGTTCCAATCAGTCTTTATATTTCTACCGTAAATTTAAGACGTTCGGCCATGTGGCGATCAGTCAGCCTTGTAGCCCTCTTCATCGACTCACGGACAACGTTGCCACTCCGCCTGACTGCTCTCCAGATGGCCGTGCGCGGTGCATCCAACAATAAGTCCCCTTAACTTGGCTGATCAAAGCGCCAAGTTCGAGAAGAGTCGCTGAATGTGTCGAACATCTTGTCCAGGGAGTACAGGAGGCCTTCCACGCACTGGTTTTCTTCCATGGCTTACACGACCAGATAGTTAGACACAGCTCATCTGGAACGACGACGTTGAGTAGCGATTTTACGAGGGAGTCTCTTGCCTGATATAGAGCTAGAAGTTGAGCTTCTTTCTCGAGGGCAACCGTCTACCACATGACATGTTGGTATTAAGATAGCCAACAATAGCAAAGTAAATGTAGAGCAGTTTTGGTTTGACAGGACGAAAAATTGCAGGCATAACAAGCCAGCATCTTTAGTGGCCTTATACTTTTGACACAGTGGAAAACGAATGATTTCTTGAAATGTTTTGTGTTCAAGTGAGGTTTCTGATTTGTTTTCAGGTATGGTTTTTGGCCACGGCGGGTTCAGTGGAAGCAGCCCCTTACCGAGAAATGTTGTAAAAAAGGCAAAATTTACAAAGTTAGGGCTGGCCTACTTTTAACACGCACTCTACATGTACGCAGGGTGGCTCATAAAGACTGCAACAAAACTTAGCAACATTGTCGAGAGACACTTTTCAAATTTCTTGAACCTTACAACAATTATTATGTAGCATATTTCTGGTATGCTCACAGCAATTGGCATGAATCAAGCGTCTCATATTATGCAGTAAAGGAATTTCATTTGAAACGAGCAACATTCTTCTCCTGGTTCACTTTGAAGCACTCTCATTCCAAGGTGGCTAGATTTAGTTTTGAAATTTTTATGCGGGATGCTAGAACAGGGTGCACGCGACATCCAGCTCCTCCTCCGACTGCGTTGCCACGCGTCCTGCGTTTGGACTGCATATAAATAACATGGGATGTCCAAAATTTCTACATAGCACACTGTTCACAGAACTGTTGCGTTTATACATCGACAGTGACGCTCGAAGAGCGAAAAAAAACATAAATGTTCTTGTTTTTGACTGTTGATACTGCGTTCAGAAGATGTTCGCTCACTAGTAGCATTCTGTAATTCCGCTGTTAAAATTTATTGTAGCTATATGATAGCTATATAACAGTTAGCTGGCACGTCGCGTAGAACTGTTATGTAGCTTTCATATATAATAGCTACAGTAAGTTAAAGTTCGAAAGTGTGTGCGTGCAGCTGATTTTCAAGATATGGTGATGTTCCTCCCGCTAACTTGGAGGCGCAGCTGGATCGGAACCGCGCCTACGACAGGACATGTTCCACTCCGTCCTGTGCTGTGTGTTCTAATGGGAAGAAGGGGATTGCATCACCTCTGCAGTTGTCTACAATCTTCTTCTTCTTCTTCAGCGTTTGTCCCGCTCCGTGGCGGGATCAGCTATCCTGGTGTCATGAAGCCACCTTTCCCGATCCAGCGCTAGATCAGGGGGAACACCAGCTACTTTCAAGTCCATATGTAACGTATCGGACCAGCGCTGCTTCGGACGCCCTCTAGGCCGCTTTCCTGACACTTCCAACTTAAGGCCTATCTTGCGAACGCTCTCTTCCTTTCCACGCAGAACGTGGCCGTACCATCGTAAGCGAGCTTCGCGCATCTTGTCGGCTATCGGCGCGACACCGACAGCCGAATGGCATCGTTTCGGATGCGGTCCATGCGCGTGACTCCGGCCGCCCAGCGCAGCATCTTTGTCTCCATGACGCTGAGGCGCGTTTCAACTTCCTTGGTCACAGGCCAACACTCAGCGCCGTACATCGCTACCGGCCGGATGACTGCTCTGTAGATCTTCGACTTAAAGCGCTCTGGTATCTTCTTGTCGCAGAGCACGCCAGTCAACGAGCACCACTTGGACCAAGCTGCACTCACGCGTGAATTCACTTCGACCATCAGTCTGCTGTCAGACACGACTGCTGATCCCAGATGCTTGATAGATGCTGGAGGTGTCTACAATATGTCATGCAATGAGTGTGGTGAGGACTACATAGTGGAAACGGGCAGACCCCTATGTATCAATGTTAAGGAGCATTTGGACGGCCTTGGAAAAGGCAGTCTCCGAACTCCTTCCAGGGAGCACAGGGTCCGATGTCATGCGGGCGCGATGCTGCAGAAGCCTGTGTCAATTTTAGTTCGAGAGAGTGATATACTGGCGCGCAAGACCTTCGAGGCGCTCTGGATCACGGCTAGGAATCCCAAGATCAACCGGAAGGAGGGAAGTCTGGCGGTAACCCAAGAACTGACACCCTTTCGTCGAGCCCTTCGGGTTCTGATCTATCCCCAGGGTATTTAAGTTGGGTTGTTCAGGTAGACTCAGGTAGACTCATTCACCCGCGTTCAATTCCAGCTTCGGGTGACTGGTGGTCCTTCTCGGCATTCACCTTTAAGGTCAGTCGTTCCTTCACAACTGTCATGTTGGATCTTGTCTCTGTCTCTCCTTAAGATTAGTACTCTGTAGGATGAAATGGTGTTTGGGAGGACAGTTTCATAAGTGTTTTTTGACTTTTTCAGGCTCTGATGAAGGCGAGGTCGCCGAAACGTAAGCCGAGTTGAATAAACGTGATATTAACCTGGGCTACCAGCTCAGCAAGACAACAACATCGAGCTACATAACACTTTACAGAGTTTTCTCACCTATCGGAAAGCGTAGCCATTGTTTTAGACGTTCTGCTGAAAATTTTCGAGACGCGGTGCAACCGCAGTAGTCTCCATTTTCGTTTTCATTCTCTTATGTGCCTACTATTAAACCCTGTTGTAGCTTTGAAGATTGTAATTTACGATCGATGGAGCATTGAACTGATTTTTCTCAGAAGCCCTGTATGTTCTGCTTTTCACTGACACACGGTTGGCTGAACACCCGCTGCAATTCGCCTTGTTCGAACACCGGAAATACTGTCAGTTCCATCTAGATCGTATCAGATGACGGCCACTCTCGGAGAACTCGCCGCCACCGCTCCGCGGACGCTTGGCGGTGAACTTGAACTTGCGGCGAAGACCGAAGGCCACTCTGCAGCTCAATCGCGATACAGTGTTCTAAATTCCTTGGTGTAATTCATCTGAAACTTTATTATTCAAAACTTAAAGCTCTAATCTTGAACTTGCATTCAATTATTCAATCCAGGGGCCGGATTCATCAACGACTTACAGCAATCCAACAGAGAAAATGCAGCTGAGGTCCCTGATACCGCGGCGAAATGCTTCATCATATCGCTTGATAAGCCGCGCTATCATGGATTTCGGTCGTATTTCCTCTGGTTTCTTGGAACGCCTTTCTTAGCAGCAACAAGTTTTGCAACAGGAGTGCACACAAACTTTTAGGCGTTACGTTTTTCAATGAATTTTTCAGCGGAAAATTTTCGTCAAACTTCTGGTATGTCGTTAAATTTCGTTAAAACGTACAATTATCTGCGAGCTATTAAAAGGATAAAGGACGGCGTTACTCAATCAATTTGGAATGCACCACGCCTTCCACTTCTACGGGATGTCGTGGAGGCGATTTGAATGCGTATTTGGCCATACAATGACTTGCGGTGGCCAGCCGATGAACAAGTCAGCGCTTTATCCTTCCCAGACAAGTCTGGTACCAATTCACCGACCTCGGAGGGATGGAAGTCTTGGTTAGCTTGGGCGGGAAATCCGAACCAGGAACCTGATATCGGGTGCACGCGACAGCCGGCGCCTCCTCCGACTCCGCTACACGCGCCCCTGCGAGCTTTTACTTCGAAAAAAAAATAATCAGAAAAAAACGCTTTATGTTCATACATTAACAGGAGGACAACTAAAGTTCAACGAACTCAGTGTGATATAAACAATTCACTACCGACAAAAAGTGGTCAGTAAAATAAACCACCTTTGATACAAGTTAGAGCTCAAATTAGATCAGACAGGAAGGTTTATGTATGTCCGGTTAGATCAGAAATGGCCAATATCAGTTCATCAATAGAGCCTGTTCATACTTCGCGACAAGAGCGACTCGCCGCCCGTGCAAAACATGCAAATCGATTAAAACCGAGCGCGCGCCATAAAAAAGTGTTCATACTCGAGTGCTGGTGCTGTCGCTCCAGTTGCTCTCGTCGCTCTAGTCTTCTGTTCATACTTACGTGCGCTGCGCTGTCGTTGTCGCTGCTGTCGCGTAGTATGGACGGGCCCTTAGCCCTAGTTTATAGTTGCGCCACTGCGCGGCGCGGCACCACAGTCAG
This sequence comes from Heligmosomoides polygyrus polygyrus, assembly GCA_947396885.1. Lineage (NCBI taxonomy): Eukaryota > Metazoa > Nematoda > Chromadorea > Rhabditida > Heligmosomidae > Heligmosomoides > Heligmosomoides polygyrus. The sequence continues at coordinate 6,454,106 of OX377201.1, read as the reverse complement.
AATGGATATCGATCTGGCAGAGCGAAAAATCGATATCTTTGGCAATAGTGGTACCGCGCCGCGTGGCGGCGCAAGTATCCTCAAGGGTGGGGCACAACGGTGCGGCGTAAAACTTTTAATTTCGTGCAACATAAAACGTTGCATAGGACTGTCCTACAAGGTAGCCCTCCGTGAGCCTATTTGTGCCGATGGAAATAATAAAAATACAATTGAGAGCCTATTTGTGGAATATTAAGGTAGGAAAAGAAGTTTTCCACAAAAAATTTTGTGGTTGGCGTTTGTCGCAAATCATTTAAAAAACGTACAGAGGGAAAACGGAAAACAAGTGGACATAGGAAGATCTTTTGAAGTGCCCAGATCGTCTAACTAGAGGATTCTTTGATTTGCTTGGCGGCTAGAAGACTTCTCTAGCTCCTAACACTTTACTTCTAAAGATTCAACTACTCCATAGAAGGTATGAAAAATAGCACGGAAAAGGAAATAAGAAAGGATCCGCAGGCTGTGCCTGACGGTCTGTTCACACTTAGCAGTGAAAAAAATGCAGACCGATTAAAACCAAGCGATCGCCGCCAGAATCTGTTCATACACGGACGCTGTCGCTCTCATCGCTGCTGTCGCCTGTTCATACTTCAAGGGAGCGACTGGGACGATGGACGGAGTGTGGAGTACGTAATTACATAATAGAGCACTTGTGTTCGAAGGAAACCACTCCTATTCTGCCATTCTTCAGACTAAGGTACGGCGTGACATTATACTTCTTTTGAGTGCCAGATTGATGATGTAGGTAGTATGACTCTTTGTTAGTGTTGTGTTGACTGATTGACTGACCGACAAGAAATAGGCGTTAGAACCTGTTTATACTTCGACGGCGAGCGACGCTACGCCACGTATTGTGGCCACATTCATCAAGCGACGCGATCGATCAATTTGGCCACTTTACATGCCGTCGCGTCGCTCGGCGTCAGAAGTATAAACGAAGTCTTAGGCCTATGTTATACTCCCGCGGGAGCTTCCGCGGATGGGCGGAAATCGCGTCGGGACCCCGCGCCAGGCCACTCGTCGCGGCCCGCCACGCCCGCCATCCGCGGATCGCCGCCGACAGACGACGAGAGGGGTGTTATACTTCCCGCCCGCGGGAGGGCAGCCGTCCGCGGTGCACTGCACCGCGGAAGGCTGTCGTCCCGCGGAGTTCGGCGCGGGGAACGCGCTCCGATGAGACGCTAGCAGCCCCGGGACGACGACGACCGTCCGCGGTGCACCGTCCGTCCGCGGACGTCCCGCGGAAGCTCCCGCGGGAGTATAACAGGGGCCTTAGGCCACTGTTATACTCCCGCGGGAGCGTCCGCGGAAGGGCGGAAATCGCGCCGAGATCCCTCGCCTGGCCAATCGCCGCGCCCCACCACGCCTGCCGTCCGCGGTGCACCCCTAGTCCGCGGACGTTCCGCGGATGCTCCCGCGGGAGTATAACAGTGGCCTCACGGTGCGATTGCGTACACTACATACGTTCGTCGCTCCAGTTGCTCTTGTTCTTCTTGGCGTACCCGTCGCTATCGTCGCCTATATATACTTTCCGCGCGTTGCCGTCATCTCGTCGCTGCGCTCGCATCGCTCTCTTTGCCCTTGTCGCTACCGCCGCGAACTATGAACAGGCCGTGACGTCACTGGAGCAAGCACATCGTTGAGATCCTAACAAATTGGCATTGGAGCGCAATATCTTGTCGCCATTTATTTCTGCTATAGAACCGATTGTTTTGTTTATTCTTGCTGATTTCAATAGTTTTTCAAGAGCAGTCCTAATCGGGTAGGTGTGGCCTGCAGTACGAGTAAAGACAAGGAGGAAAATGACAAACTTTTTGAGAAAAGGCCGTTGAGAATTTCGCTAAATTTCTGAAAATCTCCGTTAAGCCAAATTTTAAACGAAAGTTGCTGTTAGTTCGTTAAATTCGTTGAACTACTGACCGTTAAATGTTCAGCGCTGTTCTGCAAGGTGTGCCTCTTGCAAGGCTACCGTCGGCGAACTCAGCGACCAGATCGAGTCGATAAGCTCGCCTGAAAAACTCCATAACGTGACACGCGATTTGAAACAAAGCGAACAAGGTTAGAGAACGCTGGCGCTCCGCATGGTGCCAAGGATTTTTCTTGGGAAGAAGTACCGGAGAGTCACCTCTTGAGGCCTTTCATGCTCCGTGCACTGTACGTTCTCCTAATACAACTATCATACTACCTGACCGATGTACCTCGCTGTTAAAATTCGGTTCGCCATCAAGATTGGACGCGTTGTTGAAAAAACCACCGGTCTGGGCAGAAATCGGAAACTGAATTCAGTTTTTTCGGCTAACCAACTACTTCATAGCTCTGTAGCAGGTTGACTGCCTGCGTATATGTAAGAATGGGAAAATCAACAGGTGAACTATGTGTAGGCCAAACAGAAAGGAAAAACTTCGCGTTGGTCGATCTTCACTGGATGCTCCACGCATTCTACTTCGACAGAGATCGCTAAGGCTATATGAATGTGTATATGGGCTATAGAATGACTTGAAGTGCCCAGCCGATGGACAAGTCAATTAACCCATGAGCTGACCCGAAGGAATGGAAGGCCTGGTTGGCCTGAGGAGTTGGCTTTAAAACGAAATTTATTCTATGATTTCTCCTAACAAATAAAGGATAAGGATAAAAGGATAAACGACGGCGTTACTCAATTCCCTTTGGGATGCGCCACGCATTCTACTTCTACGGCATGTCGTGGAGGCGACATGAACGCGTATTTAGCCACACAATGACTTGCGGTGGCCAGCAGATGAATATCTGGACGCGTGTGGCGCAGTCGGAGGAGGCGCCGGCTGTCGCGTGCACCCTATACCAGGTTCCTGGTTCGGATTTTCCGCTCAGACCAACCAAGCCTTTCATCCCTCCAGGATCGGTGAATTGGTACCAGACTTGTCTGGGAATGATAGAGCGCTGACTTCAACAGATAAAATCATTATCAAATGTATCAGATCAAAAAAAAATCTGAACTCTGAACCCAGAAGCGGAATGCACGCGACGGCCGGCGCCTCATTCGACTGCGCTGCAGCACGTCCTAGGGAATCACTAGCAGCTCTGTCGAAGGCGATCTCTCGTCCCTTTGAAGTCGGTGAATTGGCACCATACTTACCTTGTGGTGAGAAGGATGAAACGCTGACTTGTCTGACGTCGTGTGTGTGTGGTTCGTGTCAGAAGGAAGGCGTCCAGCCGAAGTTTTCTTTCCGTAGTGGTGACATAGCCTGCGGAAATCCAATGGAATGTGAGATCATGTTTGTATAGGAATTTTGGGAATATTCCCATCTAACTATAAGACGGATGGTAACGGTTATCACCGTCCAATGTGAACTTGTTTTCTATAGTTTTAACGTTACATTGTTTTTCTTTCTCGGCTGTTCTTTTCTTTTTGTAGTTTCTTCATGTTGTTTTGAAGAATCGTAGTATAACTGCACAGATAGATCACTTAATCCCTTAGAAGTAGAATGCGTGGCGTGGCTTTACAACGCAAGTACTGGTTGATCGAAAAGTCTTGCAACACTTTACGATACTACGTGTCAAATATGTTAAAGCTCAGCTCTTACAGTATTGATCTTGTGCGGTGACGTCACAGAACATTCTCGAAGCTTCCTCAAGCATACTATATAATGCCTCGACGAGCAGGAATACAACAGCAATCGGCGATAAGCAGCAGCATCCTACGACCTATCGTCTACTCTTCTGCAAGGCCATTCCGGAAGGACTGCAGTCTCCAACATCTGCGCTGCATTCAAGGAGGAAGTCATTCAGTAGTCGACAGTGGCAAGTTGGAATCAGCGCTTCAAGGCTGGAGAAATCTCTCTCGAAGGTCGACCTCGTTCCGGACGCCGCTCAGTTGTGGAAGAAGACAGCTTGCGCGAAGCCTTCAAGGTGAAGACAAATTCGACCACTCGCGAATTGGCGGCGATACCTGGATGTACGCAAAGCACCGTCGTGAGGCAGCTGGAGATCCTTGGGTACCGCAAAGTTTTGTCGTCTTGGGTACCACATGAGGTGCGGGACTCTGACAAGGCATGCCGAATCAGCGTTGCTGAGTCGTTGCTTCTTCGCCCGCACCGAAAGGACTTTCTGAAGGACATTGTTACTGGTGATGGAAGTTGGGTTCTTTAAGTTAAAAATACCTGCAGGAGCCAATGGCTCCCACGCAGAGAACCGGCTAAAAGACAACCGAAACGTGGACACCACGGAAAGAAGGTTCTTCTGTGTTGCTGGTGGGACTCAGAAGGCATACTTCACTGGGAGTTGCTGGATAGTGAGACCACAGTCACAGCATCTGTCTACGCTAGCCAGTTCCAGAGCTTGGTCGACACCAATAGCCAAAAACGTCCAGTACGGGAAAATGTCTGGCTGCTGCACGACAACGCGCGTCCTCATGTCGCGAAAGTGAGTCGCGAGAGAATCCAGGAGTTAGGCTGGGAAGTTCTGCCCCATCCACCGTACTCTCCAGACCTCGCCCCTTCTGACCACCGCATGCTCAGAGCTCTGAAGCAGATGACCGACGTCAACTAGAAATGGAGGTTTCTGAACTCTTTTCCTCACAGCCCTCGGAATTCTGGCGAAAAGGAATTGAAAGGCTGCCTGAAAGATGGAGCAGGATCTTAGACTGGCATGGGGAATTTATCGTGGACTGAATTGTTGTTTTAGCAAATAGGGGCAAATTTGAATATTGTTGTGCTAGTGCTGCAAGACTTTTCGATCAACCTAATCACCTGTATCACCTGTCGTCCCGTTGATCATCGACTTGCTCGAGCGGGCGCCAGCAGCGTCTCCATTCGTCCCTGTCGCGTGCCAGAGTGGTCCAATGGATCCTCTTCGCTCGAGGGACACGAAGAGCGTCATATCGGTCGTTCAGGGCTTTCACGAAGAAGTCCGACCAACGCGTTGGTGGGCGTCCTGGTGTTCTTTTGACATCCCGCGGAATCCAATCTGTGACGACTCTCGTCCAGCGGGTGTCTGCGAATCGCATTACGTGGCCGGCCCACCTAATTTTCGACGACTTGGCCCACGCGACAGCGTCTCTGATCTTCGAACGTCGGCGAAGCTCGGAACTCCGGAGGCCTTCTCTCACTTGCGTGAGTCGTGTCACTCCGAGCATCGTCCTCTCGATTCCACGCTGCGCGACGCTGATCGCGTGTTCATCCTGCTTACGTATAACCCAGGTCTCTGAGGCGTATGTTAGGGCAGGAAGAACAGTGGAGTCGAATAGGTGGGCACGGAGTCGGACGTTCTTCGTTTTCTTCACGACTTCTTCGACGCTCTTGAAAGCTCCCCAAGCCGCTCGTTTCCTCCTGCTCAGCTCTGGTGCTAGGTCGTTGGCCATGTTGACTTCGCGACCCAGATACACATAGCTGCAGCATTCGGAGATGTTCGTTCCGTTGAGCGAGAATGGGGCATCAGAAACCCATCCGTTCTTCATGAACATCGTCTTCGTAAGATTCAGCTGCAGTCCAACGCTTCCACATACACGATCAAAGTCGGCCAGCATTCGTTCCGCCGGACTGATGCTCGGTGTTATGAGCACGATGTCGTCAGCGAAGCGAAGATGGTGCAGTTGCCGGCCGTCGACCTTCACTCCCATGTCTTCCCATTCTAGTATGCGCATGACGTTTTCGAGGGTGGCGCTGAAGAGCTTCGGGGATATGGTATCCCCTTGTCGAACCCCTCTCTTCACGTCAATGACGACGTCGTTGTAGAATGGTGAGATCTTGGTCGTGAATCCACTGTACAGCTCTCGAAGGACTCTGATGTACTGAGTAGGAACGCCCTGGGTGAGCAGGGCTTCCATGACCGCTTCAGTCTCGACGGAGTCGAATGCCTTCTTCAGGTCGATGAACGTAAGGCACAGCGGCAGCTTGTACTCTCGCGACACTTCGATGAGCTTCGTAATGGTGTGTATGTGGTCGATCGTGCTGAATCCTCTCCGAAATCCTGCTTGTTCGCATGGCTGTCCTTCGTCCAGCGTTCTACTAATCCTATTCAGGATGACTCGAGTGAACAGCTTGTAGACTACGGACAACAGGCAGATCGGGCGATAGTTGCCAATGTCGTGCACGTCTCCCTTCTTGTACAGCAAAACGGTCTTGCTGGTCTTCCACTGAGATGGAACCTTGCATTCGGACAGGTAGCGTGTGAAGAGCCGCGCCAAGGTGTTGATGAGCGCTGGCGGGAGGTTCTTCAGGTGTTCGGGTCTGATCCTGTCGGGACCGGGTGCTGTACGTTTCTTCACCGACGAGATGGCGTGTCGGATCTCGGAAGGGAGAACAGAGGGGACGACGTATCCATCCTGCGGAAGATGGCGTGGGGGCAGTTGGACGTGGCTATTGAAGAGATCGGAGTAGAAGTCGTGGATGACTTTCTCCATGGTCCTTCTGGAAGAGGTGATGGTTCCGTCAGGACGTCGGAGAGCGGTCATCTTGGTCTTGAAGTTGGCGAAGTTCCGGCGGGCATTGCGGATGCTCAACCCTGCCTCTGCAGCTTCAGCCAACACTTCCGCCCTTCTCTCCTTGAGATCTTCCTTTATCGCCGCTCTGCATAGCTTTGCAAGCTCGGACGTCAGTTGGTAGTTGCCTGACGCTCGTGCTGCTCCACGCTGGCGTATCAGCTCGAGAGTTTCCGGAGACAGGCGTCTCTTGGTGGTCTTCAAGCTCTCGGCTCCCTTAGCACTATCGTGGAGATGGTGCACGAAGCGATCGTACTCCTCGTCGACGTTGTCCACGACGGCATCTTCCCAAAGGCCGACAAGAGAGGTGTAGAGATCCCAGTTGATGGTCGTTCTGGGATTCCTCTTCTTGAACTTCGCGGCCTTCTCTCCTTGACGCGAAAAGCGGAACCTCGCGCGAAGGAGGCGGTGGTCCGATCCCGTGTAGAACTTGGGGACAACGGAGACATCGGTCAGGCAATACTTGCGATTGAAGATGATGTGGTCGATCTCGTTGTGGAACTGGCCACCGGGGGATTCCCAGGTCCATCGTAGGGAGGGAGGCTTCTGGAACTGCGAGTTTCCATGGATGGTCTTGGTCGACATGATAAACTCAGACAGCCTTTCACCTTGCTCGTTCCACTCCAAACCGTGGGTTCCGATGTGAAGTTCTTCCGGCGACCTTCGTATCCCGATCTTGGCGTTGAAGTCGCCGACGATCACCTTGTAGAAGGTGTGATCTTCCTTATAGAACTTCTCCAGCTCCACGTAGAAGGCCTCGACGTCTTCGTCGTCGTAGTCGGATGTTGGGGCATACGCGACGAACACAGTCAAAGCTGGCACAGAACCACATCGCTTCAGTCGCAGACGTCCGATTCGGCTTGTCAGAGACTCGTACGAATCGATGTTCATGGCCAAGTGCGTGTTGACGAGGACACCAACGCCGCCTACTCCCCTGCTGTCGCATGTTCCGAGGAACAGTTCTTCTCCGGAGTCGTAGGCGGCGTGTAGAGGGTGGTGTCTTCTCGTCTCGGTCAGTCCGATGACGTCGTACTTGATCTTCCTGGCTTGCATCATCAGGTCCTCGACGGATGCTTCCGACGCAAGCGTGCGGGCGTTGTAAGTACAGATCGTCATCCTAGTCCTTCTCAGTTTGCGCAGCCTGGTTAGGCCCTGAGATTTTAGCAGCCTCTCCGTACTTGTCCTTCCCATCGCTGCAGAAATGGGGGCTCTTTCGGGGTCAGGGGAATGAGGCCCTTTAGTGCTGCTGTGTTTGACTGGAATACAACACGGGTAGCTAGTCAGGCTCTGTCGTGCGGGCGGGGTATTCCGGGCAGCCAGCCAGACTGCCCGAAGGGACGGGGCGAGACTTAAGGCGGCCTCGAATCGCCTTACATGTACTCCCAGTCTACCGAGTGCAAGCTTTTGGCCGAGCCGACACAGTTACAATCCGCACAGTCACGGACACATCCACGCACACTGTGCACGAACATGCCGCTCCCACGCACTAGGAACGCGTCGACCCGACACAGCAGGAGCAAGGAGTCCATCCCCTGCATCCCACCTGCGTCTCTGGGCAGTACACGGTCGCATTTGGTTCGCGTTTAATTCCCCTATCCACCACCCGGGGACGCGCCACGTGGCCCTGCGACAAGCGGCCCGAGATCCCTCTTAACAAGAGAGCCCGAAGGCTCTCTATCGAGGGAGATCCGTGGGAACCTAAGGGGGGCGATCCGTGGGAAAGGGCGTGTGTAGCGCAGTCGGAGGAAGCGCGACTGCCGCGTGCACCCGATACCAGGTTCCTGGTTCGGATTTCCCGCCCAGGCCAACCAAGCCTTCCATCCCTCCGGGGTCGGTGAATTGGTACCAGACTTGTCTGGGAAGGATAAAGCGCTGACTTGTTTATCGGCTGGCCACCGCAAGTCATTGTATGGCCAAATACGCATTCATGTCGCTTCCACGACAACCTAATAAGTGCACATATAAAATACTCAATTCTTTAAAAGTAAAATGCGTGGCGCATTCCATTTCCCAAGGCTATTGAGTAATGGTGGCCTTTTATCACTTGTTTTTATCACTTAATCGTTGACTAAGAGCATTTGCGGTCATTCTTGTAGAAACCACTTCAGACAGCTCTTTTTGAAGGAAGAGCAAAATTGAAAGTGAACTACTTTACAACGTAAGTGCTGACCGGATGAAATAGATCTGGAACTCTTAAAGCGGAGTCCTTTATCCTCCATCCTAGATAAAAGGATGGAGGATAAAGGACAGCGGTTATCCAGTCCATGAACCCATATGAAAGTAGCTTTCTTTAAGATTTCCTAGCCGAGAGAGGCATAACGGTTGTATTTTTCTGCCTTTTAGGTATATTATAGATCCAATGCTTTTTCTGTAGAAAAGCAATGGTGCAAAGTCGGATTGCATCACAACAAGGAGAAAAATTCTTCCCATCTGCAAAAGGTTCATCACCGCCTCTACAACGGCAGTTGGCTATTGTTTTCTGATTCAAAGACAAATATGAAAAAACAGTAGCCCATACATAATTATTTGAAACAAACTGTTCTTTACCGAAGTCGTCCTAACTTCCTTGTAGTGGTAGTCGAAATGAAAGTAAATGGTTATGTGGGGAATTATAGGCTACAAAAATGAAGAGGAGATGGTTAGCAGACCTTAAGACCATAGTCTACTCGACGACGGGAACGACACCGTAATAATCCGTCGTAATCATATCATAGGAAATGAAATTTAGCCTCGAGTTGATAAGATTATCATCGCTTCTCCAACAAACTTTCCCCAATAAACCGAAATGTCTCGCCATAGAGAATGCTGGTGCGCGGAGTGATGAGCGTATGAATCGCGGGGACGCAGAAAAAACCGAAAACAGTAAAGCAAGGTTAGCGTCGGCACGGCAAGCGTATAAAAGCCGGACCACTGCCGTCAGACAACACCATCAGTCGACATGGAGAACGAGTGGCAGCATCGTTGCAAAGCGTACCGCTTTGTGGCCTATTCGGCCGTCGCCTTCTCCGTGGTGGCCGTTCTTGCCACCGCAACCACCCTGCCGATGGTGTACAACTATGTGCACCATGTGCAGCGAACGATGCACTCGGAGCTCAGCTACTGCAGGGTAAGTTCTTCTACTGAACCGCTTTTGACTTAGTCCTCAAATCCTCTGAATACGCTCATTTAGACGTCGGCTCGTGACATCTGGTCCGAGGTGAGCACCATGAAATCCACTGGCAACCGTACCGCTCGTCAAGCTGGTTACGATACAGGAGCAGGCGGCTCCGGAGGCGGCGGAGGCTATGGAGGAGCCGGAGGAGCCGGAGGCGGAAGCGGTGGAGTCGGCGGAGGCAGAGGTGGAGCCGGAGGCGGAAGCGGCGGAGGCGGCATGGGAGGTGGCGGCGGAGGCCATGGAGGAGCCGGAGGAGGAAGCGGCGGAGTCGGCGGAGGCAGAGGTGGAGCCGGAGGCGGAAGCGGCGGAGTTGGCGGAGGCAGCGGAGGCGGCATGGGAGGCGGAAGAGGAGGAGCCGGAGGCGGAAGCGGAGGAGCTGGAGGCGGAAGCGGCGGAGTCGGCGGAGGCAGCGGAGGCGGTATGGGAGGCGGAAGCGGAGGAGCCGGAGGCGGAAGCGGCGGAGTCGGCGGAGGCAGCGGAGGCGGCATGGGAGGCGGCGGCGGAGGAATGGGAGGCGGCGGCGGAGGAATGGCAGGCGGCGGCGGAGGAATGGGAGGCGGCGGCGGAGGAATGGGAGGCGGCGGCGGAGGCAACGACTGCTCCGCCTGCTGCTCCGGTGGAGAACCCGGCCCAGCTGGAGCCCCAGGAAACGCCGGCCGACCAGGAAACCCAGGAGCCCCCGGAGCCCCCGGAAACCAAGGAAAGCCCCCAAGTCAGCCATGCGAGCAGTCTTCTCCACCACCATGCAAGCCCTGCCCAGCAGGACCAGCCGGACCCCCCGGATCAGATGGACAGCCAGGAAACCCAGGACCTGACGGAAACCCAGGAGGCGCCGGATATCCAGGAGGCCCAGGAGGCCCAGGACCTAAGGGACCACCCGGACCAGCCGGAAATGCAGGAGCTCCAGGAGCCCCAGGAGCCCCAGGACAAGATGCCCAGACTTCTCCTCCTACCCCTGGAGCACCAGGACCACAAGGACCACCCGGACCTCCCGGACCACCCGGAAGCGACGGACAGCCCGGAAACCCTGGAGCAGCCGGTGAGTTTTCTTGTTTTTGTTTTTCGCTAAAGGCCTCGTTTATCACTGCTTTTCAGGAAACCCCGGAACCAAGGGAGCTAACGGAAACGATGGAGAGCCTGGATCCGACGGAAAGCCAGGAAATGGCGGAGACAAGGGAACAAATGGAGGCTCAGGAGAGCCAGGAATCTGCCCCAAATATTGCGCCATCGACGGAGGTGTCTTCTTCGAGGACGGAACTCGGCGTTAAGCCAGCACTACTTCGACTTAGAGATAAATACATTTGTAGGCTTAAACACATTGTGCAATTGTCAGCAGCAAAAAAGGTGGGCTACTTGGACCAAGTCTCAAAATCAGGGAGGTGAGTTGTTCACACGACAAAACGCTTCACATGGACCTACAGAGATGATTCTATTTCTTCTTCAGAGGTTCCCTAGGAGGATACACACTCCACAGAAGGGTTCTCGCTGCTGATCTGCTTCCTTTAAATGCTTCAGTAAATGGTGTCGCTCTTCCAAGAAAGAAGAATAGAGGCACTGGTAAGCCTTTATAATCATTATCTGACACTTTTCCACTAAAACAACATCTAACTATATGACGAGGTGACATGAAGCTCAATCAGGTCCATGCACCACTGGAGTATCTCACGCGTCAAGAAGATACTTCACTCACTGTCACTTCACATACCGGTCCCAGTTTATTGGCTCCGTTGAACTAAGACATGAGCTCGCAGGCTGACATCCTTTCCCTGCTATTGAGTTCACCACAAGAGCTTCTTCCCCTTATGCAGATCTACTTAAAGTGTGGGTGCTAACTAGGGGTGAGCGGATAATCGAGTTCGGAAAACCCCGATATTAAGGAGAAGGGACAATGTTTTATCACATTTGTTTAAACCTGGAGTGTCTGATATGTAAGCTACATGTTGGTACAGAGAGGCGCGTGTAGCGTTGTCGGAGGAGGAGCCGGCTCTGCACCCGATACCAGGTTCCTGGTTCGGATTTCCCGCCCAGGCCAACCAAGCCTTCCATTCCTCCGGCGTCGGTGAATTGGTACCAGTCTTATCTGGGAAGGATAAAGCGCTGACTTGTTCATCGGCTGGCCACCGCAAGTTGTTGTATGGCCAAATACGCATTCTAATCGCCTCTACGACATCCGGTAGAGGTAGAATGCGTGGCGCATCCCAAAAAGAGATTGAGTAACGCGTAGCGCCTTTTATCCTTTGTGTTGGTACAAGATGATTTGCTGCGATCAAAACCCTGGCACCGGGCGGGACTCGATCCCGCACCTCCCTCTGACCGGGCGAGAATGCTACACGTTACTCTACCGGCGCTGTTTGACTGCACGTAGCATCGGATAAGGGACAATTTTACCGGCCGGTCTGAGTCACAAAGACCGTGGGCCACTCAAGTTAAAACCTTTATTATATTCTAGAATACTTTAGAATGTATGGCATTATATTCTAGAATGTTCGAACTATAAGCTTGTAGCACTATGTAACTGTAACAGGTTTTGATAAATTTTGAAAAATGATTGAAAATTTTGTTGCAGGACCTTTCCGGCAACTTTATAGAAAATCTAAGAGCCTTTTGTGCGTCATAGGATAGAGTGGCGCCAAGCATCAGCTGAGTACGCGCCGTTCGTAAACTGCTGGCTTCACCCAGTTTATGTTTATTACGCCGCAAAAGGCAGACGCGAGAAAGAATAAGACAGAACAAACAAACAAGGAACGAACATCAGTATGTAACATAAGCATAACAAAAAACTGCACATAGTCGATCTCCAGGCTAGATTCCGTCAAATTTAAGTAAACTTTTCGATGCATAGCGCTTAAACTGAGAAATTGAGTACGTTTTTGATTGGTTTTTCGTGAGTCTTAAGTAAGCGCTACCTGCTCTGTGTCTAAAGAAGGAAACGCGAACTCTTGTTCTTGGACAGCATAAAGCAATTTTCAAAACCTCTCCTCTAGTTTGGGAGGGGAACAAACTGAAGAATTCCATAATCCCACCCATACTAGGTTGATGAAGAATTTTGTGAACGAGACAAACATCCAATACTTTGCGCCGTGATACAAGGGATGGAAGATCCAAGTACTTATTTTTTTAGTTAATAAGCGGTGAAATGATTTTTAATTTTTTTTTGTTCTGATATAAATTTTTACTATTGCTCATGTAAAATCTCAAATTAATACATATCTAAAAACTGCTAAGGGTTGGAAATTTAATGGTCATTCAAACGATAAAAGATTTTTGTTGAAACACCATGCATAGGTTAAGGTAAAGCTTTGGAATCGACAACGTTTTCGAGTTTCTTAAAACGCGTAGAGTTTAACTTGAGAAATCTGACCAGAATGAAAAGTACGAGCAAGAAAGGAAAAAAAATTTAAGAAGAAAACTATCCAGCTTGGGCTGAGAGTAACACGGCAAAGAAACAAATATTAGATAAATTTGTACTAGGTTGGCAACTAAATTCGTGGACTCATTCGTAGTCACTTCTTCTAGCAGAGATTATCAGGTTATTTGTCCATCAATATGCTTGCTTTTTCAACGTTTGGAACCAATTTGTCTGTGCTTCTCGAAACTACTTTTGTTGTTCTGCCATTTAGATTTAGTGGGAAGTTTTTCACTCTGAAATGAAAACACTTCAAGAGTACCAGTTCGGTCACTCTGCAACTGAAGCCCGACATACATAGATGCAGCTGTAGGAGATGAAGTTGTTCAACGAACGACAGTGTTCAAGTGGTTCAAGAGGTTACGTGAGGCCAACGTTGAAACTGAAGACAAGCAACGCACTGGTTGCTCTTGATCGCCGATTTGTAATTATCGCCATCGAAGGAAATCCGAGCTTGACAACGTGTATGTTGGCACTCGACTTTATGTGCTCACATACCTCTATTGAGAAGATTCTACACAGTGTTGGCTTTTCTGTAAAGCTCGGTAAACGGATGCCTCACGACTTGACCCTATTGCAGAAAAAGAAGCGTGTGGATGCCACGAAAGTATTGTTGGATCGTCACAAGCAGGAACGTTTCCCCACCGAATGGTAACATGTGATGAAAAGCGGATTCCACTGAATAATCACCAGCGTTCTAATCTATGGCTTAGAGCAAAACAGAGGCCGCTACCAACGCCTAAGCCTGACCCACACCAGAAGAAGGTGATGCACTCCGTCGGGTGGTGTCGGGAAGTTGTTATCTTCTGGGACACGTTGAAAGAGGTTACAGCATTGATGCCGAAGTCTACTCTTCTCAACTTGTCCGCGTGAAGGCTGAACTCCTCCAGAATCGGTGGACGACAGCTCCTCGGAAGTGGCATTGTCCTTTAGAAGGATAACGCCAGACTACACGTCGCGAACGGAACTCTTCAAAAAAGACCTTGGCTGGCAGCGTCTAACCCATCTGCCTTATATCCCAGACTGTGCGCCGAGTGATTACCACCTTTTCCGTTCGCTGCAGCTCGCCTTGGCTAGAAGGCGACTTACCAATGTGGAGCAGGTCAAAATGCACCTCCAATGATTTTTCGCCTCAAAACAACAAGAATTCTACAGCTGTGGGATAGACCAGCTACCTGATGAATGGGAAGCGGTTCTGCTTTCCAACGGATCTTATTTTGATTAAAGATTGATTTTCGTTATTTGTTGATGAACAGTTTTGTTGAAGATCTTGAGAGTCCACGAATTTAGCTGCCAACCCAATATTAACATTAGTAGGAAAACCTATAAAAATTCAGTTGTATTATACTACATGAGCGCGTGCAGCGCAGTCGGAGGAGGCGCCGGTTGTTGCGTGCACCCGATACCAGGTTCCTGGTTCGGATTTCCCGTCCAGGCCAACCAAGGCTTCCAGCTTTGTGTATCTGGGGCCAACAAACCATAGCTGAGCAGGAGGAAACAAGCGGCTTGGGGAGCTTTCAAGAGCGTCTCTAAGCCTTCCATCCCTCCGGGGTCGGTGAATTGGTACCAGACTTGTCTGGGAAGGATAGAGCGCTGACTTGTTCATCGGCTGGCCCCCGCAAGTCATTGTATGGCCAAATACGCATTCATGTCGCCTCCACGACATCCCGTAGAAGTAGAATGCGCTGGCGCATCCCAGAAGGGATTGAGTAACGCCGTCCTTTATCCTTATCCTTTATTATACTACATGTCAGTTAACTCTTACGATTTACGGTTTACGATTTGCGATTTACGAAATTTCGAATTGCATTTACGCACAACCCTGGTCTGCACATAGGTGCGCCATAAAGTCACCGTCACCGATCACGCAATGATTAGCCGTAAAGACCGTGTTACGAAGTTTTTCGCCGAAGTGAGCGGAGAAAGTTGCCTGCTGCAATGATTGCAAGGTGACTTGGAATAAAAGGATAAAATCATCCATGTTAGGGATGCGCCGAGCATTCTAATTCTCTGAGGAGAGAATTAGAACGCGTATTTGGTCTACACAATGACCTGTGGTGAGCAATCGATGGACAAGTCGAAGTCTGGATCTATCTTAATCGGAGGGGGCAACCGCAAAGGGTCAACTGCCTAGGTTATCCCATACCACACAACCATATCACCTGAAAATAAATGAAGGTCCTGCACTATAGAACAGCAGCTAAAGCTTTCGTAGAACCTATCAAGGTAGGCAATAGAGACACAAAAACAGTGTACCTCCTCTGATTAGGATAGAACCGAATTCTTTGGTGCAGTTTGTCTATGGAAGATATTTACGAAGTCCATGAATCTGCCTGTTATACAGAATGGTCCTTTTGTCCCAAAAGGTCCCATTCTTACTGCAGACGATAACAGAGAATCAAATAAAAGGCCACGGACCGTTGACCAAATTTTAATCGAATCGAATTCTACTGCATTGAGTATTTCTGTCTCTGCCACCCATGAAACACTTTTCAATTGTTAAGCCTCTGCCATCTAAAGGAAATGCAT